>JANEYF010000191.1:0-251806 GCA_029963845.1 Rhamnusium bicolor | reverse complement strand
AAATCGCTGGAGCACACGATGCCCTACTGACTTTCCTAGTAACAATGAAGTTATATTCACTAAACAATGTCTGTAATGGAAGACGAATCTGCAAAGATAAAGATAAAAACTAATATTTTCAAAGCCCTCGTTATAAAACTTTACCAGTCAGTAAATTGATATACTTTAACTGTAAGTTTTTAAACTGGAACCAAATATAAACTGATTTTGTATGAAACTACATAATACTGAACCCCTCAGTTTCTCTGCAAATGCGAAAACGATGAGTTCGGTTCTGCATTAACGGCATCTTAATATAGAGACACAATTTCAATCAGATGGAAATAAGTGCCAGACGATTTATAGGAACAGTGTACTATTAATTTGCCAAACTAACTCAATATTTCAAGGACATGCCAATATTTAAATAGATTTGTTCTGGGAATCGTCACTTAAACTTGAATCGTTTTTAAAGTGATGGTAAATCTAGCTCTAATTGAAGATACTATCAAACTAATGAGACTGGATTGATTTAATTTTATTAATAATATTACATTAATAAAAAAAATGACAACAGCTACTCTAATATAAAAGTAATCATTTGACCCACTAGGCAACTTATAAAAATCAGGAAGTGTAGTTAGTTATTTACGTTTTAAATCGACCTATGCGTCTTCGTTATTTTTGTATAGTAACTGGAGGGAATCATTTCTTAAGTGTAAAACATTTTTCGTTTTGGTGTCAATATTTTTTTAATCTCAATATTATATTTTTTTACTTTTAATACTGAGAATCCTGTTATTTAATTCAATACAATTCTTGCCTCTAGATTGTAGTTGTTTTAATAGGTTCTACGACAAAATGTACTGGAAGTGTTATGTTTGATTCACTATCTGTCTAAAACTTTTATACTAACGCATTCAGATAAGAATGACAGTATAAAATATAAAAACTATAGGTATTTATTACTGTTATCATGTAAGATCTGAAAGGATGATTATGTAATACCCAAAGCTCCCGACCGACCGGCATGACATATTACAATACGTAGGTATAACACCAACTCGCATCGACGGCCAACAAACAACTACCACCTATGGACTGTTGTGTGAATACGCGGAACTCGTATCGTATTCCCTATCAGACCCTGCTACCTGCGGTAGAAAATTCAATCCCAACGTTCCAGCCTCAAAATTATTATCCTATAGGCTTAGTTGATAAAATGTCTCAGTTAGAAAATCGTGGATCTTTAAAAATCAGAGAGAGATTTTAAAATTTATGTCAATTGCTTATGATACCGTATTACCATGGTCTTAGTGGGGTTTTCAATACACTATTCAATTATTTAATATTCATCCATTAGGAAGTGTATTATATAATATTTGGGCAAACGGATGGATAACATTGGTAAAAACGAATGGTTGGACGGAGATTTCGGAAATTGCATGCATGTAGGCTAAACAAGATGATTTCTTGAAAGTAAGTTTAAAGAGCATTTGGGCCATTTCAAAGAGGTCTCCGATGATACGATACAAACACCAAACCACTCCGTACTATACCATTACCACCTAGATTCGCTTTAATAAAATGAAGCTCACACATTTTAATGCTTTTCTTAGAATAGATGAAATCCATTTTTTACGCAAGTTTTCGAAAGACACACACACTTTCGACCCATTCACATAATTTTCTTTACAAGCCGATACACTGCATTTATACGGCATATTTATGAACTTCTACACTGACAATTTAATTTAAAATACAATAATTATAGTGTGAAAACTCGGAAAAAACAAATAATAAGACAAGATGTACCTAATCCATCTATAAAACGTACAAATTGTACCAAAAACGTGCAACTACGTGGTGCTCTGGTGGTAGATTCTCGAATGATGGGCTTAGCGGTTGTGACGTAAGCAAGTAGGTTCGGATCAGCACTAAAGTCTTATTGTTAGGTGATAATAACTATACTCGACTCGCGTTTCGCTAGCCAAGTTGACATCATCTGGATATGATTAAAACTGAGTTTTAAACATCTCATAATACCGACATTTTGGTGTTTGTGGAAACTTCTTAAGTGCTAGTTAAACTATCTTTTAGTTATGCCTAACTACTTTTGTCTTTAAATCAACTGCAGCTCAAACAGAATTAGTTCCTCACTATGGACTGTTTTCGAGATACATAGAATACGGCCTGTCTATAAACAATAAAAAATAATATAACCACAGAAAATATACAGCCCCGGAATCCAAAGCTGAGGCCGACATACAACCAACATTGCCAGTGCCAGTGGCGGGATTCGAACCCGCACCTTTGATAAACAGATTTCTATTCACGATTGTTATAGCGCGCTCCAGCCAACTATGCCACCGATCCAAGATAAGTAATATAATACCAAAAAAACCTGATACATAATGTAATATACAAAATATTTTCTTTATATTCAACTTACAAAGTAAGTTGTTTAGTCTGTGAAACTAGCACAATTTTGATTAATGTTTCCTCTTCCATTTGTTTTAAAAAAGAATTGCGTTAAAAAATAAATTATTAAGAAATGTGAATAAGCGTAAAAATAGCATGTGAAGTTTCAACCGTTAAAAATACACCAGAATCGTTAGAATATCCAGACTTCAGGCAGACTGTATAATTAAAGAATTTTGCAAATGCAAGGAAATGGTTGCGCGATTATTTTTAAAAACAAGGTAACCATGAAAATAGGCTCTTCTCTATCTTATTAATATCAAATACGAGTAAACTGCTAGCCAAATGAAACTAATCATGTAATTCTCTTGTGCAAGTTTGAAGAAGAATATCTTTAAAATGATTGGAGGTATCGAGATGCGGTCTTGAACATTTTCTTTCAAATATTATCAGAAATAAACTGGAACCGACAGCAAATAATAATTCAATCTTTTTTATTCTGAAATTAATATAATAAAATTCAAATACTATTTCGATGTTATATTGTTAGAGTTTTTTTTTTGTGTAAAATAATAGATGGATATTTTTTTTAATATATTTTTTTTTAACTTATTTGGAAAAACTACATTTTTAAGCGGCAAACAAATTGGAAACGTAATATTATTATTATAAATTTTCTAACAATTTGATTCTAATGACTAATACCTAGTTGGATATCCAATGACTTTTAAACATCTTCTTCAATGCCTTTTAAACATATTTTAGGCATAGACTCTACTAAACGTTTACATGCCCATGCTTGCTTCATGCCGTCAAATAATTCGTCAAAATTTTTAAATGTTTTCGACCCTACTTGATTTTTATTATCATCCAGAGATTTTCTATGGGGTTAAGGTCTGGGCTACTAGAAGCCCACTGTAAATCTTTCATATAATTATCTTGCAGACAGTTACTGATCCAGCAAAGTGCTTAGGATCACTGACATGCTGGAATTTCCAAAGTAGCGATACATTTTCTTCTGCGTATGGTGGCATGACGTTTTCCAATATATTGATACTGATCCATGTTACCATTTATTCTGTAAAGTGGGCCAATACCATTCCAAGAAAGGCTCTCCCATACCATGATGCAATCACCTTCAAAGTTTATGGTTTTTATCGTAAAGCAAACTCTTTATTTCGTGAGCGCCAAATGAAACATTTTCCGTCAGAAAAAAAATAAAAAATAAACACTAACAATAGTAACACCGAAATAGTATTTGAATTTTCATATACATATTAATTTCAGAATAAAAAAGGATTAAATTATTATTTGCCGTTGTTTCCAATTAGTCTGCCGCCACTGTATATACAGGGTGTTCCACCTAAGAGGGATCCTTCTGTAACTATGTACACGTTTTGCTTACAGATGACAAGATAGAGTAATTTATGCCAAAACTAACTGTGAAAACTGCACGTTTCTAACTCTTACGGTTTAGATGCTATCTACCCTCATTTAGAGAGCTGAAATCGTGATTTTTTTCAAAAACAACTGAATATCTCGAAAACGGTAAGATTTAAACACAATGTACATTTAATAAACGCTACCTAATATTAACCAAGGAATTCAAAAATACAATAATGTATAGGGTGTTCCATTTAAAATAACAAAGTTATGTAGCGCCCACGCGAAATGGAACACCCTGTAAAGCTAAAAATATTTTCTTTACATGGCCCACATGATTCCAGACAACTTTTATTAAAACCATTTTTTTATAAATTTTACAGTTACATAGTTACAGAAGAATCCCTCTTAGGTATATAAACGATTCGCTAAGAACGATGAATCTACGTTTGTTACAAATTATAATATCTGGCGGCATTAAACTTCCAGCGTATAGACAAGTGAAAGTTTTTCAGTTGTTACATCAGATTGTGGTTACAGTTGTGTGAATATTTCGGGCATGCTCGAGAGCAAGAAGAACCGAGAAATTGTGCGAGTTGAACAAAAATAACAAAGTCGGCGGCGCCCACATGACTAGATGAAGCGCCGTAATAAATTTGACGGCGGACGCCATCGAGACTAGCGGACATTGTCACAGTTACATGTTGAGGCGTCGCGGACGTCCAGACGCATGTTACATCACGAGTTGCATTGCTTGAATGAAGAGAGGTCACAGAACCGTTTTTGTCGATTGTGATGCATCTTAAATGGGCGTAATGGAAGTTGTATATAAGCCCGTCTTCGAGCATTTCAGCTAAAGTACATCGAAGTTTTCATACAGAATACAAGCAATTTGAGACGATATGTGTCCAACATACCTACACGGCTATAGGCAATTAAAGCATACAGAAAATAGCATTGCGTAAGGTTAGGGTTGGGGTTCAATGAACTGTAGATCATAAAAATGCTGCTTTTCTGGATTCAATTTTTGGAATAAGAATTAAAATGCAACTATATTTCTTGTTACCACCCGATTTGTTTTTATTAACTACTTGGATAAACAACGTAACAGACATTACTCCTTTTGAAAATAATATAAAATACTGATTTGATTACCTGTTTTTATAAAAAACAAATAAACTAATGTAATTATTATTCTCGATAAATTTTAAAATAATACGGGAATCTGCAATCCTAACGCTACATAAAACACTGTTACACACACACATTTTTAAAATGTACCACGTGAATTATTCTGAAACAAAGTATGGAATAATTTCAATACATTTTTTATTACAAATACACCCATAAATGGTTTCTTTGTTGAGATTTATCTTTGAAACGAATTGATGTATAGGGGAAAAATAATAATAAAAGAAATTCGGATAAGTTTTACGTTTAATATTATTGCAAAAACATTTTACAATAATGTTAAAATTGCTCTCCACCGACTTACTGTTTGATAATGAATTAATAAATTAAACACCACACAGGTAATACAACCCCCTGTATCCATAAAGGTACCTGAAGGGAGAGGGGGCAACACACTCCCAATAAAAAATGAATATGCAAAGGCAATAAAAAATAATATATGTATTATGTAAAAAGCGTAGCAGAGTAACAAGAGGGATTCTGAGTTTCGAACGATTTTAAAGATTTTTTTATGTTATTTTGAGACCCTAAAGAAGATATTTTCTATCGTGGAATTTTGTGTGAATCTACTGGGTGTTACTGAAAATCATCGGATACAAAGTTGTCAATTATCCCTTTTGAGTGAGACTCATTTTTAGCTAATATTAATTTTTAAATGGATATCAATCGCAAATTCAAAGAGTTTTTACGATAAAGGGGACGTGCAAAAATACTATTTCTAAAAGTGCTTTTATACAGGGTGTGTTTAAAATTCTCACACATATTTAACGAAAGTACCTACATCTAATTTTTTATAAAAAAACATTTATATGGATTTAGGGATATTAATTCCTAGGTAACTGGACGAGTTCGGACTGCATGTGATTTAACTTTTATACAGGGTCAAACAGGAAACCACATAAAATATGGCATTATGAATTGGGTTGAATTAATTCGTATTAGCTATAGTTTTGCCCACAGTCAAAAGATTATTTTAATTTTTATACATAGTGATTGAAATAAATATTTGAACATATTTTTATTTTAATAAACTAATATATTCTCTATTTTTGTTTGAAGTCATTAATTTTTTTGCTTATTGTGATTTTGTCTACGGTACATCATTTATTCTATTTCTGCAAGGTTTCTATTAATAAAATATCGCAAAAAACATCAGGTATCAATTAGGGAGAAAATAGTTAATGGTTATTTTATTACGTCTGAAATAACTTAATATAATAATAATAATAATAATAATAATACATTTATTCATCTAATTGATCATATAGTTATGACATATGATAAGTCAACAATATCCAGAAAATATCGGATGACATATTTTATAAATTTATACCGCAAAAAATATAATATTTAAAATATTTTAAATTAAATTAAATTTATAGTAGCCATTTACATATTACAAAATGATTTTAGAGAACTTATACATATACACAATTTTGTTACCGTGTCTTTCTCAATTTTTTTTAGTTGAAAAATGACATGGAGAATTATTTGAGGTAGAAAATGATGTGTGGGGTAAAATTAATGAAACCTGATGCTGTCCCACATAAGTTTCAGTACCAGACAAAAAAGAAAATTAACATTTTCTGCGGAATCTTCTGGTTTGTTAAATATAACGTTGTTGCATTGTGTTGGCATGTAAATACAACTTTATTTTTACTTTTTACTCTATTTTATATTATACAATTCATATAAATAAACCAAAATACCCGCAAAGCCAAGGCCGTCCGCTGTAAAAAATAAAGTTGTATTGATAAATATTATTCATCACTGTAACATTTATTATGAGCAAAAATAAACGTTACTATTAATATTATTATTACTTTAGTTAGCTATACAAACATATTTACTAACGTAACTTCATCTACGTTAATTTACTTAAAATATACAAGCTATAGATATTAAACTTACGTACCTGTTTGGTTTTATTCCTCTAATTTCTGCAGAAAAAAAAAAAACTTGAAAATACTCTGCGATCATTACTGAATCAACTTTCGTAAATTGTTCGATTGAGCTTTGGAATAACCTTGTTCATTCATGTTTAAAACTTATTAACAAGTCCATTTTAAATAAACCCTGTAATATCAATAGCTCAGAAAGGACATAATCAAATAACGTCAGGAAACAATCATCTGTACTTAATTAATGCATGAACTATTTAGGTATCGTCCCGTTCACCACCGGGAGATTTCCTGGTTCGTGACGTCGCGTCAAGAGGACTGCGTTTTAAGATACGCCTCTAGCATCTGATATTCAATTAGTAATTTAGGCGTTTTCTAGGTAGAAATTTGATTTGATAATTACTAATGTTTAATAATACTGTATTTTTTTTCTTCCCTAGGGCTCGTTTGAGTTGACTCCGAGGGCACTGCAGCCTCCTGGGCTTATTGTGCACTCCCTATTTTGCTTTACTCTACCCATTCCAGTACCCCTGTGCCACTGATCAAATGGTACAGGAATATGAGTGGATGAGTTTTGATGGTTTCCGTGTTTGCCCATATATATTATACCTCCTACGAGCTAATGCTTCGCATTCGAATATGATATGATCTATGGTTTCTGGGTCTTTCCCACATAGTCTGCAATCTAAGTCACCATCATATATTCACATTGTTTGCAGATGCTTTTAGCAACCATATGTCCTGTTAGAAGCGCTGTTACTGTTTTCAACTGAAACCTAGTCATTCTTAACAGTTCTTCAGTTTGTTTGGAGCATGGGTCTTTGATTAGTGTTTTCCCATGTCGGTTGCCTGGAAAGTTCCTCCAGTAACTGTTATGTTGCTTCTTGATCCAGTCTTTGATGATTCCCCTTGCTGAGCATTTGAGAATACCCAGCACGGGTATTGGGCCGAGAAATGGGTCAGCACATCCTTGTCTAGCAAGGCCGTCTGCTTTTTCGTTGCCTGATATCCCAGAATGTCCGGGCACCCAGAGTAATGTAACTCTGTTCCGTTCTCCCAGAGTTCTGAGCTCTTCATGACATTGCCATACCAGTCTTGATGACACTTTATATGAGGCTAATGCATTCAGTGGTGCCTGGCTGTCCGATATGATAAATATTTGTTGATTCTCGTACGCTCTGCTTATGTTTTCAATACTGTATTAGATGTGAATTAATTTAAAAATCCGGTGAGTCCAAGTTCGTTAGTTTTTACATTTCATTTTTTTTGTAATAAAAATTGTGCCCGATCGTACAAAAAATGTTGTATGCGCCTCTGGAGTAAAGTGTGTTTATTTACTCCCTTGCCGGGGATAAAACACTAAACTCTACTCTCATGGTGCATAAATCACTCTTATTTTCGCGATATGGAGTGGTGAAAATTTCGATTCATTATGGATTTTATTTTTTATCTCCTACATTTTTCGATACATTGATGTAATAGTTATTTACGTAACAAGACAGGAAGTGGTTCTTCGCCGGCTCGCCCAGTAAAGACACTTTTCGGATGTGTGCGTACATTTTTTTCTGCAGCTAGTCTCATAACACGTTTTAACTTGAAATTATAAATTAAACTGACAAATGTGAGACGCTTACTTTCAAAGAAGACAGGATTCATCATTTTTAATTGCTCTCAGATACTTTCGTCAACCAAAAGTGATATAAGGGAATCGCTAAAGGCTTTACCGATCCTTTATGTAACTTTACCAGGCCAGACCAGTAAATATGCATTTTTCATTCAAAAAATTGACCAGACATGGTTACCTTTCTAGACGGGTCCCGAAAAAATTCATTATAATTATGTCTTCTGAAGAGACCAATTATGCTATGATAATTTTACTGAAAATGATATACATGGTGACATTGTTGGGGGGGGGGTCATGTACCAAATTTTCCTCCCAAACTCTTCTGTAGTATGTCACTGGCCTTTGGGATGGATGTCTTTAGACTCCCCGATTCGTTTTGGAACTTTATTATCTGCCGTTTTTTATATATACTTTCGCGAGTACTTTCGTTTAGAAGTTATCAGACAAAATTCAAATGCATGTTTATTGATTAAGTATTAAATCCGGTACATATGCACTTTTTTTAGGAAAACTTGAAAACAAAGTGAAAATTAAAGATATTGAAAATGTCCAGCCATAATGCAACCCTCACTTCGTTGTCATATTGAATGCAGAATACGCTCGAAAACAACGGGAGTATGATAATTCCAAAGCATATTTCGCTTGTATCCTTAAAATATCTGCTATTGAAATTCTAACCATATTTTCTCTATTTCTCAGTGTACAGGCTTGTTCACAACACTTTTTTTTTTTTTGTATGAAAATAATCTAATGTCTAATTAAAGGCCTAGTAGGCTACTTCATTGGATTTTTAAGGTTGGTATCTCTAAGGTTGAACCGTCTGTAAAAAAACATATTTTCTGTAAAAACACATATCAAACCTCCCGGCGGGGAACTTTAAAGATTATCTTCTGAATTATTGGCCGACTTCCCCTTAAGATTACTCACGTACATGCGAACCGACCAACCACCGTGACGGGGTGGTAAATGGGGTGAAAACCGGCTCGCTTGCTTTCTGTCCAAACAATGCTTAACGAATTACCCCGTGAAATTTGAAAAGTGCTCTCATTTATTAAACTCTGAAGTGTATACCGGTCGACATATTCAAGATCTAAATTATCATTTTTATTTCATCAGCACAGATAATAAACGATGAATTAAAAATACAAACAAGTGTGGGACAAATTTTTTTTATGTAAAAATTGACCTGTTAACTATGTGTAACATGAGCGGCCTTAACAAATTTAAATCAGTTTTAAATGAAACAAACCTATACCTATACCCTGCATGCGGTAAAAGATTTTTATTTATAGTTTTCGGAAATTTTATGTGAGATGTGCAATTATTCTTGTTTTTGGACATACCTATAATTTATATTTACAATATATTTTTAAAGAGTTCTTTTATGGGCTGAAGTTACGTTTATGGCACATATACAAATAAAGGATCTCTAATCATGACACCTTGTTGATCAGTCTGGAGAATTTCAGTGTGCATGGCAGCTTATTGAACTGAATTTGCTCGTACCCAGCGAACAGAAGTCAAATTGTTAAATTAAACAATTCCACATCTAAAGTATCGAAGTAACACCGGGAGTGCCGCAAGGACCTCACTTGGGACAATTGCGGTTATCAACTTTTATTAGTAGAAGACCCGTTTTAAAATCTCACAAGGTTTCCTATTTGTAGACGATATAATACTTTTTGCAGTAATTGACTATCAACCAACAAATCTTATTACAACAAGATTTATATATCAAAAAATGTTTTGCTATATAATTCTCACATAATTCAACAATTTTATAATTGTTCTTTGGAATCTGTACCAAAGATAAGGGATTTAGGTGTAATTCTGGATTACAAATTGGCCTTTGAGTTTCACATTGTTCATATGGTTACAAGGGCGTTGTTCTAGATGTAAAATCGTATATAACATTATATTATTCCTTGGTAAGATGTCACTTAGAGTATGCTGCAATTATATGGAATCATTTTCATTACAAATATTTTTACAGAATTGAACAAGTGCAAAAGAAGTCTATTAATTTCATTAATTATAAATTTAATAGACGTTTTTTTAATACGTATTCAAGCAATGTAAATTTTTATAAAATTGATCTTTGGAAAATAGAATAAAAATGTATGTAATATTATTCTTCAAAATTTTAAACAATGGTATTGAAGTTCTTACTGGATGAGTAAACTGTCATACTTTGTTCACAATTATTCTGTCGGAAATTGACAGAAGATTGGCTACTACCATTGTCGATCTTTTAGCCATCCAATATAATCAAAAGGGGACTGCTCGATTACACAAGAATTAATCATAAGTAAGGGTTCGTGACTTTTTTTACATAACGCATAATTCCCCGACTATTCCGGATTTTACAGGTTTTATAACCACATTCCCCAGCTCCCTATAGGCAAATGTTAGGTATTCTTACTATATAAATTATGAGAAATTAATTAAAACCCATTTTAATTTGTTTGTTCAGTTGATATAATTAGTATTGGTGGGTACAAGTACAAATAGCAACGAGAAGGTAGAGTTTCTAGGCAATAAGTATATGTTATTTCCAGAGGTCATGAACTTTATGAAAATCGATTGTAAATGTCGACTTTCTACTATTTTATAATTTACTGGAGCTTAATCAATTATATTAACATCTGACTGGCAATTTTACAATAGTGTAGTAGAACATTGGCGCATATTACTACAAATTAAAAAAAATTTCGATGCCCAATATGAATAAATTGTATTTCTATACAACCTCTAACTGAATGAGTATGAATCGTATGATATTTTAAAAATAGAGAATAGTCTATTTTTACGTTACATCTCCCAACATATCTGATCATGTATTAAAAATAAGCACCGGTTAGTTGTAGTACTTGGGTATGGAATGTATTTTTTCTTGTTAAGTGTAAACAACGGGCTCAGTTAAACATGTTTGTAAAGAAACAGCGAATAAATATTTGCTGTTATGATTTAACATGCCATTCGTGTCTTTATTCAAACACCAAGTTATACATTTTTTATTAGAACTGTCTGGTGTTATGGATATCCGATATTTTTCAGTAATGTTATCAAATATGCACCATGTGTATCTAACGAAGTTTAATACACACTATTTTTTAAGTTAAACATTAAACACCTCCGGTAATACAACCTCTTGTGTCCCTGAAGTAACATTGTGCAGAGGGGACTACATACATATTAGAGACATCAGACACACACTCAATATCCTAGTACATACGATTATTTTCTGCTTCATAAATACAATCAGTACTTTGTATTCAGCTGCTTGCAATTTCTCGCAAAACAGTGTGCACAAAGTGTTCTGGAAAAATATTTCCAAATATAATTTGGACAATGCCAACAAATTTAAGGATACTGCTTATCTTAAATACTATTCATCGCTGAAATATCTAAGGACTAGTGATGGGACTCGAGTGACTTTTTTTCACTCGAATAACTCGGTAGGTTTCCGAATTTACTCGAGTTGAAACTCGTTTCGAGTTGAAACTCGGTTTCATTGTTATAAAATTCGAGTCAAAAGTTAGGTCGAGTAAAACTCAAAAAATCGACTCGACTTTTGACTCGAGCCGCTTTTTTTGACTCGAGTAGATTTTTGAATCGAGTCGCTTTTTGACTCGAGTCGCTTTTTGACTCGAGTCGCCTTTAGACTCGAGTCGCTTTTTGACTCGAGTCAAGTTTCTTTAATTTAATTGTTTATGGTTTTATTAATATTTTTAAATATTCTTTAGTGCCAGTGTGATTTGTTTATATAATATAAATATGAAAGATTATTTACATGAAGGCAATGAAGGCACTAATCTTGTAAAAGTAATAAAGATGAAAACATGTAACCATGAATGAAATCACTAATCAATTACTATATCATCGGGTCATCGGGATCGGGAATTCCCCTCCAGGTTTGTTGTTTCATGTTTGTAGGTCAGATTGTATAATTATTAATTAAAAGGTTTGTTCGTAGAGCAGTTTCCAACCATTTGAAACTATCAGAAGCATGCGCACATTGTTGTAGAGATGCGCTTGTTCAATCAGAACGCAGCAATCAAACTGGCACATTCATGTTCATAAAGATTTGTATTTCGATTCAATTAGTTCGAAATAAATAAAAAACCGTAATCGGTGTGTATTAAATATTAAATACTGTATTTATTTAATATTTTTTGCTAAACAAGAGTTTAATTTAATGTTAATTTAATATAAAAAAAAAATGTTGGTTTTCTTTAAATGTCATTTTATATACAATGTTAATTAAATATTTAATTTTGTATTTGAAATGTGTTGATTTGCCGGAAAAATAATATTTGACCTGGGGTCCATTTATTATTTTGTATTTCAATTATTTTGATTTATGTTTATCCTTTCGATTTTTCAAACTTATGTTGGAATTAGATGGTAGTGTTTTAAATGCTGAAAGATTACCAAAAGAAAAAACCTAAATACACTTTAAAAACTTACCGTTTAGCAAACCACTGAATCATCTCCAACTACTTACTCTATAGTTCGCCTCGAGTTTGATTTCGACTCTGGCGTAACTCTAGACTCTAGTCAAACTCAACTCGATTTAAAACTTAAATCATATTAACTCACTGATTCGAGTAGCAATAACTCGACTCGAGGAACAACTTTACTCGAATTGCAACTCGACTCGATTTAAAACTTGAATCATAGTAACTCACTGATTCGAATATCAATAAATCGACTCGAGTAACAACTTTACTCGAATTGCAACTCGACTCGAGTTAAAACTTGATTCGAGTAGCAATAACTCGAGTCGAGTAACAACTTTACTCGAATTGCAATTCGACTCGAGTTAAAACTTGATTCGAGTAGCAATAACTCGACTCGAGTAACAACTTTACTCGAATTGAACGCTTTGACTCGAGTCACTCGAATATTTTCACACTCGAGTCCCATCACTACTAAGGACTATGGTTATTGAAGAAATCCTAGAAATATTTCTTTATAGTCCTGTTAATCCTGATTTTGATTTTTTTTTAATATTTGGATTATCTCATGGTCAATTTTACTGGATATTAATAACAAGGAACAATCTATATCACGAAGAATAAATTTAGAAAATTTCAACATCTTTTGTTTATATTTAATTAATATGTGATGTGGAATTTTTAAAAATTATTCAAATTATTAAACTAAAGTAAAAAATGACTTCAGCAGAGACTTTCAGAAATAATTACTTCATGCAATATGAGACGAACAATTTAAATTCGGTGAAGGTTACAATGCGTTTAAAGAATTCTATAAAATATACGGATACACCTATTTCATAACAATAACTTACGGATTGTTGACGTTGGCAGAAAAATTGTCTATGAATGAAACTTTTCACATTTACTGCAAAACGTTAGTTAACTATCTTTTATGCTGACACCTCTGTTTCAAAATGGTTGCCAGAATAAATTAACATCTTAATGCATATCACCCGCATATTCCATTTGTAATATTTAGATAGAAAACTTTGATTACATACTTTTGTCTTTTGACAAGGAAATGTATTAGGAAATATTTTTCTTTGCGATAAAATCATCGTGGAGAGGGTACAATGGCTTTTTAAACTTATATATAGGACAAATACTTTGTATGATTTATAGCTTGATGATTTACTGTCTTCGATATTATCGTTCGATATCAACTTTCTGGATATTCGTGACTTAAAATTCATCAACTTTCAAAATACATAAATATACTTACATATCATTACATTACATACGCATATACAGGGTGATTCAGATTCAGATGGGGATGAAATTTAATAGCGAAAATAAACAAAAAACATTTTTTTTGTAATTTATCAATATTTACGGGGTTGAGAGAGTAAAAGATGAATTTTTAAAATTGTTTTGTGTATACATATTTTTCTATGTTAACATTCATCGGGAAGTAAACTACAAAAACTTTTAGGCAATCCAAAAGATAAAACTGAAACAAACGAAAATTATGAGATTTACGAAATTAACTGTAAGAACCGTAATCAAAAGTATGTTGGACAAACTAAACGATCAATTCAAACTATATTCAAGAAGCATATGACCCATCTCAAATATGGTCAAACAGATATCTAGTGTTGTTCAACATGCGTTTGAATACAGCCATAAGATAGTTGCCATTTAAGATTAATTAGGAATGTAACAGTATACTCAGCACATGAAAAAAATAATGTAAATGATTACTATAAATCAAATCGAGAACACTAGAGAACTAATACAATCTTTGAGGTGACTGTGGTAGTAAAGCGTGGATTGATGTTTGGGGGAGATGATGGATGCTCATGGATTATTGATGTAGTCCTCGCTATCATTATTTTATGCACCCTTATCCCTTGTTTTATCAATTTCAATGTAGTATATGGTAATGGATTAGAGACTGTATTTAAGCTGGTGATCTAATTCAATGAGTGTTTTGGAAAATTTCTGTAGATTGAGTCGATGTAATCACTTACTTAAGAAGCGTTTACAGTAAAATCTCTATCGATCCTCTGTAGATATACGACATTCGTGTAGACTGTAAAGTGGTAGGAATTATAAATTGCATTTGACCTACTTGGAAATAGTATAATACATATATGATACAGCATGTTAGATAAATTTTAGGTTTTAGATAAACTAAGACAACAACCAATTTATATATATATGATTGAGTTTTCTGTTTCTTGTGTTGTACTATTCACTCTGACCTTAAGTGCCCAGAAAAATAGACTCGGTAAAACAAACACATTAGGGCAATAAATTCCATAACACTGTTGTCCGTGGTAGATGTGAGAGTTGCTACACACGGTCTAGTAAGGGTATACTAACTTAACATATTCTAGAATACCTTCGTAAAAATAACAACAAAAAAAGACCAACACCAACAACAGGACGGTGTTCCAGAAAGGTTAATAAATTCGTATAGGTATAAAGATCGATATCGAATGCAAATTTTCATTACCAAAATGCTAGTATCGTACAGTTGTTCTTGATGATTATACCATTAATTTCCGCTATGGAAGTAAATTAAAACCAGCGATACTCGGTATAGACAACACAGACTCATACGACTCTAATGTATGTTGACACCCAGCCAGGCAGCTGTTTCGCAAATGGCCCCTGTCCAAACCCATTTTACACATCATCGCACCTCATATAAGTTGCTATTAGTAGCAGTCTAATTAAGTTTTCTTTCCTCTTAGAATGTTACCAAATGGTTTCCACATTAAAACTCGTGTGGATGGAAGATATTGTTTCCCATAAGGGAAGGAAGTAATATACCCCACAGTTTCTTGGGCTCCTTAAAACTGCAGGTAATGATGTTTACGAAGAAAAGAATTAAATAAACATGTATTATGTAGTCATATGTAATTATTGCCATTGCAATCGACGCAAAAAAAAAGGTTTTTGAGTGTTATTTAGCGGATTTATGAGAGCAAGTGAATGATTTGTTTTTCTCTGCTAAGTAGCAACAAAATTCCATCATTTTAAGACTGAATTTACTCTGATGAAAACAGAAATCCGTTCTTCACTAATTAATAAATCGTTTTCTTAAATATAGGACTATTAATAATATTAAGAAATAATAAAATATGAATTTATTGAAATACATATACAGATTTAGGTTTATAACAATGTTGTGCGAAATAGTAGAAATATATGTCACCTAAACCATTTTACAAGCCATGCACTTAGAACATAAAAGCGAATTACATTTAGAGCGAACATTATACACATAAATTAGAATGAACATAAAACCAAGTAAAGCGAAGCTTACTTGAACTTTACTGCTTCATAATAATTATGCTGCGTTTACTGCTGAAGTCGTTATGTTAATATACAGGTCAAAATAAGAACAGTTTATACATTTTTATGAAATAAAATATTCGAACAAATAAAACTTAGGCACAAGTTTTTTTCTTAAAAACTTGCAAGGAATATATGTATATGGTGTTTCTAAGTTGCAAACTTTATTAATTTTTAAACTAACTGAATAGTATAGAAACTAACTAAACTCTTTTTTTCAGAAAACGCACATTTCGACTAAATAATAATAATAATAATATTTTTTACAAAAAATAGATAGATAGATACAAATGGGTACAACAATTTGTATTACAAATATTAAATACAAAATACAAAATAATGAGACATAATCTGGATTTCGCAAATGAATATAGAAAATCCATTTAGGCTTATTCAAAGCCTGTCTATGGATATATTTTACTTAAGTAAATGCAAAAATTACAGAAAAAATTCAGGAAATCATTTATTTTTGAAGTGATTCAAGACAACATAAAAAAAATTAAGAATAATTGAATAGTAGAAAAATTAAATAAATTAAAACAAAATAAAATTAATCGATTTGAATAAATAAATAAATTGCCATTTCTTTATCTCAACAACATACTAAATAATTAAAGGGAAAACCATAAATAATTTAAAATATTAATTCAATGGTGGGTCAATAATATTATGCAATAAATTTCTATCGTTTGAAGTAATCCATGTTTTTAACTTCTTTTTAAAAAGTTGCACTGTTTTTATGCTTTTCAGAAAATTTGGTAAAATATTAAAAAGTTTCGGTCCAATATAGACAAAACATCGTTGGCCAATACTTTTATATGCCCTAAATAAAACTAAGTGTAGAGCTTTATGTCTAGTGTTACGCTCATAACTAATCTCACTTACATATTGTTTATTTTTAAACAAAAATCATAAAACCGTTTTAGAGAATAGCTGCCTTAAATCTAATATATTCAATTCTGAAACGTTGTCTGTGGGGTATCTAATGGGTTTGAAATAAATAATTTTTAAAATTGTCTTTTGAATTATTTCAAGAGGTTCCAAATGCGTTTTTCTTACTCCTCCCCATCCAATTATACCATATTGTAAAATGGCTTCTGTGAAGGCGCGCGTAATATAATATTTTGAGCTGATACAATGGAAGAATTTGTCGACATTGGTAAAATTTAAACATTAGGCCACGAATTTTTGTTTTAACATTGTTTACGTGTACGTCCCATCTTAGGTGTGTATCGATAAAAATACCAAGATATTTGATTAACCCAGTAAAAGAAATAACAAGATTATCAATTGATATAGTGCTGAACTCAGGTAGGTATTTTCTATAGGAAGTGAAAGGTAGAATTTTAGTTTTATTAATACTAACTGTCAATAAATTTGCACTAAACTAATTTAACACTCTCCTTAAGTCCCTTTCGACCAGTTCCTTTACATCAGACGAAGAATGTCCAGTATACAAGATAACAGTGTCATCAGCAAACGAAATGATAGTTCCAGAGGAATCTAACGTAAATAAGCTGTTTAAATATGTAGTAAATAACACAGGCCCTAAAACTGTACCCTGTGGTACACCACAGGTCACAGTTTCTTCGTCACTAAACACATTATTTATTTCAACTTTTTGTTTCCTTGATTCTAAATAGCTTTTAAACAGATTAAGAACGTTCCCTCTAATTCCGATGTTTTCCAATTTATCCAGCAAAAGCCCATGACTTACGGTATCAGAGGCCTTTGCTAGATCGATAAAAACACCCAGGCATGGTTTTTATTGTCGATTGCACGATTAATGAAGTCAGTTCAGCAATTGCGTCTTGAGTTGACAGATTTTTTCTAAAACCATACCGCCTGCTGGCTAAAATTTAGGTTTTGTCTGACAAATTTTGATTTTTCTTTTGTGACATCGAAAACGCACCCGAAAACGCCAAACGGCGCCATCGAATTACTGATAGCCGCTACACTATGTAATACGACTATCGGTTGTCAAATTTATGGTGGTAAGTTTCAAGGTTGCCCAACAAAAACATACAGAATCTAAACTTCAAAACAAAACAAATTATTAAAGTGACTAGTCATGATTTACACTGAAAAAGAGGTATTTTTACGGTTTAAGGGTGCCTCAAAGGAGGACGGCAACTCTGAGAAGGACAAACCTTATAAAGTAGACTGTCCTCCTCAAAGAAGGTCGTCGGGTCACCTTATTTACAATGTCTTTCTGTCAACCATATGAGGCAGTAGTACCTACCGGTCCTGAACTCTGGCGTAGTATCCTGACCCTGATAATCTTCTATACATCAAATTGGTTTTGAATCAAGTATGTGTTTACAGCCGCCAACGCTCGAATGTGCTTATTACTAGGTTTATTATGTAAGTGTTATTATAATAAAGACTCATCGTTTAGAAATCCGTAACATTTTTTTCAGAAACTGTTTATATGTGAATATATTCATATAAACAGTTCTAAAGAAAATAAAAGTGCGATCAACATACAAAACAAAATCATCTGCCAGCCGCGAAATAGTAAATAAGTTTTATAAATTTTAGCTAAAGTTAACTGACCTGAAATTCGATTTTAAAAGGTTCCTGTAGAGCTCTCTTGGAACACTATACAGATCACGGGTAATCTAATGTTACAAGCAATCCCTTTCTGCAGAGGATTCTGTCAGACAGTTCGTCTCCAACACACCGACGCATTTTACTACTTGTTTCCTAGACAGTGCGTCACCACTTTGGCTATTAATACACGCATACTATGTCTACTCAAAAACAATGCTAGTGTCTCGTGTCACCTTTGTGATCAGAAAGATAATCATTAAAAATAGCATGCGTTGTTTAGATTTAGAACAGGCTAGAGGCTAAATTATTTATACAAATTTGAAGATTAAGCTCAATATTTCTTAAATACAAGTATACACATTTTTTCTTTAATTTGTTATATTTATTTATTTATCCATTTATAGTTACAACTACCCAACAGAGAAACTTGTCCCGAACCTAACAATAACTTTTGACAGGACCTTACTCGCCAGTGGCGCCAATTGGAGAGCCTATAAACGGAAGCCCTCATTACACGACAGGAAACTACAAAACATAAACGATACTAATTAACTTAACAAAAATTTTATTTTTTTGTTTGAATATAGGACAAATCTTAGACTTTTTCAAATTAGAGGGAAATATGTAATATATATGGTGACCCATCGTAATCAGTCCACCCATTGCGCCATTTTGATTCAACTTTAGTAAAAGAAGATAGTTGTAGGTTTTTATTTGTAATATTGGGATGATCACTGGAAAAATGGGAAGAAATGGTTTTGTATGTTTTTTACTATCTCTGATTTTTAATAATAATAGTTATAATGATATGTCTTTATTTTAGTTGAGTGATTATAAATAACAGAGAAATATTACAGAAATTGCGAGGTTCAACATAGTTGTCTTACACCTGACCATTACATTTAACTAACAAATGCAGAAAGAAATACAAAAGTACATAGGTTGTATAAGAATAAAAATGTAAAATTTACATATTTCTGTTGAGCTAGGCGAAGCTGAAAATTCTCATCCAGGTTTAGCCATTTAGATTCAAGAAATTTAGATGTGATATGATCAAACTTCCTTTTTCGATATATGTATATATATATATATATATATATATATATATATATATATATATATATATATATATATATATAAATAATATATATATATTTTTTTTTTTTTTTTCTGAAAATGAATCGCACTTTTACACATTGACTTATCACTTTTCTGTTGAGCAGTTGAAACAACGGTTTTTTACTCGAGTTCTCTTTAACAGACATGCCTTTAACCACCCCACAATACTTCAATTTAAATTCAACATTATTCAAGAGTGAAGAATTAACGATTTACTCAAGATTTTATGGAGTGCTCTGCCGAAAGAAAACGAATATGAATTTAACAATTCTCAAGTACGTTTCAGAAATTTGGGAATATTGCCAGAACGGTTTTTTAAGTTTTACGTTGTTAGCTCCATTATTATTTAAGATACAATTTTTGTATATAACCGTAAATTAAAGAAAAAATAACAGTTTTAAAATTTCGCAAATTTAGAAATCCTAATTTCACTCCTACAGGATGCTTATGGTTGAAATTATATAGTGTGACACAAAATGTTCATGAAAATTTCATTTCTATTAACATGATTTAGCGCAGCGAATTATCTACAGCCACTCCTCACATCCCACAGGGTTAGCGACTGTAGATATCAGAATCGTGTGCCCTAAGCAGACGGAGAGAACCCAGAACGACCGCCTTCTGTATTTGGATGCCAGCCAATTATTATATTATTATTGTTACAGAGATATCCCTGGTAATTCACAAATTAAATCAGGCGAATCTCGAAAACATAGATGCCCCAGAATTGCGGATATTAATTAAATTTTGATATAATTAATTAGTCAACAAACAGAAGTTCAGCAGTTAACAATATTGTGACAACTGTGCAATTCAATTTATTCCATTTGACTCCTAAATGGGATTCTGAATGGATTAATTTAAGTTTAAATTGATTTATTCAAAAGACTGCACAATTTAATTACAAAGTAATGATATTATGATATTTCCAACAGTTTCATTTAATATGTCGGCATAGCGGAAATGGAAACTTTTAATAACATTTGACGTCGACAAATGTAATACACAAATTGGATAATTCCAAAAAATTTAAAAATTATTATTCTAATGGTAATGTTAATTGTTTGGGAATTGCTTAACTACATGTATCACCAACAGCCCGTGCCTTTTATTGTAATTTGTGGATTTTTCGACCATCTTATATGACAGTTCAACAGCATTGTTTTGAAATGTGTTAACAAAAAAAAAAAAAAAAAAAAAAAAAAAAAAACACAATTTGGTGGAAAAAAAAATATTAAAAAAAAGGCGAGAAGAAAAGGGGGGCCCCCGCGGGGGGGCCCCCCCCGGGAAAAAAAAAAAAAAAAATTTTTTTTTTTTAGTGTTTATCGGCCGGGGCGGCTCCCTCGGGGCTATTTCCCAAGGGGGCGCCCCGGCGGGGGGGGGGGGGGGGGGGGGGGGGGGGGTGTTTGTTTTTTTTTATTGGGGGGTTTTATTTAAAGGGGGAATAAAAAGGAAAAAAAAAAAAAAGGGGGGAGGGGGGGGGGGGAGGGGGGGGGGGGGAAAAGGGGGGGGCGGGGGGGCGGCCCCCGCGGTTCCTTCGGGGAAAAAGGGGGGAAAAAACTCGGAAAAAAAAAAAAAAATTTTTTGGTTGTTGTTTTTTTGGGGGCCCCCCCGGGGGGGGGGGGGGCCGGGACAAAAAAAAAAAAAGGGGGGCCCCCCGCCCCCCCCCCCCCAAACCCCCCCCCCCCCCCCCCACCCCAAATTTTGGGGGGGGGGGGGGGGGGGGGACCCGGGGGGCCTTTGTTTAAAAAAAAAAAGGGTTCTTTTTTTTTTGGGAAAAAAAAACTTCCTTTTTTTGTTGTAAAAAAAAAATCAAACAAAAGTCACTTTGACGTCAGCGGGGGGGGTATTTGTAAAAAAGGTTCGACATCTAACAGATATTCAAAAATTTCGAATTGTTTCTAAAATTGAAGATGGTTGGTCCATAAGAAGACTTGCTGCTGAATACAATGTGAGTAAAACCACGATAATGAGTGTTAAAAAACAATGGGAAACCAACCAAACGGTATCCCGTAAAGTTGGTTCCGGTAGGCCCAGAAAGAATAATAATCAAGAAGATGAAAATCTTATAAATTACCTAATAGAAAACCCTTTTCAGACTGCAGTAAATGCGATTTCAGAGACAAATTTCCCTGCTTCGGTATCTACTGATTGCAGAAGAATAAAACTACAAAGCGACTTGAAGAGTTGTTCAGCGGCTAAAAAATACAAACTTTCAGAAGAAAAGAAGCAGGGTAGGATTATTTTTGCACTCAACTAATATATAATCAATGATGAAAACTTCTGGGGACAAGTTGTCTTTTCTGACGAAAAGGTTTTTAAATCCTGTAACGATGGACATGTTTCCGTATATAGGCCTCCTTCCACTAGATACGACGAAAAATATACTTTCGATCCACAAATATCAGGAAGGTTTTCAGTCAATGTCTGGGCTTGGATGAGCCTAAATGTGTTAGGTGTGTGTTGGAACAGTGGTGGTCATTTCAATTCCATTAAATATATTGAAATATTAGACAATATTATGTTACCGTCAGTAATAGAGGTGTTTCCGGAAAATAATTTTATTTTCCAACAAGACAACTGCTCCATACATACGGCCCATCGTGTCGCAATGGTTTCTTAATAAAAACATAGAGTTGTTACCGTGGCCATCTAAAAGTCCGAATTTAAATCCAATTGAAAATGTATGGGGACTAATGGTGAAACATATAAGAAAATTAAATAACCATCCAAATAATGCCCAGGAATTGGAAGGGATAATTGAAGACGCTTGGGAGAACTTGTCGCAAGAAGTTGACCTTGCAAGAAATCTGATTTTGTCCATGCCTGCAAGACTTCAGGCAGTGTTAGACGCTAATGGAGCAATGACAAAATATTAGTTAATTCTGTATTACGTAATTGAAGTTCATTTATTTTATTTTTTTATTGTATTTTTATGTTCAGTTTGCATTGTTTACATTTTTTTTTAATCTCAAGTGGTATTTTTGTGTTCTTATTTTAAAAATAGAATTATCATTATTCAGTTGGTATTTTATTTACAACCATTAGTAGAATTATCCGTAACAAATAGTATTTTTTTAAACAATAATATGGCAGGCTTGAAAATGTTTTGAAAAAGTTATTTTCTAATTATTTTTTAAAAATTCCATTTGAATAAAATAAAAGAGAAAGGTTTAATAAGTTTAAAAACACAAAGAAAACCGATCTCCTCCAAAAAACCCAGGTCCGGGATAAATTACCTCTTCTCCACCCCCTCTCGACATGCCTGGCCAGCCCTATTTACAGACATATGCACACAACTAAACTATTAAGATTTTCGATTACAAGAGTTGTACCAGTTTTTTTTGAAATCAAGTGTACTATTCTTTCATAACCGAAATTTTTCTTGTACGTTGAATTGGATGCCGAGAGGCTATTGAATGGACGACACGGTCTCCTGACTTCACACCTTTCAATATTTTTATGGGGTTATCTTAAGAGTAAGGTCTACTTTAATAGACCAAATACCGTTGAGCCTTATAAGAGAAAGAATCCAAAATGAAATTCTGACGATTACCCCAGAGATACTTCAAATTGTTAGACAGGAATTCATTCATCGACCTGCCTTGTGCCAAGAAGTAAATGACAATTTGAACATATATTATTTATTTGGCGTTGTCATTTGTTTCAAATAAATTGATAAAAATACCACAGCTTCAGACTCGAGTTTATTTTTGTTCTAATCAACATATTCTATTTCAGTGGTATTTAAATGGGCTTAAAGCACTTTTATATACTTAAGGCATTTCTTAAGAGCTCTGAAAATTTGGGATATTAAATGTATCGGCTGAATATGCCGACATGATATTTGTATGGTCTTTGTAATGGTGAGTTGTGAAATTATCACTTTCAGTCCGGCACACGCCTTATGGAACACTTTGTATATTTATATGTACATATTTTTACTTCCTCTACTTCCTTTTTGAGATAAAGCTTTCAAATTTGGTACACACATTCTAGAGGTCAAGGAAGAGATTGAGTCCGTTGATGAACGAAATCGGTCCCCTGGAACGGGGTCTACCGAGCCCCAACATTTGTATTTCTAACTTTACAAAAAAATTTATTCGTGATGAAAGAATATAAATCAGATCTGTTATACAAACCCATTATAATATGGTGTTCAAATGTTTATATAAAGCTATAAATTAAAATTTTATACATTTTGGCAACACCATAAAATTTGAATTTTGATTGACACGTCTTAAAATTTGAAATGTCTAAAAAAAATATTAGTGACATTCCATCAATGTGACTTTTTTAAAACGTCAAAAATTGCTTTTATTACAAACTCCACCACACATCGAGTTTTACTACGGTGAGGAAGTTCTAATCCCCAAATAATTGACAGCAGTTTTTAGTTTTAAATTTTGTTCATTATTGTGTTATAATTTTTATAATCTTAAGATACCGACCCTGTCAGAAGTTACAATAAAATATGTTGGTAATGGTGTAAAAGGAAAGAGGAAGAAGAAAATAGAGGGTCAAACTAGAGGGAGGGAGGTTATGTTGTGGATGTTTTTATGTGATTGGTATCTTTGGGTAGAAATAAAAATAGTAATAAATATTGAAGTATATTTATTGTGTAAGCGAGGTCGTCTTAACAATTGTCTTGAACAGGTCCATGGAAGCAAGGGAAGCAGTGCTTCCTTTGGGATTATTAAAAAACAAACACATAATTAGAACCTAATTATTATTTATCACATATATTAATCGTTAAAATTTACTTTTACCCAATTTCAATTGACACGGCCCTGCATTTCAACAGCTGAGATAATGTTGCACGCTAAAACCGTAACGATGACGCACTGGATTAATCGAGCCACCACGAACTCGCGCGACTTCGATATAACTGATATAAGCAACTTCTTGAAATGCATCCCATCCCCACTTCATAATCTTGATATCTGAGCCGTATAGCATAGTAATGCGTCTTGTTTTATAGATTTTAATATCGATTTTAATATTATACTTAATATTGATCTTCCTAGTCTCAGCTTTTTTAAAACGTTGAACATTAGTGCGCGTATAAGCAGTTTTAGAATTGCTTATTCAATATGGAAGCTGGAAAATATTATTTGCGTTTATGTGGTGTGCAATTTGTTGAAAATGGGATTTTCAACATATTCGTTTCAAGATAAACTGGATATTATTAGAAACGGGAGACCAACACCTGATTTAAAACTTTTAAAAACGAAAGTTAAATCATGCTATAGGTATTTTAATATTGAAATGTACAGTGCTAATCATTAGTCAGTTGTCAATCGTAGTACGATACATAAATCCAAATGGGAAAGTCCAAGAGCGCTTTTTAGGATTTTTAGACGTAACAACGCAGAAAATGGCTGCAGCTTTATATGCTATAGTTTGTCAGATAGTCGATGATCTACAGTATGGTGCTAAACTTATCGCCCAAAGTTATGATGGGGCCGCTATAATGGCTGGTGAATTGGGGGGCCTGCAGGCCAAAGTAAAAGAGACTTTTCAGAATGCAATATTTGTACATTGTTTTGCGAATCGATTAAATTTAGTTCTTGCTCAATCTGCAGCGTGTTTTAAAGAGTGCAAAGTATTTTTTTCAAGTATTAGTGGAATGGCTGCCTATTTTTTAAAATCATCAAAACGGACACGAGCTTTAGATTTGGAAGTACAGAAGAGACTACCCAGAGTTGCTCCAACACGATGGAATTACAATGGGAGGCTAGTACAAACTGTATCTGAATATCGATAGCCTCTAATTGATTTATTTGAAAATATTTTACAAAGCAAAGATGATTGCGACACTGAGACTTTGAATGGATCCAGAGGTTACTTAGATTCATTGAAAAGAGGCTTTGACTTTAATTTTTTGCTAAATATTTTCTCCGAAATATTCCCATTTACTGACAATTTATTCAATATTTTGCAAACTAAATCAAATGACGTTAGATTTTGTGTAAAGAAAATTGAAGAATTCAAAAATTTGATTTGTAACAAAAGAAATGAATTTGAAAAGTTCTGGGAAAAAACTAGTAATGACAGTTTAGAGCCGCAAAGAAAAAGAATACGAACTGAATTTATAGTGCATCGTAGAACTTCATATCGAAGACTTTTTATCGAAATTTTGGACAATATCACTGGGCAACTAAATAATAGATTTAATAATTTTAGTGATATACAATTTTTAGAATTGTGTAATTTTAATGAATCTAAAAATAAACAGTTTCTACAAAACGCACTTCAATCATTGAGTGATAACTACGGAAATTTTTTTGATATAGTTGGGTTACGATTGGAACTTTCAGTTATTTATGCTACAGAAGATATTAGTCAGAAACATAACGTCAACGAACTGATTATCTTTATAAAAGAAAATAGTTTGGATCAGACCTACTCTGAAGTGTTGAAATTGTGTAAGTTAGTGTTGACGATACCTGCAACTAGTGCTTCGGTTGAACGCAGTTATTCGACTTTAAAAAGATAAAACACTTTTTCAAGAAATTTAACCAGTGAAGAGCGGCTTTCAAAATTGTCCCTATTGACAATAGAAAGGGACTTTGTGAAGGAGATGTCCCAAAATTCAAACTTTTACGACGAAGTTATTTCCGACCTCGCAAAAAAGGAGAGGCGGATTAAACTACATTATAAATAGGTAGGTATGTGCATGTTAACTACTTAACTAGCCGGCTCGATTTATAGTTGGCTAGAGAGTGCACGATGGCAAGTGTGACTGAACAAACTCTCTATTTCGCTGCGTGTTCGATCCCCACCACCGGCACTGGCAATGTCGGTGGGTATGGTTGTGTGTCTGCATTTTTTTTTATAAGTGTAACCCTCGCCCGTGCAGCCTCGGCTTTGGAATCGGGAGTTGTCTAATTTTTGTGGTGTTTTTATGTTTTATGTTTATTGAGGAGTGGCGGTCCTACAAGTGTACTTTTTTTCTAGATATCATAACTTTGCGGCTTTCGACATTTGCTTTAAAATTATTATACCGAAGCCCTTTTCTTAAAAAAAATGTTTGCCTCGCCTCGCACTACCCATCACCCTATATCACAAACTGCTTCCCTTGTATCAAAACTCACCGCACGCCCCTGGTCTTGAACAAAAATAAAACAATATCTGGCTATCTACATTAATAATTTTATAGTTTATAACTGAAGCATAAAATCAATACAAATAAACTACAAAATTCCAGTTTTAATATTTTTTTTTATGTATTCTATTGTTGATTGAAAACATTATCGCGTGCTATAGAAGGAATTTTCAACTAATGGGTTTTATAATGTGTTTTAAAATAAACACCCACTACCTAGTTGTATGTGAGTGTTTTACATTGAACTGCAAATATTTGCATTTGGCTTTGGGAATTTGACGGCACATTTGGCCGATTGACGATAAGCACGTCTTTGATAGGTTATTTTAAATATTTATCCCATAAATCTTTCGAAATGCAAACATTTTCACGATTTGATCAAACGCGTCTGTAAATTCATTTTTACTAACAGTCGCTTAACTTTTATGTACCTACTTTTTTTATTTAGTTGTACAATATGTATATTATTTCACATGTCTGTGTCGCAATTCACAGTCATTTCATTAATAAAACCCTTTTTGCACTAGATATAAATTCCCAGATAAATTAAAAAATCATATACATTTAAACCTATGTACATATATTGTTTCTCAGTAGATATGTACTTGATGTGGAATTCTATATGGTGCTACTTCTGCATGCATAAAGAATCACAAGATTGTGATTTAATAAAAATTTATAACGGCATCAACTTTTACATTAACACCAGCACCAAATTTAACGAAAACTGCTTTATTAATACGTGACATTATCTAACACAATACGACCTAGAACTTTACTGTCGAGGTACAATGCTCGTATTGTTAAATGTATTAAATTTTCTATAAAATCATTGTCAAGGTGACAGAATTTAATATCCATCAAAGGTAAAATAATTAAATCCATTTGTGTAAAACTACATAAACTAATTATTGTTTTATCGTTTTCATAAAAAACTACCCCACCCGTTGGGGGTCAATTGTACTTTGCATAATTATTTTGGATAAAAAGAACTAGAAAATTGCAAATACATTTAGGCAAAGACGCCCAGTCAGTCGAGGAATCTCACAAGGTAAGGTAACCAAGACCTTATTACATCCACAGTTTGCTATTTGTGGCTAATCTGCTTCAATATTAGTGCTAGAGAATCCCGAAGTATTGTCATTTTAGATCAGTATTAAAACAGCAACTTTTAAGACAACGAGTTGAATATAACTTTCTAACTTTTTTTCTTATTTGAGAATGATTTTTTATTCCTGTGAAGGCAATGGAACAATATACATAAAATATTGAATAAATATGACTGCCTGATGGTCGAGCGGCAACGTAGTTGGGCTCTCACTAAAAAATTCCGGGTTTGATTCCCGATCGTGGCAGTGGAATTAACTGTGAAAGAGTTAACTTCCACTCTACACAAATATTGGGTCCGTTATCTCTAAATATGTACCCCTTTCCGCACAACGTTAGTTTAGGAATACAGAGGATTGTACTATATGTGGTGTTTATTTAACCCTGGAGTACTATCGGCCGTCAAAATTACGACGATCAAATTGAAATAATCAGAGAACTTCCGGTATTTTTCGCGCGGCCCTTTAGTCCTCTAACGGCTTTTTGCTTTTCCTCAGTTGGTGTCTAGAAGCTATAGACGGCAAGTGAATTATGTGCGCAGTGAATTTCTTAATGGTATCGGTTTGGTTTTTGTGTATTGACAGGAATATATTGTTTTTTCAGATTATATTAATAATAAAATAGCATCTAACTGGTATAAAAATGAGCCTTGCATGATACATAATCTGAAAAACTTTTATACTAAGATGACGAAGATGATTGTCTGTTGTTTGGGAGTGAAACGGACGATTTTTACAAACATGTAGAAACTTATAAAACAGGACAGCACGGATGAAAAAGAATTACTTGATGTAGAAACAAATGACTTGCATGATATTAAAGAGGTGGAAGGGTAGGGATTTACAAGGATATAAGGATGAAAATAATGATGTAATCGAAAATTAAGATAATATACTCTCTCAGTAAACTTATGAACATCAATCCAAATATTATTGTTCCACCTCGACTTCGTCTAAGAGGCAAAAACCAACATAAATGGAGTTCAGTTTTAAGGAGTCATGTTGGAAGAACTTCATCTAAAAATATTGTACATATTAGAGCCAGTCAAAGTAATAATTGTCAAAATGCAGATACAGAGGAGGATATTCCCAAATTATTCTTTGACACTAATAGATCAAATTGTTCAGCATACGAACCAAATGATTGCACACGAGGCAATGAAATATAAATATCTGAATTTGGGGACAATAACAAAAACAAACAAAACTGAAGTAATGGTCCTGATAGAGTTACTCTTCTTCTCAGCGTCAATGAAAAATAATCATCTAAGTGCTAGTTTGATGTTCGATTCAAATATATCTGGAAATATTTATAGATCTGTCATGAGTGAAGTTCGCTTCCAATTTCTTCTAAACTCTCTACATTTTGACAATCAAGTCACAAGGTATGTACGTTAATTTTTAGATCCGTTTGCTCCTATTAGAGATATATGTATAGGATCAATTTATTCTGAACTGCAATAAAAATTACAAACCGATTCATACCTAACAATAGATGAACAACTTTTGGGGTTTCGTGGTCGGTGTCCATTTAGAATGTATAACAATCCGGCGAGGTATGGACTTAAAATAGTAATGGTATGTGAGGCCGGTAAACATACAATTGATGCTGCCCCTTAGGAAAAGGTACAAAAGCTAATGGTGATCCCCTTGGTACTTACTATGTAAAAGTACTAACAAATACAATCCATGGATCAAGTAGAAACAACCATGGTTAGGTTGGGTTTGTTGTGAGTGGGTCTCAGTAGATCCTCCACTGCGGCCATCAGCAGGCCTATTGTGGCTCACGCCTAATTATATTTCACCCAATAAGTTCAGTCTCTTAATGAAACTGATAACTTTATTGGGTCAGAATGTGTCCAGATCCTCTGGCAGCAGTTGCCCGTTGCCAAATATTGAGAATCGGATCCTCTCCACAGAGGGACAGGTGCATAAGATGTGGTCTGCCTTCTCATCATCCTCCAGGCATAGCCGGCACTCGGCGTTTTCCGCTAGGCCGAGTTTATGCAGATGATAGTTTAGTCGGCAGTGCCCGGTATATGGGCCTGTTAGAGTTTTCAGGTTTATCCTGTTTAACTCTAAAAGTTTCTTAGCTCTCGATTTCAAAGGGTTTTTTATAAACGCCTTCGAATGAACTAATCCTGGTAACTCTTGCCAATACTGGAGAGTTTGCCTTTCAGCCCAGATTGAGATAGCCATCTTGGCAGTACTTGAGGATATGCCAAGTATTGGTTCTGGTCCGATGAATCGTGATCCCGCTCCTTCACTGGCTAAGGGGTCCGCTATTTCGTTACCTTCCATACCAGAGTGGCCGGGTATCCAGACCAGAGTCACTTTGTTGTTCTTGCTCAAATGATTTAGAGCTTTCTGACAGTTCCATACCGTTTTGGAGTAACACCGGTAGGAGCCAAGAGCTTTTATAGCTGCTTGGCTATCTGAGAAAATTTTTATTGATCTGCGTGTAAGATGCATATATTCCAGCCTTCGTACACACAGTTCAATGGCATGAACCTCAGCCTGAAAAACAGTTGCATGAGTACCTAGGTTTGAGACTATCCTCACCCTTGGTCTGTAGCTGTGTACTCCGGCTTCTGTTCCCTCGGGAGTTTTGGAGCCGTCTGTAAACCAACAACTGTCTGCCTTCAGTAGGTCGGCTTTATTCCGATCCCACTCATCTCTTTCTGGAGAAAGGATGTTGAAGAACATAACCATGGACAACTGGTTTACATCCATAGATTAGGCGAAAACAATGCTAGGTGATCCTTACAAATTAACAATCGTTAGAACATTACGCAAAAACAAGAAAAAACAAACAAGCTATATGTGCAAAACATAGATCAAGGTCATGCTCCAAATGTTAAAGAAAAATTAGTTTTTTTTGTATTTTTTTTCTGTATTTGTGTAGAATGTATTCATTAAATAAATAAATAACGTCATATTTTTACAGTTTATTGCAATTATTTGAAGCAGTAGTAAATTTTACGCCGCGATAGCAATAATGTGGGTTAAAAACACGATAGTGTTTTTGGGTTATTAAAAAAAAAAACTAAATTTTGAATGTGTCGGGACTTCTTAGGGCTGCAACTTTCATTAATAATAGTAAGATTACCGAAATTTAGAGAAAAAACAATCTGTTCTTGATGAATAACATTTAGCTATTCCATCCAATATATTATATGTATTTCAGCAAGAAACTTCGTTTACTTTAACGTATTGTAGCATCTGAGGAATTCGACAAGCATTAAAAGAAAAGGAAATTATTTTTTTAACCACATTGATTATCTTGGGTGTCATTTGAACCGAACTGCGAAAGCCCCTCTAACATCCCTCGCCCTACGCCAGGTTAAGAAAGTATTAAATGAACAGTCTCCACTACAAGTCTAATCCAATTTCCTTCCTCGTTTATCGACATTTTAAGGAGCAGTTGTAAGCGATACGTTAGAAGATACATTTAGCTTTGATTTTAAATTATATATTACATGTCTGCCAATCGATGTCCTTAACCACAAATCCACAAAAATACTTAAATTATTTACTTAGCAGAATAAATATTACTTGTAAAAATGAACTAATTCCATTGTGTATTATACCACATCAATAGGTGAACAATTATTTAATATCGGCATTGAACATGAAAGATTTATGACAGTGGAAAAAGAAAAAACAGTAATGTTATAGTTATTTACGTAACCAGTTATGAAAAGACTAATTTTATTTGACGAATGTAATATTTGCCAAAACAAGCGAGCGAAGTGAGCGAATTTTGCAAATTACATGAGTAAAGTAAAATTACTTTTCATAACGTGTTAAGTACAAAATTTTATCTAATCCCGCTTTAAAATGGCAATTTATTTTGAATACTATTTTGCGGTTCCAAACAGCTACGCTTGCAGTCGTACAAATAAATTTTGTTTATCGCTTTACCTGAGCGTTACTATAGATTGGCATTTGTATAAACAAACATCAGTTGTCAATCTGCTGAATTTCTTGAAGCAGATTTAATCGAAAATGGTTGATTCAGATATGGATATTCCATCTGATATAGAAGAATCGGGTAATTTAGCAGTAAATTCAATAATATCTGGTAAATCAGAAGGCAGGTATGAAGAAGCATATAAGAAATTTGAAAATCGGTGTCAACAAAAAGGAGTAAACAATTTTTGTGAAAAGGTTCTCTTAGCGTACTTCGAAACGATGAAAAGCTATAAAGCATTTACAATATGGACTACCTACTCATTGTTAAAGGCAGAATTAAATGTCAAAAGAAACATTGACATCAAAGAATATACCATATTAACAGCATTTTTTAAGAGAAAATCTGCAGGTTACCACGCTAAAAAATCTATCATTTTGACAAGAGAAAACTGAAAATTTTATTAGAAATGCTGATGACGGGAAGTTTTTATTTGCAAAGGTTTGATTTACTGTCACTATTTGAAACTTTAGTTTTTAGTTTCTTTATTATTTTAAGTAGCAATGATTATAGGAGTTGCCGGTGCTTTTCTACAAGAAAAGCGGAATTGTGTGACATGCGTATCAGTGATGTTGTGGATAAAGAATTTTTGTTTTAATTACTATTCCAAACACAAAAACAAATGTGATACGGGAATTTGTGGTCACAAATAGCAATATTTCTGGATACAGAGAAAATTTAGTAGAAATTGTTCGAAAATATGTCAATCTGCGTCTACAAAATACAAAGCATGACCGTTTTTTTGTTAAATACAATAATAACAAATGTGGAGTACAACCTATTCTGTGCTATAGGTATAAATACATTTAGATGTTTACCAAAATTAATTACAAAACATCTTGGTTTACCAAATGCCGACGGTTATACTGGACATTGCTTCCGGCGATCATCCGCATCTTTGCTCGCAGATTCAGGAGCTGACATATTAAAAATTAAGCAGCATGGGGGCTGGAAATCCAATACCGTAGCAGAAGGCTACGTCGAAAATTCTTTGGCCAACAAGAAAAGAATTGCAAATAATATACTAGGAGAACATTTTGAAGTAGCTGTTTCAAAGAAGTAAATCAATCAGGTTCGGTGCATAATGAGGAGAGATATTCTGAAATAGCTGCTAAGGAAGAAGTAATAAGTATTCCGTCAGGTTCAGGAATAAGTTTTAGTAACTGTGTTTGTAGTAATTTTGTTGTTAATGTGTATGCAAACAAATCAAAAGAATAACTATGTTTCTGAGTTCTAGTTTATTAATAAAGTGTTTTTTTGCTTCTTAGTCTTAAAGTTCCTTCTTTAAATGATTGGTTTAATAATCAGTTACGTAAAAATTCATTACATCACTCAGTTATGTAATGGAACTGACAGTTATAAAAAATGTGACGTTTCGTAACGTCAAAAATGCAATTAAAACTTGACATTTCATAACGGGGTTAGATAAAAGTTTATTTATTCTGATTTTTAGATTCTGTTATTTTGTTGTTTTAAAGTGCCGTATTCCAGTTATTGTACAAACATATGAAGTGCCAGCTCAAAGCAGTTGAGCAGATGGTCCAAAACTTCTAATCAATCTTTAAGATCTAATCCAATTATCTATTTGGACAAAACTGAAGTACAGACAGGGTGACCCATAATTCCCATGCAGGGCTTTTATTTCCTAAAGCGAGAGATATTTAAAAAAATCAAAAAATATTTTTTGAACAACTTATTCTTCAAATCTGGTGCATAATCATGTTTTTGGTGCATCGACGCTAGGCATCGCCGCGTCCCAAAAACCATTAATTTTCGAACAATGAGCAAACAAAATGGTGCATATTAGCAATTTTTTAAGATTAATTACGAACATAATAAATAATGGGTATCCAGATACCACTAAGGAATTAAAAAATTTGCACATGGTATAAATAATGACAAAGGGCCTACCCCAGATATAGTTTTATGGATTAGGTGAGTTTATGTTCAATTTAATACGATACGTTAATTTAAGTTTACTTTTAATCGTCCCTGATGATGCCAACTTGGTTCTTTATACAAGCCAATATGATTTTCTCCAAAGACTGTCCATATGTTAAATATAGCACATGCTCAAAACCATTGGCTTTGTAAGGTTTATCCATATTGCAATTAATTTCCCGTCTACACTGTTCATGTAGTATTTTAGTGATACCTAATAATAAACCAGTATTGATTAGCTAATATTGATCCACACAGCGGTGAATTTATAACGGCATAATAAGTTTTTCAATTAGTAGTTATCTTTAAAGGTAACATAAAATATAAGCATTCAGACAATAAAATTGAAAATTTCTGTGTGTACGGTGTATGTAAACCTCTCATAACTTTTGAACGGTTTGAACGATCGAAACGCGGTTTATGCATTCTAAAGGGGTTACCTCAGCTTAGATTTCCTGAGAATTAGAACCGATTCGGCCGGTAGATTTTGAGAAATCTCAAAAAAAAAAATTTGAAAAATTTGTTTTTTTGGAATATCTTTTAGACCACTGAACCGATCAATTCCAAAATCTAATCAGCTCTTCTACTTATAAAGCAACGTCGATCGTCGCATCGCAACCGCATCAAAATTGGTTGATTCGTTCGAGAGATATCGATTACGAAAAATTCGCAAAAAAGTGTTTTTTTGAAATAACATTCAAAATTCCTGTCGGATCGATTTTTGGTACTAAGATAACTATTTATACTTAAAAAACTGCGTTGAATGCCGGAAACCGCATCAAAATCGGTTGATTCGTTCAAGAGATATCGATTACGAAAAATTCGCAAAAAAGGTTTTTTTTTTTAAATAACATCAAAATTTTTGTCGGATCGATTTTTTGGTACAAACATAACTTTTTGTACTTGAAAAACTGCGTTGAATGCTGTAAACTGCATCTCGATTGGTTAACTTGTTCAAAAGATATCGTAGTTCAAAAATTACAGAAAAGTGGTTTTATAATACAACTTCGAGATTTTTCACCTAATCGTAGAGCTCAAAAATGTATATTTTGAGCTAGGAGAGCTCAAAAATTAACTAATACGTATATTTTTTGAGCGCTTTAAGCTCGAAAATAGCGGAAAGTTTCAGAGATGGCCTGCAGGGTCAACCGATTTTCAGATTTTTCTAACTGAAATCTCAAGAAATTTCAGTAGATATCAATTTCAGCAGGAATGTTGTTGTTTTATTTAGTTATCTCATTTTGATATTAGCTGAGAATTCTCCGTACCCCCCTTTCCAATCTATTTTATATTGCATTATGTCATCTCACTTCACATGAATGGACAGTGGATATTTTATCTTTGACATTTGGTCAGTCAGCAAATGATTCTAAGGTTAACTTGATTTCACATATATTTCTAAAACTAAAACTCTTCTTGTGCAGAAATTCGTGCTAAATCAACTCTAATTTGGTATTTTAATGTTTAATGTTGATTATGTTATATTTTTCACCGTCAACAACAGAACACGAATAGATAAATAGGACGGGGAATATCTCAACTTGTAATTAGATGTTTTTTTTTAAAGTTATTGAAATATTAGTTAATCCCTCTCAGTTAATCTCATATTGGCTGGGTAGAAAGAACGCATCTAATGTAGAAGTTACACGGTGTTGTAAATGAAAAATTAATACAAACATATCACAAGTTTTTATTTTTTTTGGTATTTATTTCATAAAAAAAGATTTACATTTCTAAGATCTGCCGATTTACAGAAATAAACCTAAGATATATTTAGGTTAATTCTCTGAAAAATCATATTTAACTCTGGCTGATTAAAAAAAAAAGAAATTTAGCAATTCTTAAACAAAAAAGATAAAAGTGAAACGAGAAATGCAGGTTTAACATAGTTTTCATCAACAGTTTAAGACCATGACGTTATGGGAAAATATACGAAATAATCGAAATTTAACATTCTATATCTAAGAACCGCTAGCCTCGAGAACATAAGTTTGGGAAATCGTCGAAAATAATCTTATTTTTGACAGCGAATCTTCAAATATGCCACTCTTTAGAAAAAGCCAGTTTGTGGGGAATACCTAATTGGCGACCATTTGGGACATTCTTAGAAAATTAAGAGCTAGCAAATTTTATACGTCATTTATATCGTGTAACATTTTAAGGAATGTATATTCATTCCAAGTAATGCACATTAGAAAATAAAATATTTTAATAACATATGTAGATCATAATACCACTTATATATTTATATTACAGAAATAAATCTGTTTCAAGTTGGACCACACACACACACTAGCACTAGAGCTGAATTAAATATAACAATTTTTTTATAAAAAAATACAAGCTGCGTTTCAAGTGGTTACTAATAATTTTAGAATTAACAGAAATTACACCACACATGGTGTTTTACACATCTTATATTATAATACTTTTAATGGATTTTAATATTTTAAAAACTATGTAGCTGACTCCGAATAATCATCATATCTCTTTTTTTCTATATTTACCATACAGGGTGCAACAAAAAGTACGGTTGTTTATGTGAAATACCCTGTATATTATTACAAATTTGAATAGCTCATATGACACTCATTACAAAACTGTATCACAGTTTACTGTAATGTAAAATACTTATAGCTTTCCTCACCGTTGCAAATCAATATTTTTAATTAACAAATCTAGTTATCTGGTAAAACAAAAGAAACAAAATATCATCATATCTGTCAAATATATTATTATGTTCTTTTATTAGTCCTTTGACATTTCTAATTAGAAAAACCATGCATCTTTTGTTTGAAAATGAAAATACATTATATTTATGGCTATTTTCGCAGATTTATTTGCAGCCCTGTTTTCCCATTATACACGTATTCTACCAGCCGCACGAAAACAAATATATTTTTCACTAAATTAAACTCTATTATTTATTTTTTAGAAGTTCTTTTGTTTGACCTATATAAAGCGGAAACTGGTGTTGATTGTGAAGTATAAGATTTTAAATAATTTTCAGCTCAAACTGAGATATATTTAAATATAAAGCACTATTCTGAGATAGGTATCGCCGGAGGAAGTTCATATGAACACTTGAATATTTAAAGTGTTCATATGAGAACTTCCTCCGGCGATACCTATCTCAGAATAGAAAAATGCAAAAACAAAACTGATCATTATCGATAGGTATCTAGTGTTCCTAAATACAGTAAATTCCACTGAATAATATTTTCTATTTTATTATTCTTCGCCAAGCAATACTTTGCTGAACACCAAACGAAATTTTGACATACATATATACATATATAAATAGATCTTAGAAAGTTTGGTTGAGAATATGAACATAACTTTGTCTGTTTTAAATAAAATTGTTAATAAATAATACTAAAACATATTTGATCACTAAATGTAAAAATTGAGGCAATCAGATGCAATTCTTAACATATAAAAAAACCTGTCTAAGTTAGTAGAGCATATTAATCGCCTTAAATTAATCTTTCTTGGCTCTCGTCTTAGAGTTGGCAGCCAGTTTTAAAGTAATTTCAGTACAGCAAATAAAGAACGGGCAAGATTAAATGAAATAGTGATATCGCCCCGGCGCGGCCGGCATCTACAGACTATTTGTCTGGTTTACGACCGAATTTTCCTGGGTATCACGAGGTGTTACCCAACATACTTTCCTACATATTTGCTTTAAGTTGGGGTCGGTGGCTCGCATCGCCGCCTTTCTTGACATAATGTCCATCATCATGTTTCATTATGCGAGGCACAATATCATTTCACTATTACATACAAATCCTTTATTGCTCCTTCTCTTGTAGGGCGTTATTAATTTATGGTATGATAAATTACGAAGATGACACTAAAACGTACTTGAGAATTTTTAATATACATTTTATTTAAGTCGTAAATCATATAAAGACTGGAACAACATTTAAAATCACTTTTCATTCACATATATGAACATCACGGGCGTGGCTCGAGGGAATATGCCGTTTTTTTACGCTGGCACTAAAAAACGATCACGGAAGGCGAATGGTTATAATTTATATTGTAAAAAATAGCGACATTTATAGCTGACTGTAATGTATTCATAGCTAGGATCTTGATAAAATATATGAATATCATTTTCGATCGCTTATATGCTTCAATATCGCAAACTATTATATTCCTCGACGTACTTGAAAGTCGCGGAGCTGGTTTTCTGTTTAGGACATTATAAGAAAGAGCTTCCACATTATGTATATTCACTATGGGCAAAAATCTTTTTATTTTAAACTCTGTAAGAAAATCATCAGGACTGAGATACGACTTTAAAAACAATCTTTCATTAAACTTAAGTGTTTATAAAGAAAATGAACATTCAAACATTAAAATCTAATGAAAAATTTAATTTTGGTAGTAACTACAGATATATGTAAGTAATAATTATAGGCAATATAATATTAGTATGTTATATCTTTTTAAACTGGTTATTTCTCACTATTTCCTGCACAATTATTAAGATAAATCCACATTTCGCATTATTCAGTATAAGAATTTGAATATTAATTACATATTTTTATTGCAAATTCGGCACTTTTGTTTAAAACTAGGTAATTGTCTAATCGCGTAATTTAATGCATGCTTTCTTGGAATGCTGAGTTAGTTAAAATAAACAATCACGCCACATTAAAAAAAACTTTTATAGCTAAAGTTTTGCAATCCGTTGTTGGTTGTTGGCTCCTTATCGATTTCTTGCCCAGTTTGTAGACGTTTATAGACATTATTCTTTATCTCGGCACGCTAGCTTTTGATTTTATTATTCCATACATTGCACCGATTTTACTATAAGAGCTTTTCGTTGGGTAATGGCTTATTGCAGATATAAACATTTAATATCATTCATTAATCGTTCCATTAAATTAATAATCCGGTCAGAACGTAGAGATCCGTGCACAGTTTGTGCGGATTTTTTATTATTACTGAAATCAAAAATTGAGGTCCTTTTAACGATATTTAGCCAGGGAGTGGTGACGTTTGACCGCCATTTTTGAAAATGACGACGATATTGAAATTTCTTGTTATTAGCTATATTTGGAAAGGAAACGAGATGAGGAAAACTTTTTTTAACAAGTGCTCGAAATTTTTTATTCTTATCAACATCATGTTTTCCGTAACTCTTACCATTTTCGGGATATTTTGGAAAGACGGCGGTCATCTTTAATTTTTTTTATTAGCCTTATCTCGAAAACTAAATAAGAAAATTTCCTAAACTAAAAGTGTTCAAAATCATCAGTTCTGCCATTTTATTTCTTACTATTGCTGTAACTGTTATCGTTTTCCACATATTTAGAAAAAAGGCATAAAAAATAATAAAATCCACTAGGTATTTAAACATTTTTATTGTTTTACCTGTAAGGTATAATTTGATGTTCAATTTTTATGAAATGTTTCCTGTAAAAATCACTTATTTTAATGGAACTAATTGTTCCATTAAAATAAAATACATTATTAATTAGAACTATGGTTAAAAAAAGGACCTACAAAACAAAATTTGATGGTCTAAGCCAATTAATTTGAAACTTTAACTTTCCAGTTAATCGTCCACTTGGAAACCAACAGCATCATCATCGTCTTCGACTTCTTCGTCTTCAGTCTCCTCAGCAGCTAAAACATCTTCATCACTATTATTATCACGTTCTCGTTGAATGTCTACTGAAACATTTGGTAGCTTTTCGCACATGTGACTCGCGGCAGTGGTATGCTTAGGTAGGGGCTAGGGGGAGCAACCCCCGCCCCGCCTATAATGCTGCTCTGGCACCTCAAGCAAAACACCTCCTGAAAATTCGATGGATAATAATTATAGAAAATAAATCGCTTCTCTCTTACATGGTTCGTGACTTGCCATATTAATGTTACAACTTGGTAGGATTAGGTCAATTTAAACAAAAAACTACTTGTTGAATTTACTCGATGTTTCGCTATATTTATTAACATCCTTAGGACTAATTAAATTAAATACACTTTCATTACGATTTGCACCCCCTGGAATGCTGTGCCTTCTTTGCCACACTAGCATCGTTTCAAGCATACGTGCAAACTCTCTGCGCCAGTTTTCCCAATATCTTGATATTACGCAATTTAACACTGTTACAAATGTCAATAACGTTACACTAGATCTAGTATTGTCAAACAAAGATTGCCGTGTTACAAGATCTCTAGAGTGTCTACTGACTGAAGATTCACACCATCCACCCTTGGATATATCAATAACAATAAATACTTCTCAGTCCGAAAATTTTCCGTGTAACCCAACAGAAATCTACAATTTTAAAAAAGCAGATTTTCCTCAACTATACTAGATTTTATTCGAAACAGACTGGTTCTTCTTAAATGAACTAAAAGATGTTAATATTGCATGCTCTGAATTTTACTCAAAATTGACTGAAATCCTTGATAAAACCGTTCCCAAATATGTTCCTAGACAATCTAAATATCCCCCGTGGTACACGAATAACATAGTACGAGACATAAAGAAAAAACGTATTCTATGGAAAAAAATGTAAACAAACAAAAAATACCAATATCTATAGGGAGTTTAGTGATATAAGAAAAAAAGATAAAGGATGAGTTAAGACAGGCGCATGAAAACTATCTGCTGAAAATACAAGAAAACATAAAAAGTGATCCACAAAAATTCTGGTCTTACATTAACGGTAAAAAGAGGTAGCAGTTCCATTCCCGATAATATTACGTATAATGATACTCAATGCACGAATCCCCAGGATATTGTCAATGCCTTCGCTAACTTTTTTCAATCTGCATATTTAAAACCCAACATAAATGAAGATAAATATCATTCTTATGAAAACGTCAGTAGTAACAGCACCAATTTGTCTCTAACGTCATTTTCCGAAACAGAAGTACTTAAATCATTAAAGAAAATCAAGCCTAAGCTTACTAAAGGACCTGATAATATTCCAGCATTTATCGTCAAAGACTGCGCAGCCATCTTCGCCGGCCCTCTCACAACAATATTTAATTTGTCACTAAAAACGCGTACATTTCCTGATGTGTGGAAATATTCGCGTTTATGTCCCGTTTTTAAAAAAGACAACAAGTGTGTGGCTGAAAATTATAGACCCATTACAATTATTTGCAATTTCGCTAAAGTCTTTGAGATTACTTTGCATATGTCATTATCCAATCACGTACATGGCCAAATTATTTGTAACCAACATGGCTTTGTTCCCGGTAGATCTACTGAGACTAATCTTGCATGCATCACGCAATTCATTTCTAAGGAATTGGATGCAAATAGGCAAGTCGATATTATCTACACTGACTTTTCTAAAGCCTTTGATCGCCTGGATCACTGTACTCTATTAGACAAATTGAGTAAGTTTGGACTGTCATTGATGCAGTTAGAATTTTTCTCTTCATATCTAGAGAATAGGCGTCAGTATGTTGAATACCGTGGTTACAAGTCGTTTGACGTCCTAGCCACCTCCGGTGTACCCCAGGGTTCTGTACTGGGCCCGCTTATGTTTGTTGTTTTTATAAATGATATTGTAGATAATCTTAATGTAGAGAGCCTCTTATATGCCGATGATTTAAAAATATATTGTGTCATAGAAAACGAACAAGATTGTGAAAATCTTCAGAATAACCTAAACATGGTAAATGACTGGTGCCTATCTAATAACTTGCCTCTCAACATATCTAAATGTAACTCATTCACCTTCTCTAAAATGCGTAACCCTATCAACTACGATTATCATATAAACGATCAAATCTTGCAGAGACCGGATACAGTAAAGGATCTTGGAGTTATATTTGATAAGTGTTTAAGTTTTAAGGAACATATTAATTTCACTGTCGCATCGGCACTAAAAAGTTTAGGTTTTATAATTAGAAATTGCAAAGGGTTTAATAATACTGATATTATGAAACTGCTGTACTATTCATTCGTACGTTCAAAATTGGAATACTGCTCGTTGATATGGTCCCCAGGATATGCCATTTATATAAATAATGTTGAGAATATTCAGCGCCGTTTTGTTAAATATTTGTGCTTTATTGAAGATAATATTTATCCAATAATTGGATATCCGCAAAATGTGATGTTGGAAAGATTTCACATGTCAAATTTGGAAAATAGAAGAATAGCACATTCATTAATCTTTCTTTACAAAATTATGCATAACATGTTCGATTGCCCCCTCATTTTGGAGCAACTACATTTTCATGTACCTCGTATGACAAGTCGAAACTGCGAAACATTTTATCTTCCTACACCTCGAACTAATGTATTAAAATTCTCTCCTTTGTATTTTATGTGTAGAAATTATAATCTACTGCAAGATCAGCTTGATATATTCAACTGTAGCATTCGCTCAATTAAACAACTTGACTTATAATTTATAACTTTCGCTATACACTATTCTACTGTAGTTCTATTTTAATGTGTTTTTTTATTTTACTTTATTTTATTGTTATTAATATTCTTTTTGTTTTTATTATTATTGTTGTTGTTGTTGTTATTGTTTTTATTATTGTTATTTTTTATTATTGTAATGCATGTTGTTATTTTGCAATGCCTGTTTATTATAATGTTCACATTCTTCATTGTAATGTTCCCACCCTGTAAATGGTTACCTGTTGGGTGGTAGTATCCAAATAAATAAATAAATAAATAAATAAATAAATAAAAAGACACGGCAAGCTACTAACTCGTGGGTCGCAGCGCGTCTCGGTTCGTTTTAGTCTCACTTGCGCTCAATTGAATACTTTCAATGCTTTCAGATTGCGATTAAATACGATATCTATGGTTGAGTTGGTTTTAAAATGCGTACTAAAACATTTCCCACCTTGTTATTGCTTGCGTCCGTGTTTCATCAACACATCCATAACCTTTTGTTCAATAATTCAGACATTGTAGTATTTTCAATTATTTCTTTAACACGAGAAATGTGTCTTAGTTGTCCTCTCGTTACTAATTGCCATTTAGGAACGTGCTTTTTCCTAAACAAACGACAACGTTTTTTGTCCAGTAAATTTTCCGAAATATTACACACAATCGACATAAAAATAAAGTCATACAAAAAACATCCAGTATGGAAATTGTAGTTGGCGATTTTTCTTATGACATTTACTTTCAGTATGTCTTACAAATACTTGAATTTCAACCAATAAAACTTGACTTGCAAACAAGGCATGGTATCACCGTGTTAAATCGGAAAATCGTCTTATCAATTTTCGAACGTGATGCACAAATGACAAAGATCGTCGAGAAAGTGCCATTGCAACCAGAGCGTAAGTAACCAAACAAGCTATTCCAAGAAACGGTTCTTGGAATTTCTCGGTATGGGGGGGAGGGGTTATTGGACAGAATGGAAGGTAATTTCAACATAGTGAATTACCTACTTGGTCAGTTGAAATTTTGCTTCACTTGTCAATAGTTGTGTGCTAAACAGTATTTAATTTGTGCTATTTTGGTCATGGAGAATATAAATCCAGGTATGTTAACTATTTAAATAATACATAATGACCTCGATATTTGACATTTGACATCTGTTAATTTGAATTTTATGAACGAGTGTAAAATTTGATTCCTATTGATTTTTTAACAACTTCTGTAAGCTTTAAAAAAAAAGTGTATAAAAGTATCTATGCAACTTTCTGCTATTTTGTAGTCAATTTAGTATAGATTAAAGCTATAATACGATTTTGTGCAAATATTTGCAAATTTGTATAAAAAGCCTTTTTTCCTTTATAGGTCACCCTCTTACGTATAGTGAATGTTTTGAAGTTTGGATGTCAACAGTAGATAAAGACAAATTTACTGCAATAAAGCAATGTATTACGAACTCGTATAACATTACAAACCCCGACGATCCAGAACTACTGAATGTTGCAAAATTAATATGTGCTAACTTAAAATCAAGGTGGACAAAGTGCTCACGTTCAAGATCCTATTTATTAAAAAAAGAAAGTGGTTTTCTCGCCTCGAAAATTTCAATCGCTGAAAGTTTAATAAAATCTACCAATATCAGTTCGACTACCTCAATTAGTGGCCGGGGCCGTCCACAAAAGCAGTTCGAAGAGTGTTCCGTCAAAACTAAAAAACGTAAAGTGGTAACATTGGTAAAAAGCTTCGGTAATGCGAAATTACAGTATCGCTGGTCCATCAACTTCAACAGGACTTTTAAAAGTAAAGAAAGAATTGAGTTTGCAGCAAGCACTTGCTCTTTACTTAGATCTAGACTTATGTGAACGCAAGTACAATTTATTAAGGACTGTGGTAAATAGCGTACATAGAGATACTTTTCCTAGTTTATATAGACTTAATCTGTTCAAACAACACTCATACATATATTGAGATATCATCCGCTTCTGAGACAGCTGTTGAAGTTAATATTCAAAATATGTTATATAAAACTCCTAATAGTATTTACAATCTTATTAATGTTGTAGATATACATAGCATTACTTCATTAAATTTAACTCCTGTCTGTAAATGGGGCATGGATGGAAGTTCCAGTCACAGTATATACAAGCAAAAATTTTCAAAAGAATTTGAAACTGACGAATTTATGTTTTTTATAGGTTTTGTCCCTATTATGCTCATGGACAAATCCTCTAAAAGGTGGTTTGGAAAAATCCTCGTTCGTCATCGTCGCTATATTGTCGACCACTTAAATTTATGTTTTCTAAGGAAAACGAGGAAACAATTAAACAAGAATACAATAAATTTGAAAATTGTTTTAAAGATATTAAAAACATTAGCATGAGAATTGGCGAAAGAGAATTTAACGTAGATTTTGAATTTCACTTTACAATGATTGACGGAAGTGTATACAATATTGTGACCGAAACAAAGTCTACTGCTACTTGTTATCTATGATGCGGAGCACAACCGACTCAGATGAATAAAACAGACTTGACTCAGTTTGTAGCGGATTCTAAAAAAATATAAATATGGATTGTCAACTTTGCATTGTTGGATTCGTTTCTTGGAATAGCATATCGCCTTCCTTTTAAAAAGTGACGAGCTTCAAGGGAATTTAAGGATTTGAAAGAACAAACCAAAAAACGAATTCGAAGTAAGTTTAAAAAACAGTTAGGGCTCAATATAGACAAACTAAAACAAGGTTATGGTAGTTCCAATGACGGAAATACAGCTAGAAAATTTTTCGAGCAATATAAAATAAGTGCCAAAATTACCGGCCTTAACAAGACACTACTTTATAAATTTTCCCTAATTTTGAGAATTTTGAACTGTAAGGAAAAAATTAATGTAAATAAATTTAACAATCTTGCCATGAACACTAGGGAATTGTATCTGCAAGAGTACTCGTGGTATAATATGCCTATGACTATCCATAAAATACTGGTTCACGGTTATGAAGTCATCTCTCAATTCAATATACCAATTGGTGAAATGTCAGAAGAGTGCCTAGAGGCTCGACATAGAGAAATTAGAAAAGAAAGATTGGCACACACTCGAAAAAACTCGCGAACGGAATCAAACATTGATTTGATGAATCGTTTGATCATAACATCAGATCCTTTACTAACTTTCCATAGAAAAATAATCTCCAAAAAAGGAAAAAATATGGCTGATGACATTAAAGAGTATTTCGTGTTAACTGACGAAGTAGAGCCTTTAACAGCATATAATATCTCACAATTCCTCTTGAAGTTAGCGATGACAGCGAAAGTGATTCAGGGGCAGAATAGACATGGGACATTTTTTTGTTTATATTATGTAAATATTTCTGAATCCTAAGTATACTTTTACATCTCTTTCTCTGTCAACATTTCTAATATAAAGTATAATTTATAATATTTTATGGTATTATATACAAGCACGTTTACATGCACTATTTTTTTTACTAACCTTACATTGTAAAATAAATATTTGTGGATGTAAATCTAGACTAATGTCGGACAATTTTATGGTAAATAAATCATATGATACTACTGATTTTTTTTGGAGTTCTGATTTTTGTCCATTTGCCCCATAAGATCGCTGCACTGTGCGACGGTTAACAATAAATTATCGCAAATTAGTCGTGAATGTCGGGACCTTCACTTGTTCGAGTCCCCGTTCAGTTCTATTGTGTTGAATTGTATTGCGCCAACTCTACTATACGGTAATTAGTAATTAGTGATTTCATTATTTTTCTTAAAGGATAATTTAATTATTACGGAATTGATTTACTCTCCATCGAAGTAATTAGTAATTAAATATTTTATGCGAGGAAGAGTTTACGCATAAGTAAATCATCTACAATTAGAAAATTAGTGATACCCATAAACTTATTGTTTCATTTATTTATAACTACATTCATCTACTTATAATTTTCATTAATATGCAATGATCGCATTCTATTTTGCTATTGTGCTATAACAATTTAAGATATTGTCACCGTCTATAAATAAAATTGTTATTCAATCTAATAATGAATGTTTCTGGAACATTTTAGAATGTTTCAATTATTTTATTTTTTATTCTTGTCGCATAACACTAGAAAAATATGTCACTTAATTGATAGCGGTTTAATTCATTAATTTAGTGTAGAGAGACAGGCATTCTTATTCAAGATATTATAATTGTTATTTCATTGCCGTCTTTTAGAACAGCATTGTACGAGGTCGGGGAAAACTTGTAAGATCGATTATTGTGGTCTGTATTCATGAAGTTACGACATAGGTAAACTTGCACATTTTTTTCAAAATAACTTCAGGTATTATAAACCCTACATATTTCATATTTTAGTATGACATTTCCAATAACTATAGAAAATTAACCTCATCGGCAGATTCGTTTTTTCCGGGCTTTGGGGGGCGGCAGAGCAAGAGCAGCAATAAATCCGAAATTCCTTTTTCGTTTCAATTGTTGAAATGTTTTTCATGAACAAGTTAGAAAAAAAAAGTAAAAATGTTATGGTGAAAATGCATAAATTTCAAAAAATCTGACATATTACTTTGTATTCATGCATTTCTAGAAAAAAAAAATATTGGGTATTACAAAATGCATAACACTAGAACATTAAAATACTAAAAAGTATTCCAAATAGGCAAAGCCCCTCTATCATACAGGGTGATACACATTTTTCTACCATCACGTGCAAAGCCCACATCTGCATTTAATATAATGTAATTAAACATCTAAGAACTAATTGAACTGTAGGAATTTAACCAAAAGTCAAAAACAAATGAGAAACACAGATTATGTAGGTACAAGAACGACAATTAAAATAAAAGAAAAATCATCGAATTATATCGATTATTAAATATGATTCTAAGGAAACAACTACTCAGCGGGCAAATACCCGACCTGCATTGGATCATGATAGATCGATAGCTAATATCATTTGTCAATTCCTAACCAGACATGACCGGTTTCGAACTTATTTGTTCTCCTCAGTATGCCATAGGTTATAGAACAGACAAATGATAGTGACCAACCTGCTAGTCATATGCTAACTAAGGTAAATTGAGTAGTGGTGAGAGGTATGAAACTTCTCGTATGGTCTAAATGCTACTATCCGACCGACATCATAGATGTCTCTGTGGCAATATATCGAGAAGTTTATAAGTTATATCGAGAAGTTTATAAGTTATGACGGTTTGATTTTGGTGATTATTTAGAGTGATAAGCTTCAAATGAACCCGAGTACTATATTTTGATTTTTAGCTTTGACTGCTTTTAGTTGGACCAAAGTCCAACCTTTTTAAGCCTGTACTCATATTAACAATATATTTAGTTGTCATAACCTATTTTTGTTGTGTAGAAAAAATACTTCCTCACACTGTTACTTGAAGCTTTATTTATACTGAATACGACTGTCAATATCCAATCTTTACTTTCTTATACCTAATATAAGGAAGTATAGTAATCGTAATTTTTTTCGACTTCGAGATTTGATTGATTTATACGTTTTGTACCCTCCTGAATCTATTCTGACTATTTTTCGTGCGTGTGTATGTCTGTGTGGATGTGTGTATGTGTGTATTCGCGTTAACTCAAAAAATACTAATGGGACACTTCCCAAATTTGGCAGTTAAGATTGTCAACAACATTTTAGGTGACACATTAAATTTGGTGAATGTGGTACCACCAGAAGAGACAATGAATGAAAGAAGAAAAAAGTACAATTTCGGGAAAAAAAATTAAAATTTTTATTGCATTTCTGGACGATTCTCGACGAATTATAATGAAAAAACATAAAAAATCTGCCCGCATGTCTGTAGTATCGCGATAGCAGTTACAGTTTTTGAGATAAAGTTTTCAAATTTGGTACACTTGTTCTAAAGACCAAAGACAATAAAAAATTCGGTGATGAGCAAAATTGGCCAGCGGGACCCAAACTTTTTTGACTTTACAAAAAATATATCCTTGATAAAAGATTGTAAATCATGTCTACTATATCAAGCGAATAAAATATATTTTGCAAGTACTTAAATAAAGCTGATGTAAACTGAAATTTTGTACACATTTGGCCTCATAAAATGGGGTTAGGTTAAATTTAACAGTTTGACATTTGAAAGGTCTAATTTAGTTACAAAAATGTCAATGTCAATAACAAAAAATTATTAAAATATATGACATGAATTATTATTGACAATATAGAATGACGCTGATAAGAAACATTTCAAAGTACGCTATTAAAATTTAATTGAGGTATGTGAAGAATTAAATAGAATGATTTTTTTGTATCAGGATGATATATACTGGTATAAGAAAGTTATGTGCTGGCCACATCAGATATTTTTTTAAGGATTTGTAAAAGCATATTTAATAGATACATCGAAGGACTTTGCACATTTTGACATTTTCCATGGGTCAATTAGAAAATGTCACATTTTCATTTTTTAGTTGAGATGTCTACTATGCATTTAAAAGTCTATGAGTAATAGTCGAGCATCACAAATAAAACACACGCAATACTTATTTTTACCATTGTAATAAAAAAAAACTAGGTATACACCACTAACTGCAACAACATTTTACAGTTCACTTTTACACAGGTGGGTGATTTTTAAATACTTCTTGGCATTGGACCTAGTCGCACAAATAAATGTACTTTAAATAAACACACCTTGATTCTGTCTACTACAATGTATAACACTGCAAATGCTTTTAAATAGATATAAACAACAAGAAATAAAGATGTATACTGTGCGACATTGAAATTGTTACACCTAGTAATGTATAAGGAATTTAGACGAGAATCTGGTAAACAGTAAATGTCACATATCAAACAATAACCAAGAAACCATCATTCAGTAAATAACGTCTGACGAATTATACAAATTCCTCTTAATATTTGTCTAAATTAGAAGAATAACATCGAAATTTGCTAACAACGACTCAAATGCTGCTCGCTACTATTATTAAACATTTTTTTGCCACGAAAAGTCAGGTTATTGAATTCATTTCTAATTATAATCTCATTAAGTTCTTTTTTCTTTTAATAATATTAGTAAATACAATATTTTCAAGATTTAATTATGATCTTCGTTAAAATTAACACATAATTTAAAACTTAACATAAATTTGATTGTCAATATTTTTTTAAAAATTTTCCCGATTTGTATGGTAACTTTTTTTCATTTTAGAATGATTGCTCTGGAATTTTATAGTCAGCGAAACATATATTGTGACGGGAGGTGCGGAGCAAGACGCGATATATGGGCGGAAAATATATAACACATGACATCTTCCGTCTTTTACACCGCTTACATTAAAGCAAGAACGATGATTGTTGTTTTTGCTGGCACGCGACCGAGGCGGAGTTTCACTTACATTCTGTGGTACTTTAGAGCGCACTTAATTTTGTTACAGAATCATTCTGGCAGTGCTGATATATTGTAAGTATAATGTTATAAGATAAAAATAATAATTATTCAATATAAGTTTATTTGCTGGCGTGTTTTTGAAAATATTTTAAGAAGATTATCGTGTTGAAGTGAGTTGTGTAATAGTGTAATATGAGTAATAATTATTTTATATCTGTTTATTTGCTGGTGTGTTTGTGAAAATAATTTAAGAAGGTTATCATCATATTGCAGTGAGTTGTGTAATGGTGTAATATAAGTAATAATTATTTTATATCTGTTTATTTACTGGTGTGTTTTTGAAAATAATTAAAGAAGGTATTTGATGTAAAAATGTTTCGACCGTGGGAGACCTCTACTTCTGCATCTTATTGTGTTTGTGAAAATGAAAGTGATAATGATTACAGTGATAAAGCAAATAAAAGTTCATTAGTGCTTTCAATTTAGATGAAACTTGATATGATACTCATGACACCGTAAAAAAATGATGGACTGATGGATCTAGGAAATGTCAAACAATCTTATTGCCCCTAATAAAGGGACTCGTTTGATTATATTACACTGTGGATCAGCAGATGGATGGGTTGATAATACATTGAAACTGTGCGAAAAAACATGGAAGACTGTAACGTGGATTACCTCAAGAACATGGAGGGTGAAATATTTGAGAAATGGTTTGAAAATACACTAATTCCAAAATTAAAACTGAATAGCATTATTATTCGTGACAATGCGAAGTACCAATCGAAACAACTGTATAAAATTCTTAACGAGAGTTCTACTAAGCTGGAATTACAAATTCGATAAAAAAGTTGTGGAGTTAATTCAAAATGAACTGTCGAAAATTAACAAGGAAGATTGGGAAAAAAGAATTAGGAACGTAATTACAATTGAGGGCTACAAAGCAAGAATCAGGTATCTCTACTTTTTAGGGAAATTTAGGTTTTTAGCGGAACGTGAACACAAAAATTTACTTTACAAACTGTGAAAGACTCAGGCATCTCCGTTTTTTGTAGGTTAATGTAAATGTTATTGCGGTACATACCTGAATATTAAGCTAGTGCAAGAAGCAGATATCTCAAGGAGATACCTTGTTTTTGCATTGTAAAGTTATTCGGACCTTCAAAATTCCCGCTCAAGAACGAGACGTCTCCGGGAGATATCCGATTCTTGCACTGTACATGTTATTGGTTCTGTGTTTTGTTTGTTGTGAGGTTTAGTTTATTAACAGCGGTGAAGAGTGTTGTAACGTGACAATGTCGAATACATCAGATAGTTCGCTAGAATACCCTTTTGCGGGGACAAATACAGACGAGGATGAGGATTATAATCCGGATAATATGAGCGAATCGGAGAATGAGTTAGATGAAATCGGCGAACATCAACAAAATCGACAGGTGGATCCTAACCAAACAAAACAAAAAGGAAAGAAACGCCTAATATTTAAGGCACAATGGAAAAGAAACGTAAGGAAAATAAAAAAGGACCTCTGGTGAAGAATATGTTAGTACATCTGGAAAGATAATATCAAAGAAAGTAGTTGGAGAATCTTGTAGGTGCAAGTACAAGTGTTTTGAACGTGTCCAGGCAAATATTCGAACAAAAATTTTTAACGAGTTTTATCAACTACAGAGCAAAGAGTTGCAAGATTGTTACCTCTGCGGTTTGTTTCAAGTAAAACCTGTTGAACGACATAGGCCAGGTAACAACAAGGGATATGCGAAGTCTTCATCCGTTTACTATAAGGTATAGTATTGATATTATTATCCTCTGAGGTATATTTCATGATTCTTATTCTTCAAGGTGCGGGATGGTAATAGAAATGAATATAAGGTGTGCAAAAAAGCTTTCATGGCGGTACACGGAATAACTAAAAGTCGTGTAGAACGTCTCGTTCAAGGTATGAAACATAATATAACCACTCCTTTGGATCGACGAGGAAAACACCACAACAGAGTGAATAAAATCCTCGAGGAAATTTTAAATCAAATTCGCATTCATGTAAACAGTTTTCCAAAGTATTCATCACATTATAGTAGAAATGACAACTTGAATAAAAACTACTTATCCCCTCAACTATCCGTTTCAAAAATATATTCGCTGTATTTAGAAAAATATGAACCAGCTCAATATGATTTACTTGAAAATAATGCTACCATTGCTCCTGTCGTAAAATATGAATTTTTTTCGTAAATTTTTTGCCGAAAATTTCAACCTATCGTTTGGTGTACCAAAATCAGATACTTGTCAAACATGTGACAAATTGACGAAAAAAATAGAGGCAGCTGAGACTCCAGAAACTCGACAAAGCTTTGATCATGAAAAGAAGATGCATATACGGAAAGCTGATATGTTTTATAAAGACATGAATGAAAAATCTGAAATGGCTAAGGCTAATAAAGGCATTGAAGTAATATCAATAGATTTTCAGCAAAAATGCCTTTGCCTGTAGTTCCTAGTGGTGATGTTTTTTATAAGACCCAGATGTGGGTGTACAATTTTTGTATTAATATTGAAGTTCAAATGAGAGTTATTTTTTCATATATGATGAAACAGTTGGCGGTAAGGGTCAGAATGAGGTAATTAGCTTGCTAATGTACTTTCTTGAAAATAGCATAAGTTCTGACGTAACTGACCTCTATATATTTTGTGACAACTGTAGTTCACAAAACAAAAATAATGTTATGGTTCAGTTTTTATATACACTAGTCAGAACCAAAAGATTCAAACTTATTGTTCAACGTTTTCCAGAACCAAGGCATAGCTTTTTACCCTGCGATCGTGCGTTTGGTCTCATTGAAAAAAATAAACGTAAATATGATAAAATATACGTCCCAAAAGATTACCAAAATATTGTCAAATCTTCTAGTAAAAAGTTTCATGTTATGACTGTGGATCAACGTATGTTCTTAAACTTTAAAGATCACTTTGCTACACAATTTAAAAAATCTGTGAACCGAAATAAAATCAAATTCACAATATCCAAGTAGAGAATTTTTAAATATGATTTGGAAGCAATGCCAAAATGTATCTCTTCCAGTGTTTGAGATATTTGAACTTGAAAAAAAAAGAGATTTCTCCCTCTCTCCCAAAAAATGATCAAGTTCTATACACAAGAAAACGTTTACTAAAACCAAGTAAACTCGAGCACGTTATTTCCCTAGCAAACAACTATGTACCTCTAGTTAATAAATCATTTTATGATGAAATAAAAATGAACAATATCGCTCCTGACATTTCAGCTGCCGAAACTTCGCATTCAGAATATGAATCCGATTAGTATATAATAATTAAGTATATGTAACTTTATTATTTTGTAGCATTTTATTGAATAAAAAATAAATTTTTAATCACTTAACAGTTATTTTATTTAGAAAGATACACCAATCTTGTGCAAGAAGTAGGCATCTCCATTTTTGTTTAATTTTTTTTCTGGGATATTTAAAAAAAAAGATAAATTTCGAGTGGGTGTATCTTTACTATCGGCTTTTTAAACAAGACATATATGAAAAACTAAATTTTAATAATTAATTAATTTTTTAAAATGTTTTTTACCTCTCCTGTAAAATTATCAAGAATGGATATAACTGGTTCTTGCTTTGGACCCCTCAATTGAGGATGATTATTTAAAAATTGCCAAATTTCATATAAATAGTGGAAATAAATTTATTATACATTTGAACGAGGATAGTAGTTCATCTCAAAATGAAGAAGAAGGTGAGAATGACGAGGATTCAAAGGAAGATGCAATGTGAGGTGAGGTACAGTGAAGTGATGTGAAGTGAAGAAGTGAATTTTGTGATATCAACTGCATTATTTAATTCCGTTTCTGTGCCTTCGTGGTTCAGTGCTTGAGAAACTATTTTTCAGGATGTTATTATTTACCAATGTTATTATTTTTTTCCATTTTGACAAAAATATGTCTCTCTGTTTTTATTAATATTATAGTAATAACTTTAATATTAGAATTTATTTTTAGTTCGTTTTTTAGAGAAAAATATTTGTTTCTGTTACTATTTTGAGAGTGATTGGTTGGAACCTTAGATGTGATGATAACACTAATGTATTTTTCCGCGAAACACCAAAACAATATATGCTGCCTCGACGCGCGTTTCGCCAACCAAGTTGGCATCATCTGGAGATGATTAAAACTCAGTATATAGTGCTTTGGTGTTTCGAGAAAACTACGTCAGCGTTATCATCACATCAAAGGTTCCAACCCACTTCAGGATTCAAGATTAAATTTTAAATTAGTCCATAACGCGCGCAAACACTGCCAGCCAGGCAGATCGATACGGTGAATTGAAACAATAATAATGTTAAAAATAAAGATGCAAGGGCAACAAAAAATAATGTGTAAAGTACATGGCATGGTAACAAGAGGGATCCTAGGTTTCGAAAAATTTGTCTCATTTTTATGTCATTTTGGAGCATTAAAGAAGATATTTTCATCGTGGAATTTTGTGTGAGCCTACTAACTACTACTGAAAGTCATCGAACACAAAGTTGTCAATTATTCATTTTGGGTGAGACATATTTTTAACAAATATTAATATTTAAATAGATTTCAATCGCAAACTCAAACAGTTTTTTACTTGAAAACGATAAAGCTATGTTGAACAATATTTTTTCTAAGAGTTGATTGATGATAAAATTACTTTGTGAAAATTGTAACAAAGTGATTTTTTTCGTTGATAGTTTTCTATTGTAACCAGACCGAAATAGATTTCCAATTCACTTTGGTACACCCAGTATACGATAACTTGTGTTAATATTTCTTTTAAAAACCGTTTTGAACCAAAGGTAAATTTATTTTGCAAGTCCAATATTTAAAATAACAATTATTTCTCTAATATAATTGTTTCAAACCGCTTTCTTTTCAGGGTAATCTTAGTCGGTTTATTATTCTAATGATAAATCGTTTATTGTATTTGTACTCAATCAAGTAAGAGGAACGTATTTTCATTTAATTTAGTTTGATTTCAAAGCAAATTGAAATCATTTATTTATAGCAAATAAATATGTTTCTATTTGTTTAATAATTTACCGAATAAGGTATTGATTTATTTTTAAATATTAGTACTTGGCTGTTTTAAATTGTTTCTTTTCTGTAATATAATTTAAAAATGATGAGAAAGCGATTCCCATTTGCACCTGTAGTACATATTGAAGCGATTGCGCTGCCCCCACCCTAAACTACCCTAGCTAAAGCAATCACCAAATTTTAATTTTTTATTTTAGAATGCGTCCAAGAAAAGTGTTTGACGTTTTATCGGAAAAATCTGGTGAAATGCGTGTAACATAGAAGGCTCCGTGGTGGATTATCTAGTCAATCACTATGGAAAGGCAGGGAATGTTCAGGCAATCGTTCGCATAAGGAACACTGCATTTTTAGAGTATTGCAGCATTATAATGAAACTGGGAAGAACACTAGACATAGATAAAAACATATAGGGATATAAAAATGTTTATGTCCGCTAATAAGAGTGAGATTAAATGAGATTAAACTGCGATTTTTGTTAAGAGCTGCTGATGTTGCTAGTGTACTCCACAGGATGTTTTAAATTTTCTGGAAAAAAAATTAGTATAACATCCGGTATCATTAAAACATATTACGAATGAAAATCAGTAGCATAGTAAGATTCCTGAGGAACCACTCTATAACGCAAAAAAAAACATCCAAATTGGAAAAATGGTTCAGAAAATATTGAACATCACCCTACTGGTAAATTTTAAAAAATGCGTTAATTTTTGTTTCATTGTATACCGTATAAATAAAGACTACAAAAAATTTTAATGTATCCAGCTCAAAAGTAATTTTCCTCGAGTTTTCCTTTATTTTATCAAGTCTGAGTTATTTGTAGTCGTAAAACATTATAGTCAATCTAGATTTTACGTGACCAATATAAAGTCTGACTCGAAAACTATTGCTTTTAGCTGATAAAATATGCTATGCAGATATTTATAGAGGTGACTTGAATTAACAATACGGAAAGAGGTTAATAGAAGCTTATCATACGAATTTCAGATTAAGTTAAGAAATATAAATTAACAACATTAAATTAAATTTGTCTTTTGGATTTTGAAACGTCCGTCAATTATTTAAAGTCATCAATTTATCGCAGTCACACTGACGATACCTAAAAGTTGAAACACGTGAATGTTTAAAAATTTTTATGTAACTGGTAAGTGTTTTTATTTTACTTATTTTTGCTTTTGCTAATCGGGTTAGTTTTAATTAAAAATAACATCATCGGTGGAGTAGTTAGTTGGTTAGAGCGCGCGATGGCCAGTGTTCGGATTCGAATCCCGCTACTGGCACTGGAAATGTCGGTGGGAATAGTTGTGTGTCTGCATTTTTTCATAAGTGTTACCCTCGCCCATGCAACTTCGGCTTTGGATTAGAGGGTTGTGTCATTTCTGTGGTTTTATATGTGACAGTTATACTACTGTACATAATGTGCTTATTTCTTTTATATAATCCAACATTCATTGTAAATATAACCTCGAAAGGTTGTTTAAAAAGAAGTGTCATGTGGCAAGTAGTAAAGTAAAAAGTAATAAATTCTAGTACAATTATAACGGATATAAAATCATTACAAAATGCCAAATGATTTCAATTAGTGATGGGATCATTCGAATGAAGAATAATCGGTCATTCGATTATTGAAATATTCGAAACATTCCGATTACTGTGAAAGAATTCGAATGATATTCGATCACCACTCAATTGAGCTACAACAAAACTTCTACTCTTGAGTCCAGCTGACGCAGTAGGTAATCGCAATGCATTCGGAATGCGTTACTCGGATACTCGAAATCGACCCAAGCAATGTACTAAAATTTAAAATAATAAATTATCGTTGATTGCCTGTTGCGCCGTTGCGTGTGCGTGTAGCACAGCGACTCAGCGACGGTTTATTTCATAGAATTAGTATAGGAACGGGCCAGGGCGCAGGAATGAAAAACATAACTGCTCGCAAAATAAAAATAGACTTATAAAGATATAAATAAAAGTACAAAAATAAAGGAGAATTCTAAAAAATAACTTTTTAATAATAAAATAATAAATTATTGGCAACAAATCAGAAGGTTTATGCATCGATGAAGGATTAAAGAGAGTGAGTTAGGTGACTGTAATGTAAAGATAAATAAAATAAAAAGTAAATCTTCCGAATCCTAAAGAATCGAGACCCAATCCGGACGTGAGCGGTTGTCGTTTGCGGATCGTTCTCGGTTCTCGGCTCTCATATCGCCCTAGAAACACATTAGAGCGATATCATTCGAATGATCATTCGATCATTGAAGTATTCGAATATCGACTTTCCGTTCTTGAAATTAGTGACAGGATCATTCAAATTGCAAATAATTGGTCATTCGATTATTGAAATATTTAGAACATTTCGATTACTCATAAAGACTTCGAATAATGTTTGATCACGCTCGAGTTTAGCTGACGCAGTAAGGTAATCACAATGCATTCGAAATGCTTCACTCGGATACTCGCAATCGGTCCACGCATACAGCCATGTGCTAAAATTTAAAATAATAAATTTTCGTTGGTTGTCTGTTGCGCCGTTGCATATGCATATAGCAGTGTGGCACAGCGACTCGGCGATGATTCATTTCATAGAATTAGGATAGGAACAGGATGCAGGAACGAAAACCATAATTAAGACTCGCAAAATAAAATAGACTATATTATGAATATAATGAATAAAATTAATGCAAATACAAAAATACAAAAAAAGGAAAATTCTAAGAAACAACTTTTTAGTAATAATAAAATAGCAAATTATTGCTAACTAATGAAAAGGTTTATGCATTAAAGTGAGTGAGTCAGGTGACTGTGTAAAGTTAAGTAAAAAGTAAATCTTTCGATTCTTACAGAATCGAGACACTACCTCATACGTGTGCGATTGTCGATTGCGCATCGTTCTCGGTTCTCGGCTCTTATATCGCCTTAGAAACATTTGAATGGTCATTCGATTGTTGAAATATTCAAATATCGACTTTCCGATTATTGAAATCATTCGATTATGCCCATCATTAATTGAAATCAATCGATTATGTCCATCACTAAATTTCAATGAAATGCTCAGCAAACAATTCAGTCAACTTATTTGGCAAGCAGGCATTTTTTACATTCCCAGACTGCAGTATTTGGCTCTTTGCCTTCTTCAATGCAGAATAGGAAGGCGTGCCTATAGGAGAGCACCCCGAGTTGTATCAGTCTGGAACTGAATTAAAAGAGCGACTTGCAAGACATGTAGTGGATCCCTCTGTTGAGCACTTTATTGCAATTAGATCGCATGAATCCCCGACAATAGAGGGTGATAAGAAATCCTGATTAGAAATTAGAGTAGAGATACTTATAATTTGAAGTTGCTGCTGCAAAGTTTACATGTCATATCTTATTAATTATCAATGAAACACTTTGCAAGACGCAAAATGTCTTTTAAACACCAAATAAAACACCCCATATACCCTTGCTAAACAATATTAACGAATTTCCCAGGGAGCAAAAAAAATTCCACGCCAATGGTAAAGAAAATACGCTCGAGAAAAGATCATTCATTTTCCAAGGCCAAATAAATAATCCTGACCATTCAAATATGTTCAACATTATACCCTGCTATGTATCGCCGTAATTACTTATCAGTGTACTATAGAAATTGTTTACAAAACAAAATTCAGGGATCAAGCTGTGAACGTAATAAGAAAATTCTGTAGTAACGCTCTAATGCTCGTAATTGCGCAAATTTAAAGTAAATACTACGTTTACAAAACCCTCAATTGGGCTTGATTGTCTAGACAATATAGAAATCAAGAAATTACGCTATGATTTTAATTTAAATTATGTCTACTTAATATTCATGCGACATAAAGACAGAACCAGTGGAAAAAAAATTATTTACCACAAGTTTTCTTTGCTTTTTTGAAAACATAAGATGATTTTCTGTCAATACGTTCCCCACTGGTTAACAATAAACATACAAAGGTCAAAATTAAAGCACCCGTAAATAGAATTTAAAAAAAAAAAATAAATATATGTACAGGGTGGCCCATTTTCGAGCCTCATCATTGGGATCTTGGCAACCACAAGAGATACAGGATCGGTTAAATTATGGCAAAGTTGCGCAATTTGATGCTTATCAAAATGCTATGTTGATATTTGGAAAATTTCGAATACTTTTTAAAATATCCGGAAAAAAACGAAATTTTATAAAAGCTTTTTTATTTTTTTCTGACGTTATTTGAAAACAAATTTTAAAACGAATACCACTTTTTATCCTTTACAAGATGACGCTATCAAATTTGAAATCAGCCGTTTCGTCTTTCAGAAACCATCATTAACTTATTTTTTTTAAATATGGACCTGGATTTTTTATTTTATTTTTTGTTACGGATAAAAAGTCATTAATTATAACTAAAGCACTTATTGGTAGGTAACTAATTTAGATTACAATGGTAAATAGCAATGTAATATTTCTCATTTATTTCCAAATCCTAAATGCGTAAATAGGATTTTAAAAAGTAGGATGTCAAATACTTTTATTTCAATCTAATGTGTCCGTCCACCTCGTATATATTGAGCTCATTTCTGTAATATTAACGGAAAATGAAAAAGGTGGCCTTGATATTAAAACAGGAAATCGTCTTAGCTCCTTAAAATATGACAGTTTAAATTTTTAAATAATTTGAGACAGTAAAAATAGTGTTTTCCAATTCAGAAAAACGTGCTATGTTTCGGATTTATTACGGTGTCAATAGAAATTCGCAAATTCCATGTGAACGATATTTACAAAGATGCCTCGAGCGTCCACAACCCCATTATTCGTATTTTAATACTTTGGACAGAAATTTGGGACTTTTTGGTAGTGATTTAAAACAAATAACTAGGGCTGTCAAAAATGTTCCGTGGGACAGTGGCGTATGCGAAATTAACTAATACGAGAAACAATAAATTGTTACAATTTATAACAATGTATGTAAAACTTACACTCTTAACTAGCTTGATGAACTAGCTTGCTTATCACAAACTGGAGAAGATGTGTAGCCATTTTGCAGCATCAGGTATGTTTCTATGGTTGTCTCCATGAGTGATGTTCGCTTTGGTGAAAATATATTCTTATATTTTGAAAACGACCTTTCGACATCTACTGATGTAATACACGCATACGTAAAATAGTCTTTGAACACACGTAACGGATCTGGGGCTGCACCATCACATATTTGTTTTAAATTTGGTAAACCCGGTGCCTTTATTAACACACTTGCGAACTTTTCTTTAACGCGCTCATTTGTTTCGTCACCTATAGCGTGTAGCAGTAGATTTACTTCGTCCACTATTTGCAGTGACTCCGCTAACGACAACGCACTGTTTTCTATTTTTTTAATGCTTTCATGTAATGGTTTATAGTTCTTCGCAATATTTTTTAAAGCTGTTTCAACGGAAATATCTTCGAATTTTGTCTGGTTTTCCTTAATAGCTGCAGCCTCATTTGGATTTAATTGTAGTATAACAGCTTTTATTTGTTGGAAATATTCAGCATAGTACAGAGCGGCCTGCAACTATGTTCCCCAACGTGTAAGAATCAGCTGTGGTGGTTCAGGAATACCGGGACACTTGCTATGAAATGCACGGAGACTTTTAGGAGATTTAAGAAACACTTGTACTTGCTATTAAATGCATCCATCTCTGGAAAACCTTTTCGAATAGTTTCTGCCACAAGATGTAAAGCATGCACTTTACACGTAACATGTATAAACGTACAACCTTGTTCTTGTAAAGAACGGCCTACCGAACGCATTGTCACGGCGCCATCAGTCACAAACATCAACACTTGACTTTTTGACAGTTCAGATTTTTCTAACGTCTCCAGCACCACCCTGGTAATTGTTTCGCTAGTACACTGACTTAGTCTTTTGCTAGCTAGTAACAGTGGAACTGTCGGTTTAAGAGGGTCCAGTACTCGTACTATAACACTTAAAATAGAATTTAAAAACAAATTAAGTTCCTCTTCTTGGTAAAAGTTTAAAATATAGAGTGGAATGAAAAATAATATTAACTGAAAAGTATAACATATATGTTATACTTATCTGTGATAAGATTTGTAAAAATTAGTAAATAATAATTAGCAAAAAATTTTCAGTTAATATTAATTTTCATACCACTCTATTAAATAGAATTTCTTTTACAATCATTTGTCTCATCAACAGATAACCACAGCCGTATATTTTTTAATTCACATTTCCTCTTATTTACCATGTCTACGTGTACAGTTAGTAGATAGTTACATAACATTGTGCGACTTGGCAACTTCACCTAGGCATTGTATTTATTCCAGAACTCTCAAAATGGTTGTTTATCGAGTATGTGCAGCGGAACATCACAGGCAATCAGCATTAATAGTAAATCAAACATAAACTGTGTTGTCGAAGGCACGCCATTTTTTTATTTTTATGGTGTACACTATTTACGTGAAGTCCACAATCACGCGTATCCCAGCACATCAAATCTTTCTCGCAGACTTTACAAATTATTTTAGTACCATCATAGAATAAATCCGGGATTTCACCTATGAATTTATTCACTTTGTCAGCAAATGACCGTTTTCTACCCATGCGTACGTCTGCCATGCTTTATTATTAAATTAATATCAACAATACAGTACAACTAATAAAATAAAAACACAAAAACAATATGCAATACGACCAAGTGACTTAACGTGTACACAACTCGAAAGCTAATAATAGACTGGACTGGAGAAAGAGTTTCGCGGTCAAGGTGAATACCGGCTACAGTAAGTACATCTGTACTCTACGACCATGATACACAGAAACGATTTGCAGCTTTAGATATAATATAATATATTGCAAACAGCTACTGAAACATTCCCAAACTACAAAAACATATTAAGTGCATTTTATTTAATTTTACAATGTTCATGGTAACTTAGTTTTATCAGGAAATGCACTATTAAATTAAAACGTAGGTAATAGATTCTTTTAAATTACAGTATTGGTAATTTACATTACTGAAGACCAACGGCCGGCCCTAGAGTGGAGGGGAGAAAACATATGACATGATCAAATAGTATCTTGTGTAACGTACTAAAGCGACGGAATCTGCAGTAAATACTTGGATTCGCGATATTCCCGATTTACAATTTGATGGTAGACAATTGTATTGCACTAGATGTAACAAAGCCATTTCGTGGACATGCAGCACAAATATTAATAGACATATTTCCTCAGAAAACCATAAACGGAGCGTAGATGGCTTTACTTCGAGTGACATGCAACGTAATTACTTCCTCACTCCTCAGAGTGAGGAAGGTATGTATTCGTGAAAAAATTTTGAAAATTTCTATTGCATTTCTCGATGAATCTCGACGAATTATGACGATACACAAAATTTCCGACAGAAAAAATTTCTGTCTGTGTGTATGTTTCAGTGGTTCGCGATTACAGTTTTTGAGATAAAGCTTTCAAATTCTAGATGTCAACGAAGAGATTGAGTTCTATGATAAGCAAAATCAGTCCTCTGGAACAGGGGCGATTACTGTCATTTTGAAAATGTGAAATGCCAAATACAGCAGTTAAATCCAAATGACGCAGTTGCTATTTCATAGACATAACGGGCATTTATGGATACAACTGTTCAAAAAAATCTGGAGACCATACAAGGAAGTATTTCAGGAATTTCTCTAGCCATACGGAACCTTCAATACCAGCTAACATCATAATTTACTACAGCTGATGCAATAAACGTTGTGTTCGATCTTCGACAATATATTTTTCAATTACAGGGAGAACTGCGAGGGTACAAATAAAATTCCAAACTGTTAAAAAAAATCCTGGATTTGTTACGATGACAGGTGTAATAGACCTTTTAAATGACAAAGAAGTAGACTTTGCCACACCGGGCATGAATATGGCGATTTTGCGAAAGTTTACATATTTTAAGTATGCTCCAGTTACATCTGTCGACGTCGAACGGTCCTTCTCGCAATATAAATGGATTTTCAACGAAAGGCGCCGAAGTTTAACTACAAAACATTTAGAACAGATATTAATAAAATACTTGTATTCTTGTAACCGGCAGTGAAAAAATACTTGTGTGTGTGTAGTTTACTGTTAAGTAAATCCCCCTATACCTCCAATGCTCTTTGAGTGAGTGTTTATAATAAATTGACTTTATTAACTTTGGATAATAAGGAATTCGCTAAAAAAAATTTCAAGGTAAGATATTGTTTCATATATGCATGTAAATCTGGCACATAACCACCTAAAACAGCCCTGGTTTTACGTCATATCCGATCAGTAAATCCCACGTATGGTTGTGTTGTGTTATGTTGTGTTACGGAATTTTAACAAGTCTACATTATACTAGTCTAAAATTGTTATATTTAACGGTCGGTCTTTTCACCTCTGGATAAGTTGCTGTCAACTAACTAGAAGATTAGATTGGGTTTTACCTCAACATTTTATTTATACTAAATTCACGTTCTAATCATAACATTAACTTACCCAGAGGTGAAAAGACCGGCCCTTAGTGTTACCGTTTCCAGCACGATTTGTAGTTACCGACGAATATCTTGTAACTTGACTTGTAGACTTGTTGCAATTGTGTTTGTGTTATATAGGTCGAGTAAAGATGTATTTTCCACTCAAAATATTGACCAAAAACAGTGAACTTTCTAGGCGGTTGCGGAAATAGTACGTTGTGTATCTAGTAATAAAAGCAATACATTCCCGGACGACGAAGTAAATTGTTGGCCGAGGCCAGCACGCATTGAGGTCCGGTAATGTGTTTTTACTACGAGGTACACATACTATTTTTTCTTAAATCGCAATCAGTTTTGTTATAAATTAAGGAATATTTATTAATGCATAACATTTTTTTCATTACAATCTAATTGCTTAGGAAATCCTTTCTTTGACAATCATTGTTTATTTATTGTTGGGATAAAAGTCTGATTCGGTGCTTATTTCACTTTAATACTTGTGAATGATAAAAAAATTTATTAAAAAATATTGAAATAGTATATTTTGGGATATGAAATTGCGCCGAGGAAGTAGACATTCTTGAGCGATTTCAGAAAAAAATTATATTACAGATAGCTACACTGGGATTAAGAAGATGACGATAAATGTTACGGAACTAGGAAGAGGAATATAGGTGTTAAAGTTGTGGCACGAAAATCTCGTGATAAAACGTCATTAACAACTTTCCTGGAATACAAATAAAATATTTAATTCACCGTTAAATTGCTTACTCTAATATTATTTGTTTAAGAATTAAAGGTTATTTTATGGAAATACCTAGAACCGTCAAAATAATGATTAATTGCATCTTATTGTCAAGAATAGAAAGACATTAATAACGCAAACTTAGTAAATTAAATGAAACTCTGTAATTTCTTATGACACAAATTTGGGTATATTTACTCGTGTGTGTGGGTACTTGATAGGTTTTATTACTGCGGTTACAAAGACCATTCGCCACACTTCCGTGTTTTTTACTTTAATTAGTGTATTTACTTTGGTATGTGTAAATAAAGTGACCTAATAAAGTTAAAAAATTACTAGTACTAATAACAAATAACAAACTTTATTCATCCAATAGATCATACAAAAAATGATATAGGATACGTCAATTTAAAACATGAAATATACAAATGAAAAGAAAAGAAAGAAAAATAAAAAAACAATAATGATTAAAACATAACAGAAGAACATTATTTTTAATCTTAAGATTGTAGATATTCTTGAACAGAATAAAAACCATTTGTTAGAAGGACTTCTTTAACAGCGATGATAAACTTTTTTACATTATTTATTGACTTTATTTTAGCATCCAGTTTATTGTATAGTACAGCACCCATGTAGTATGGATCGGATTTGTACAATTGCAGTCGTTGTAAATCGTATTGCAAATCAAGGCCATAACGTGTAGGATACAGATGGTTAGAGTTTTGATACGTAAATTTTGAAATGTGGTTTTTTTTACGAAACATAATAATTCCAAAATACATAAACACGGCAAAGTTAAAATTCTTTGCTGTATAAAAGTTATATATGTTTACATGAATCCCTATATTTCAGTCCATAAATGAAACGTATTGCCCTTTTCTGCAATACAAAAACACGATTTGCAGCAGATGCACTAGCCCAGAAAATCACTCCACATCTTAACCGAGACTCAAAATTGGAGAAATAAAATGTTTTTACAACAGTGACACTACAAATGTTAGATAGCCTATTTATAGCAAAGCAGTTACTGGCACACTTTTTGCAAAGTGTATCACTATGAGTTTTCCAATCAAGTGATAAATCTATATGAATGCCTAAAAGTTTAAACTCTGAAACCTTTTGAATTGACATGTTTTCTAATTTTATTAAAGGACTGTAACTATAATTGGATTTTATCGGATGAAACTGTAAACAAAAAGTTTTTTCTTGATTCATGATTAATCTGTTTTAATTGAAGAAAGTATAAATGTGTTGTAGATTTGAGTTTAAACTTCTAGTCACTTCCTCTACAGTTCTACCACTTGATACAACAGTTATATCATCTGCAAATGCACAGAAAAATGTGGAGATACGTTCATCTATATTGTTAAGATATAACAGAAATAGTAGTGGACCTATGACACTGCCCTGGGGCACTCCTACATCAACGTCCAGTTCACAGGATCTTTCACCAAAAAAATCTACAAATTGTTTCCTATTTGTAAGATAGGACTTTAGAACCTTGTTACATTGACCACGCAGACCATAACATTCTACTTTCCTCAGTAGAATATCATGGTCTACACAATCGAAAGCCTTGGAAAGATCTATAAACAGGGCTATAACTTTGTTTCCTAAATCTAAGTTTTTTGTAAACATAATGCAAAAAATCTAACAGAGCAGTAGTAGTGAAATGATTTTCTCTGAAACCATGTTGGTTATGAGAGAAAATATTATTTTCCTCTAGAAAATGAATTATTCTGCTGACCAAAAGTTTTTCAAAAATTTTAGAAAAAACAGAAAGTAGAGATATGGGACGGTAGTTACAAATTTCTATAGGATCACCCTTTTTAAATAGGCAGATTACTTTGGAAATTTTTAATAAATTGGGGAAGCATCCGGTAGTAAAACAGTAGTTTATAATGTGACATAATGGTGTTGCAATCAATTGAGCACATTGCTTTACAATTTTAATGGAAAAACCATCATGCCCAGTAGAATTTGAATTTTTTACCTTATTTTTACTGTCAATAATTTCTGAAATTGTTACTGCCGTTAGAAAAATTGAACTAATATGTCTGGGTGGCATTGGTATATTCTTTCCATTTTCTGTTTTAGTAGAAATCAAAGATTTTGGAAGTGTGACAAAATTAGAATTGAAAGCATTAGCAATATCTTTTTTATTTGTGGTTATTATGTTATTACTGAATTATTAATAACATTCCAAACTGTTTTTGACTGATTTTGTGAGTTTAGTATAATATTATCAAAATATAATTTCTTGGCATTTCTAATAACACGCCGATATATTGTATTATACTTCTTGTAATCATTATTATTTACCAAGCCATTTACTTTCAAAACATAAAGCTCCTTCAGACGATTGGATGAAATTTTTATTCCTCTAGTACACCAGTTTTTATTATTAGAACTGTTAATTATTGTGACAAATTTAAAACTTATATTGTAGTAATTTTCAAATATTTTGCTAAAGGCAATAAACTGTTTACATACATCATCAATTATAGTTTATATGATCAACAAAATGTTACTGTAACATTTCGCATCATTTTTATTTATTTTAGCAATACTTGTAACTGCATATGTAAAACGTGTTTCCTTGTAAACTTCTACTCAGGCATACAGATTATAAAAAAACTACAAGTGAATATTGACTAAAAAAGAACATTTCGAAATGGTTCCCATTCTTAAAAATGGTGGAGTTGCCAGTGGTAAATTAAAACTCAAATTAATATAAATTTGACTGGTTTATTTAATAAATAATATATATCCTTAACTACAAATATTAAAGTAACATAAATGGTAATCACTTGCATATTAGTATTGTACATGATTTTTTAAATTGCTAGTTATTATTTAAATAAAAAGCGTATCAAATCCATGTTACATTTATGTGTAGATAAGAATATTACATGCAGACAAAAATTTTACTAAGTACAGAGGGAAACATTGCATATTGCACTATGTATTCTAAAAATAAAATATTCTACGTGTACGGAGTGTTCTAGAGCTGTGTAAACTTTTACATTTTAGGTAAACTGTCATATAGTGTATTCCTAAAGAAACGAACAAATTTTTACAAGACATTTTCAAAAAATAAGATGGTATTTTTTAAATCTTTCTTGATAATCACAGTAAAAAATGCATAAACTATTTTTGCAACTAGTTCTTTATAGGAAAAATCATGATCGATGACTTCTTTGAAAATCTTTTACCGCAGCAAAAACATCATATAAACCTAACAGGGTTGAACATTCTTTCTACTCCATTTTTGACTGGTACTGTTTTGGTGCTTAGGATATTAATAATTTTCTTTACAGTTATGTTAAAAAACATCTTCATTAAGCCGACTCAACAAGATGCAGTACATTTTATTTTCATTTATGATGACAATAACGTATCTCGAAAAATACAGTTAGTTACCCAGTATAATAAAAAATAATATATTTTCCCTAACGTTTCGAAAACGAATCTGTTTCCTTTTTCAAAGTTACGTATTCTTCTTGTAGAATATGTCAAGCATGAAATTAGACATATATTAGTTGTTAGAGACATATTTTATTTTTTTGTGTTATATTTAATAAATAAATAAATAAATGTCTTTATTGTGTAAAATAGAAGGAATTTAACACAAAAGGTTAGTGGTACAGTATACACTGATATCAAAACTACTAACCTAGTATAGTATTAGTACAGTATATAATATCTAACTTATGATTTTATCCAGCATATGATAATACAGTATATAATATCCAATATTACAATATATGTATATCTAACGTATATCTAGTTAAGTACATATATCTACAGTATATGAACATATAATATATATCAAAAACAGTATTTATCTATATGATGTCTAGATTTTATCACTATTTTATCACCGTCTAAAACAATTTTAAATTTATGTTTAATTCGCCGTTCAAAATCAGAGACTTTAGTTGACGTTTTAGTACATTTGTTGATTTATTGTGTTGCTGTGGAGGCAGATTGTTATAGACATAAGTCGAGAGGTAGGTAAAGGATGATCGAAATGTTTCATATTTAGACCTTATTGTATGCAATTGGTCGTTTGTATATCTCAAATTTCGGTTATGCATAACATTTCTCGCAATTAGTTTATCATAGAGATAAATAGGTTTTTGCGTTAGGATGACATTATTCAATAGTGAGGTGAAATGTAGGAAGCGCCTCTCATTTATTTTTAGTAGTTATAACTCTCTGATACGTGGTGTTATATGCTCGTAGATAGAACTATTTGTTACAAATCTAATACAGATATTCTGGATTTTTTGAAGTTTGTTTGCTTCTGGTGAATTTAGGCAAGGCCCATAAACATAATCACAGTAGTTGACGTGTGATAAGACTAAGGACTCACATAACAGTAGTTTAGTGGCCCTATCAAGGATATTTCTAAAACTTGCAATCTGTTTAAAAGAGCACATTTTCTAAGGACTTCTGATATATGAGGAATAAAGTTTAAATTTTTATCAAAGGTTAGCCCCAAGTTCTTCACCTTGTCAACTTGTTCTATAATTATATTGTCAATTGATAATTGAAAGTGAGTAAAAACTCTTAATTTATTTGCAGTGCCAAAGATTATATTTTTACTTTTATTTGGATCTAATAGGAGTGAATTCTGAAGAGTCCAATTTTTTATTTCATTTAAATCATGATTAATTTTGGTTTGGACTTCCTCAGGCTTCGTCACATCAAAAGCAAGGTAAAGTTGTATATCGGCAGCGTACATGTGCAGGGAACAGTACTTCGTGACTTGTGGCAAGTCTGCGGTGTAGATGTTAAAAAAGCAAGGGCCCCAAGGTCGAGCCTTGGGGCACTCCCGGAGAGTAGCAAACGTTCGTTAGAGAGTCTTCTTCCACTTGTGGTGCAAAGACATGTTTATTGAAAACGATTTAGTAGGTAAAACGTGAGCCACATTAGGATATAATCCTCTATCCCGTAGAATTTTAACTTTTTTTATTAGCAGTTCAGTATTTAAAGAAGCGAAAGCTTTTGACATATCTAATATGGTCAAGGAAGTTACTTTATCAGAATTAATTGACGTCAAGACATCATCGAGAATAGCGATCAAGGCCGAGGATGTTCCGTGATTCTTTCGAAAGACGAACTGTATTTTGGGAATAACATTATTGTCTAGCAAATAAGGTGTTAGTTGCCCATATTAGTCAATATTAGTAGTCAAAAAAACAAAACAACCACTGCCTGATCTTTTAACGTAAAGTCACAAACCCAGAGGCTTATTTTTCCAGTAACATACTGGGTAATTAACTCTTTTTTAGATAATCAGAAATTATTCATGTGGTAGTAAGCCCCTAAGAGAAAGAAAAATTTAGAGAATGCAACAAATAACGTTCAGACAATACTTATTTAATAATATTTTTAAATTTAAAATTTTTGAAAATTAATGACAAACTGCATTAATATAAACGTTTTTTTATTTCAATTATATTTAAAAACTGATGATAAAGAACATTTAAAACCTTTGAAGAAAATATTAAGATTTAAAAAAAATTTCCTTCATCTTTTAAAGTCAAATAATTTTTAATGTAAAGTAATAATCAAAATGTAAGTAACAAATCGACACCTTTGATTTTTTATATACAATCTCTACATGTGTTTGTCGGCGGCATATTGTGACAAATTGTGACTTATTTTTTAATCTTACTAATAACTTCTTATCGTACATATTTATATTAATTTCAGAACGATATATTTAGTTTGGGTGATTGCTGGTATAAAGAATAAAAGAAACTAGCAGACAACAAATTAATATATATTTAAAAGAATTGTTTTACAATTTTTTTTTTTTTAGTTTATTAAAATATTTATTTTTGAAGTTCTCTACGATAAAAAGTTTTATTATCTACTCAACAAACACACTGATGTCATTTTCATGTCAATATTTGGTGATTATCCGTCGCCGACGTCGCAGGACTAATTTGGTAAGTCTTATAGACGTCTTATTTACGTTACCATAGAGACATTAGTTTGACACATCATTTAAACGTTGTGTCACGTCCCAGTAATCACATGTATCTCATACACAGATAGCGCTACTTGGGCCTCATTTACAACGGCTACAAGTTTAGGTATACACTTAGGTATATACTCAACATACAAATAATAACCTTCGTTATACTGACAAGATCTTTATTGTATGTTACTGTAAGCTCGCAATACTTTTACAACAAACATTGTATTTTTACAGACCGTTATGTAACGCTTATAGATGATACCTTGCATATGAGGTATCCATAAAAAAAAAAATAAAATAAGAAATATAAATAATAAACAAAATAAGGCACTGAATCCAGTGTAACATTTTTTTATATCCATAATGTTAGTTATAACTTTTACATAACGTCACTACATCTAAAAACCGACCTGATGATGACGTCTTTTAGATGTGACTTTGGGGAATGGTTATAGAGGTAAAAAAATATGTTTTTAAGATGTCTACAAAAATACATCATAAATACGTCTAATTAAGATCAAAACTGGGCATAAATCTGGCGGACATTTAGATGTCATAAAATAACTCACTTTTTGGTGATTTTTATCATCTTTAGATGGTCTTTCTGATATATTTTATATATTTTTTAGACGTCTAACTTCGGGATTTATTAACCGCAGTTTTACTCTAGAATCTTAAACTGTATTGAATTATCAACAAAAATTAGAATTATTTTTTTACAAGAGAGTTTTTATGTAACTCTACACGTAAATTTTTTGCAATTTTTTCACACATTAGGCCACCATTTTGCTAACAAACCAGTTTCTAGGGACATTTATTGTAATTTTCGTTGGACTCTGCTATTACTATATAAAAAATCATATTTTTTGAGTCCGGGGTTGAAGGGGATAGACTCAGTCTGGCCCCTCAACTAATTAGCAAACCAAAAATTCATTCGATAATTAAATTGCGGCAACATTTGCAGAACAATTAATTATTTGAAACTGTTTAATCGATAAAACGTTCACAATTGTTCCAAATTTATTATTTAATTCCACTCTGCCGGCTTTGTTCGCATCCGGAATCTCATGAATGATGAAATATTCAACGAAATTAAAGCAAACCTGCGTTTTGTAATTAACCGCCACTTTTTGCAGTACGTCTGTAGTCCGTCTGGTCTCATTGTATTTTCATTGGTTGCATGTAAGTGGCCTGATGGTGACAAACTACTTTTTTTACCAACCTATATGGACGTCTTGGATGATGTAATCGGGACGGAATTTTGAAAATTTATTAATGAGTCTGAAGGACCGCGTGTTCGCGCTGATTCATTCCTTGAAAAAAAAAAGAATGTTTTAGGAGCTTGTCTAGTCAAAAGATATATAGCTACTTTTTGTGCGGCGTTTTAAGGCTGACGAAATATCGGCGAATTTTACTCGACAGCTTAACAATGAGAAGAAGGAAACAATTCAAAGATTTCAGCGGTACGATCAGAGGGAAACTAACTAGATAAAATAGCTGCCTCGATTCCTATAGAATTTCTCTGAATTCTATTCAGCTTGGACCAGTCTTCGACTAATCAGTATAGAGTACTTAGTAAGTGAATGAATTATTTCATGTAAAAATTAATTATTTGTCGAAAATTTTAAGTTTCTTTAGGTTCAATGATGTGCTAACCAATACTGACGCCTGAAGCCCGCAACAGGGGTTTACGAAAATTGGAGCGGTGTATACCGGTATGTGATGATATCTCAGTCATTAAAGTGAGATATGTGAGAGACAGAATGAGTACCGGTATATACCGCTCCAATTATCGAAAACCCCTAACATTTTGCGACCCTTTCAATTATGACATGAGTTTTTTGTTTTAGGTAGGTATAATATCAATACAAGCACACGCACAACAACGAAAATGATTGGAAGAGAAATTCAGTGACCAGTACAATTATTGTTGCAATGAATACTATATGTGTAATATTATGTTAGAATCAAGATTTTATTTCCATTTGTTGTTACCATCCCTAAATATTTTGCGCCCCTGCCCGGGCTTCATGGGCTTGTAGGATAAAATGCCACTGTATAAGTTACCGTTAAAATCAGATTTAGTGAAAATAAGTTATTTTTTTATATTAACGAATATCAATGCAGGAACATGTTACTTTTACAGCCCTCATTCACGTCGTGCATACGGAACGTAGAAATAACTTCTTTCTTCTTTGATATAAAAAATAACTTCGAGATTTAACTAGTTAAAGAAGATGGTTTTCACTAAATTCGGGTTTTAATAGTAACATATATATCATTGTATATAATAGGAATATACAGGGTGACTCAAATATACACCGAAAACTTGTAAATCAGATTCCTCATTAAAAAAATATACTTAAACATGGCTCCTAAATGCCCCGTTAAAGAGATATTTGATTTAAAAGGAAGTAATTAATGGACATTTGTTTTTATCATAAAAAGTGTGAATTTAAAATGGTTGGTAGTTAATAGTTATTTTTAGAGATGGGCGATATTTCACAGTCGGTGATTTTTTTTCACTGTGATTTAGCAATCACAGACATTCACTGTGACTAAACTGCTACCAAAACAGTGACTGTGAATTTTATACTTTCAAGGTGCAGTATCGATTATCATGCATAAATATGTGCCACAGAATAATCAACAACTGTGCAGAATCGTTGCCGCAGCCAGTAAGCCAATCGCAGAACGCAGTGGGACACTGGTCACAAGCAGTATTCACATAATCACGGATCAATCTTTGGCACACTCGGAAATAATTTGCTATACGCTGCTACTTGCACTATTCCACTGCGATTGCTCCGAAGTTGTGATCACAGTCACAGGTTACAGTCAGTGTGATTCTAAAATCACAGTAGCAGCACAGAATAAATATTCTGTGGTAGCAGTTCACAGTGTGATTGAAAATTCACCGTTTAGCCTATCACTAGTTATTTTCATATCAATATTTTGAATATTCAATTAGGAATCTCAAAATCATTTATTCAGCCTTAAACAAAAGATACGTTCTTCTTGAATTATGAATGAAGTAATATATGTCTGGACTTTTTAGTCTATTATCTCTACTGATACATTGTATCAGGTCTACATGGGACAGCAACATACAAGCAGTCGCCATCTAGCGGTAGTTTTATCTTAGATGCTTTGAACTGACCACTTGCGTTGTGTTTACCCACTGTTATTATCAAATTTATAACAACATTGTGAAAATTAAAGATAATTTATTTTGTAAAATTTTCGCTTTCAATTTGTAAACATTGAATACATATTTTTGTAACCACTGTAGTTAGTCCGTCAAGTTAATACAAAATTTTTGAAACAAAATATCCTTCTGAAAATAATATTAGCATCCATTTAAAAAAAAATAAGTATGCAGTAAAAATTAACTACTTCCATATTTAACAACAAACGGATATTACACGACTGTTCATTTGAACACGAATAATTACCGAGTTCATTTTGAAAACTAAAATTTTTAAACTGGTCAAATGCGGAGCTTTTACGTTAGATACACTATTTCATCTTCATCATCTGATTCAGCATAAACCCATTCTTTAATATGTCAATAGGTCAAGTGGGTTAGAATCGGATGATCGAGGAGACCACGAAATTAGCCCACGTCTTCCAAGACAACGACCAAAGAAACTGTTTAAAAATTTCTTTCACGCCAAAATGTTGGTGCTCCGCCCTGTTGGTACCGAGGTTGGTACCTACCATACATTTAATCCTCTGATTGGTGCAACACCTTCGAGTAATAGTGATAAATGGTCTCTCAATAATACTAAATATGATACCGATACAAGACGACACGTTATACCTATACTATAACCACTATGATATCAGTCATCTACATATACTTTCTCACTTCCTATAACCAGGAATTAAAGTCTTGAAGTTTTAAAACAATTGTATGTAAGTAAATAGAATTATGAATTTAAATGTTACCTGTTCATGAAGATTTTGTATACGAGATATTTTAGATATTTAAGACTAGTGACTCGAGATTATACACTATGTATTAAACACAATATGTGATCTTATTAAACGATTATAAACTTGTTTTTCTTCATCATCATAAGATGATGATGAACAAATTTGAAGTGGCAAGATCGATAATAGAAAATATGAAGCTTGGACTTTTAAGAAATTCTCTAATGGATGAAAAGCAACACTAGAAGCTCCAATCAATATATTCTATGTGCAATGTATTGATTAGGTGAACAAATTTATACATAGGATAGATAAGAAGTTCTTTGCAAGCAGAAAAACTTACGCAACTCACATTGTCAAAGAATGCAATTCAATATCTAGTGTAGAGAAGAAAATTCAGAATTTATCGATATAGCATATCTTAGAACCTAAGCTAATATTCTGAAACACAATCAAAATCTCGTTCTAAATATTACATTCAATAAGCTCCAATATGGCCGAAAATTAAAACAAATCATTTGATGACGAGATGATGCACGGAAAGCTTCAGTCATCTATGCTTTCATACGTTTTCAATAGTTACATAACTTTTAAAACACAATTTATGTTTATCACTCATGATGAAGTTATAAACGAAATGTGTAACAAAATCCTTCTCAATCTGATAGATTAAAAGAAGACACTTGCAAATAAAAAATGGGATTTTGTCAAAACATTACTACTATCTAAAAAATTACCCAAAATCAGTTTTTTTATAATATGCCATTAAGGCGAATCCGGGCCTGAAATTGTCTGTATTTAAGTGAATTGATACCTTTGAGGTGATATTAACATATTCTAAACGCGTTTCGTCAATCAAGACAGCATCATCTGGAGATGAGTTAAACTGTAATATTGTCACTCCCAAATTAAATTAAATAACAGTGGCATTCTCACAAAGCCTCATCGATATATAAAACTAAATTTTATATTACTCAATTAGTAGCTTCTTAATTGAACGCCCTTTATTTTTGGTATTGATTACACATTTTTTCATTTATTTTTCAAAAGCAAGTGAACTATATTAGTACTTGACTTTTTTTAGTTATTAAGGGCTTCCAGTGTCCGTATTTCGCTCGGTATTTCGTAAAAAGAGTATAAATTTTAGTAAATTTTACCAACAAAAAAAATTCATTCAATGAAATCGATTCTGACGTTGCCGCGCACGCAAAATATTTTAAAACAACAGCAAATCTCCTATTATGAAATCGGTTTTTCAAATTTCTGCATTTTATGCAATTAAAAGTTGAGAAAGCTATTAAAAAATGGAATTTTTCAAATATTATAGGTAGACCATAAAGCTAAGCCGGACCTGTAACTTTTTGCAACTAATACCTTCAAAACAAAACACAGAGTAGTCTGTGACGAAATTTAAATAAAATAACCACACCAGTATCAACAGATTTCTTGAATACCTCTCTATACAATTTTGAAATATTTAATGTGCAATGAATACCTTTTTAAGCAGTTTTCAATCAATAATTGTCTAGGAACTACTAGGTAGGCAGGACGTCCTATATTTACCTTATAGCATTAGTAATAACATAACTGAAAGTATCTAGTATAGGTATACTATACTGAAAATCTTCTAGTGTATCCTGAATCATCTTTAGAAATAACTGAAGCTTTAGTCTACTGTGACTTTTTTTCCCGGTGTTTTAGGTCTTCCAATGTTTGTATGTTAAAAAACAGCTTAAATATTGACATCGGGCCTTATTAGAAACTTACATATACGAAGAATTAGATAAATCCGTTTGAATTTGAAGAAATATATGTAGTGTACAAGATGTACGAAAATAATCATTTAATAGACGATTAAATAACCAAAAAATATCCATGGTCCTGAAAAAAGAAGTAAAATTTGAGCCTTACCTGAGGCGAGCCACAGCAGGGTGGTCCAAATCGTAATCAAAAAGGCCATGGCCTATTTCACCGGCCCACTAGAAAAATTGTTAACCCGAGGGAGAACCCCCGGTTTTACGGCCCATTTTTTGGAGCCGCACCAATCACACACGCGCGTAAATCACTCGATCGTCTATCGGTGTCGGTTGGTAACACACATGGTTACTAGAAGAAGGCCAAAATGATGAAAAAGCACGCGCGCACTTCTACTGTCTAGTAGACACTGAACGGCATGAAACGGCCGACGTCGACAGTCGAAGGATATGCCGGGTTAGGTGCGCAGACGCCCGCGGCGCTAGAAACCTTCTGTCGTCGAGACGTCGCTGTACTGCAGATATACAGGACTGTTACGTGAAGTCGTTTCTTGCTCCGCTCTGCTTGATGGGGCTCCACTCATTCGAAATAATCAATTCCTTTCGCATTACTTTAAATTCGCCTTGTGGAACGGACGTAGGGAAGAAGAATCGACTACTTGATGGCATTTTTTTTCGCTTTAAATTATGTAGACAGATCACTGTCCTAGATAGCAGGAATAAATCGACAAGGACTCACATATTATTCAACAATCAAAAAAAGACTTGCCATTTTCGTGCGAGTTCGTGCACAGAATATTTTATTTTTCCTAGGAACCCAGATAGTTGAGGGCAATTAAGAAAAAAATGCCAAAGAATCGTCGATTTATGCAAACTGGATGAAATGTTGGGTAGTCATACTTAAAGTTTATTATTCTTTTTATTTTATTATTACTATAGTGCTGACCTAGTTCGTGTCCCATAAACACTGACCCTATACCAGACCTGCATTTCGCCAATTGAATTGGCATCATTTGGTGACTAAAATGAAACTTGAACCAAAAGAATATATAATCTACCTAAAAAGTGGCATGACTCGATGAACCGTGACTAACCAGTAGAGTTAGCTATTTAGAAAATGTCATTTATTGAACTGTATTTCTTACAGCTCATCCGACACATTTTTCTAATAATATTGAAAAGTTCCAGACATGATTATCTGGGCCAACCCAAAAGTGCTGGATTACTGCTAATTGCCCATAATGTTCAATCATTCCAGGTCATAATAGGGTAAATTCGTCGGATGAACTGTATTAGTCTTATTTAATGTTTCAAATTTGAGATATTCCACGTGCTCCATCAGCCTATTCCGAACTAATCATTTTGTTTGTCCAACATAGTTTAAATTACAGTTTTCAACCCTAATTTTGTAAACTAACACGTTGAACGTTATTATTTAAGAAGAATAAAGGAAAAAAACAGTTCATCTTTTATTAATATATTATTTATGAAACAAATAAAATATTGTATTAAATTCGGTCGCTAGAATTATTTTCTTGCGTAAATACAAATCAAGCAAATTTTGAATAAAAATAATCTTTCTCGCAATCTGAATTTGGTAGGTTTGTTAAATTTGCAATTTTATTGTTACTATGCAGTAGCTTTTCGTAATTTACGATAAAAAATGCAGCATACGATATTACTTTTATTCATGAATAAAAGATTCGTTAAGACGGTGATAACCATTCTTTCATTTATTTTGTAGATAGCCTGGATATACATACTGTTTGTGTGATTAAATCTGCAAAATTATTTATTTTATTTACATACTGCATAAAGAATGTTATATAACTTATATACACAGTGAGCCAAAAAAGGATTTTTTGTTTCGTCGACTTTCTCTTGTTTGTTTTTGCATTCCAATATAATTTAGAGCGGCTAATTTTGAGGTACATTAGAAATAATTGATTTCAAACAAGTCTTCCATGCTTAGCAGGTTAGACAGAGGCACTGTAGTGATTTTAATTTAACACTTTAAATAAAACGATATTTTGCTAGAAAATTAATCAAAAATCCGTTCAATATAATCTGTGTTTATGACTTCGTGGATCTGCAGCAAACTCTAATCTCCATTTTAAATATATGCCCGTCTACCGGTTTCAATTTTTATTCACATTCTTTCAGTTTACTCCATCCATCGGATTCAAGCCAGGGCTGTTGGGCGGCCATTTAACAAGAGTAATAAAATTTTGACAGTTTGCTCTTAATATCAGATAAAAACATACTCGTTACTACTTGACAAACATATCGTAGTAGTAAGATAAAGATGCACAAAGAGCCATGGTTGTTTAGAGTAGGGACCGTCATTCGTATAACGTTTGTATTAGTGTTTACATCGGTATACTATTGCAAAAAGTAACTTTCAGAAAATTGTTGTATTCTGTAGTTCAGTGTTTTGTGAATTATGGTGCAATAAATTTTAATGACTCGCGCATATCTGTGCCTTGTAATATTTGTCAAGTAGTACCTATGGCCGACGTTTCTGGTAACATTATGTCTTAACCATTTTTGTAATAACCAACAGGATTTGGACGTACTCCTTTTAGAAATATTATCGTTGTCTTTCCTCGAAAGTCACAAAAACACCATTACTCATTCTTCGACAGTTATGATAGTTCTGTTTCTGTTTGGAAATTCTTTTACGATTTTTCGTGTCCTAATGTGGTTTTCCTCCTATGCAACTTTCATTAAAATTTTATTTTTGTTCTGATTACATTTTGTTACAAAAGAAACCATTTACAGCAATCAAAATAAAGTAAAAATTCAAAGATTGCTGCTTGCAATTATTCTTTTACTTTGTAATACCAATTTCCAGGCTACTTGATTATCGAAAACTTTAATACAACGGTATCTTCTGCCAATGCATCCCGTTATTAAAAACATATTAGGAAGAGTATTTTTTGAGATACCATAAAAATGGAAAAAGGTTATGAAATTGGAGGCCCGATATTTTAGTCCTGGAACAGTTTTAATTATCTACAGATGATGCCAACTTAGTTGGCGAAATGCGCGTCAAGTACAGTATATAGTGTTTCGGTGTTTCATGGAAAATACGTCATATTGCCGATATTTTAAAAAAATCCACTTTGAATACTGAAAAATTAAACCATATTTTTAGGAGCATTAAAAAGAGTGTTTATTTTCAAGTGTTCCTACATGAACGAGTTAATCATGGCGGTTTTTCTAAATCCATTATACAGGGTGTCCCAAAAATCTCTCATCACCTTGTAGGCATGCTATCAGACAATATTAGTAGGGCTGTCAAAAATTTTCCGTGGGACAGTGGCGTACGCGAAATTAACTAATACGAGAAACAATAAACTGTTACAATTTATAACAATGTATGTAAAACTTACCCCCTTAACTAGCTTGATGAACTAGCTTGCTTATCACAAACTGGAGAAGATGTGTAGCCATTTTGCAGCATCAGGTATGTTTCTATGGTTGTCTCCATGAGTGATGTTCGCTTTGGTGAAAATATATTCTTATATTTTGAAAACGACCGTTCGACATCTACTGATGTAATACACGCATACGTAAAATAGTCTTTGAACGCACTTAACGGATCTGTGGCTGCACCATCACATATTTGTCTTAATTTGGTAAAACCGGTGTCTTCATTTAACACACTTGCGAACTTTTCTTTAACGCGCTCATTTGTTGCGTCACCTATAGCGTGTAGCAGTAGATATACTTCGTCCACTATTTGCAGTGACTCCGCTAACGACAACGTACTGTTTTCTAATCTTTTTATGCTTTCATGTAATGGTTTATAGTTCTTCGCAATAATTCTTAAAGCTGTTTCAACGGAAATATCTTCGAATTTCCTTAATAGCTGCAGCCTTCTCTGGATTGAATTGTAGTAACACAGCTTTTATTTGTTGGAAATATTCAGCATAATAAAAAGCTACCTGCAACCATGTTCCCCAACGTGTAATAATCGGCTGTGGTGGTTCAGGAATACCGGGACACTTGCTATGAAATACAAGGAGACGTTTAGGAGATTTAAGAACCACTTTTTTGTACTTGCTATTAATGCATCCATCTCTGGAAAACCTTTTCGAATAGTTTCTGCCACAAGATGTAAAGCATGCACTTTACACGTAACATGTATAAACGTACAACCTTGTTCTTGCAAAGAACGGCATACCGAACGCATTGTCACGGCGCCATCAGTCACAAACATCAACACTTGACTTTTTGACAGTTCAAATTTTTCTAACGTCTCCAGCACCACCCTGGTAATTGTTTCGGTAGTACACTGACTTAGTCTTTTGCTAGCTAGTAACAGCGGAACTGTAGGTTTAAGAGGGTCCAGTACTCGTACTATAACATTTAAAATAGAATTTTCTTATAATCTGTTGTCTTATCAACAGATAACCACAGCCGTGTATTTTTTAATTTACATTTTATCTTATTTACCACGTCTACGTGTACAGTTGGTAGATAGTTACATAACGTTGTGCGACTTGGTAACTTCACCTGGGCATTGTATTTATTCCAGAACTCTCGAAATGGTTGTTTATCGAGTATGTACAGCGGAACATCACAGGCAATCAGCACTAATAGTAAATCAAACATAAACTGTGTTGTCGAAGGCACGCCATTTTTTTATTGTTATTGTGTACACTATTTACGTGAAGTCCACAATCACGCTTATCCCAGCACATCAAATCTTTCTCGCACACTTTACAAATTATTTTAGCACCATCATAGAATAAATCCGGGAATTCACCTATGAATTTATTCACTTTGTCAGCAAATGGCCGTTTTCTACCCCTGCGTACGTCTGCCATGCTTTATTATTAAATTAATATCAACAACACAGTACAACAAATAAAACAAAAACACAAAAACCATATGCAATACGCCCAAGTGACTTAAGGTGTACACAACTCGAAAGCTAATAATAGACTGGACTGGAAAGAGTTGCGCGGTCAAGGTGAATGCCGGCGACAGTAAGTACATCTGTACTCTACGACCATGATACACGGAAACGATTTGCAGCTTTAAATATTAGAAATAGCGAAAAAAAAATTTAAAAAAAAACTTTATTTTTTGAGATACGGGGCTTCAAAGGGGTACAATTGCAGATATACACGTAATAATCATCAAGTTATTTCACGTCAAAGGATAATTTTGTTATATAACTCATTGCATTGAAAAATTTTAAATGAAAAAAACTGAGAAATACTGATTTGAAGAATCATGAACAAAATTTTCATTTCAACAATTATGGTTGCTACCGTGAGTCCTGAAATAATCCAGGGTGTGCACGAAAACTTCGTAAGAAGAACCAACGCATGTCTAGATGCAAATGGGAAGAATTTTGAACATTTATTATAATAAATTATTGCATATTATTGTTAAAGTTTGTCAAGTATTTATTAAACAATGTTGCATTTTTTCTACTTTTAAATTATACATAGTTCCTTAACTTAGGAGTAAAGAGTTGCTTAAACATTTTTCCAGCATTCTATTACTTCCTTATAAAACGTACCTTCAAGGTGATGAACGACTTTTGGGACACTGTGTTATATTTAAGACTAATTTCACCGAATTTCTTTGAAATGTTAAACAAAAATGTTTTTTTTTTCGCCCACCGAGTCGTCAGGGTGAATAAATTATTGAGTCTTTTCCATGCCCCACATTTAAATGTAATCCTATTTCATACGCGGAAATTTCTTGTAAATTACTTAAGATTCTTACATTTTGTATAACCCAGTCATTGAACAGTGTATTTGGTCCAAACGACCGCATTTTAATATTTGTTTAATACCATCTGTTGTTGCAATAAGATTCGCAGTTCACAATTCTCGAGTATTAACTTCAGTTGACAAATTTGATCTGGTTGTAAAAAGAAATTGATTTGCTCTTTTTCTGATATTACATTTCTTAATCTGATTGAAGTACTAATATTACTTAATGATTTTATTTATTTCCAACCAACAAGAACTACTAATGTTAACATATCTCAAAGTGGATATCAGAATACAAAATACAATTAATTGGTGTATATATTCTTAAAACTTTTATCCCTTTCTAAATTCATAATTAATTAATTAATTAAGTCGGAAATATTTTAAAATCTGGTATCATTAAATAAATATATTTTTTAACTAATTTATGTCTGTATTTATTCAACAACTGTCAATTTTAAATGATATAATCCACAGTACATAATGTAATTTACTCACGTCGTCATGGCCCAGAGCCCTAAATGCAACACCTGTAAATCTACACATACGTGTACAACCCTGCACCTCCCCTCTAACAGCTGCTAGTTTAATAAAAGAGTCTTGTTTTATGTAACAACTAATCAAAATAATCAAAAATCACAATAAAACCACAATAGAACTTCATTATATTAAATTCAGTACGTAAAATATAACTGTTAGTTGAATAAGTTAAACATTATAAATTATGCATTCCTTACTCAATATTACTTACAAACGATTTAATAAAAAGGAGCACGCAAACATTATTTGATTATAAGTACCTTACGAATAATTTTTATACAGGGTGTTTCAAAAATAAATGTACATACGATACCTGCGGATAGAGGGCACCCATCATTAATGCGTCCATCGTATTTAATTACTGATATACATGACGTTTTATTCATTTTGGCCACATATTTCTTTGGTCATAACTTTTGAACCACCTTGTATAATTAGTAGAGTTGGCAAAAATGTGCCGCAGGACATAGGCGTACGCACCATAATAAGTGTAAAAAAGTAAGTAACTAGTAATAGAAGCAATAAACTATTACAATTTATAACAATGTATGCACAATTTACCCTCTTAACTAGCTTGGTTGTCACAAACTGGAAAAGATGTGTAAAAACTTCATGCATCATGTATGTTTCTATTGTTGTCTCCGAGAGTAATGTTTGACGTGGTGAAAAAATATGCTTATATTTTGAGAACGACCGTTCGACATCTATTGATGTAATACAAGAATACTTAAAATAGTCTTTGAACTCACTTAACGGATCTGCAGATACACGATCAGTACGATCACAAAATTGTCTTAATCTGGTAAAACGGTGTCTTGCTTTAACACACGTGGGAACTTTTCTCCAACGGGCTCATTTTTTGCGTCACCTATAGAGTGTAGCATTCGATTTACTTCGTCCACTATTTGCAGTGACTCCGCTAACGACAACGCACTGTTTTGTAAGTTTTGTATGGAGTCATGTAATCCATTGTAGTTCTTGTGAATAGTTTCTAAAGCTGTTTCAACAGAAACATCTTCGAATTTTGTCTGGCTTTCCTTAATAGCTGCAACCTCGTCTGGATTGAATTGTAGTATCACAGCTTTTATCTGTTGTAAATATTCTGCATAATAAACTGCTGCCTCCAACCATGTTCCCCAACGTATAAGAATCGACTTTGGTGGTTTGGGAATACCGGGACACTTGTTGTGAAATGTGTGAAGACGTTTCTGGGATTTAAGAAACACTTTTTTGGTAATTGCCTTGCTGAGCCTGATCGAGGTATCCAGAACGGTGAAGCATATCGGCGCAATTTTCCTTTTGGTGGTCAGGAGGACTGCCTCCGATTTATCTGGTGCAAGCCTTAGTTGTCTTGCCTCTAGCCAATCTGCGACTCGCTGGAGAGCAGTGTCTGCTTTGTTCATCAGTATTTGCTCGCTTTCTGCAACTACTGTCATGGCTACGTCATCAGCAACAATTAATGTGACACCCTCTGGCTGTTCCATTTTTAGGAGATCGTTTCACAGGGTTGGACCGAGTACTGATTCCTGAGGCACCCCGCTGCTGATTTCTACGGTCCTAGTCTCGTCTTCTGCTTCCAGGATTATCTTCCTCTCAGATAGGTAGGATGCTATTATACTGACTAGACTCTCTTCTATTCCTCTTTTCCGCAGGTCTTCTAGGATACTTTGCCATGAAGCACTGTTAAAAGCATTTTGCACGTCTAACGTTATTACGGCACATAGTCTTCGATGCTGATGTGCGTAAGCTGCAACTTCTCTGGCGATTTGGGTCGCATTGTTTATTGCATCTATCGTTTGTCGACCTTCCATGAAGCCATACTGTCTCTCTGCCAGTCCACCAGTGCGTTCTAGTTCTCCTTTGAGTCTAGCAAACTCTATATAAAGCAAGATCAAATTCCACGTCTGTCTTTATAAAAACACTGACAGTTTCTAATTCTCGAAAACAACAATCTGTATAGAAAAAAAATATGGTAGATCTGTTTTGATATTTGGAAAGAGGGGAGAAAATTACACGTAGTGTACTTTTTATGTTGACGACGGTAAGGGGAGCAGAGTCGCCGACATGTTTTATGTTGCAAATAAGTTTGAACTGAACTTTATGGCAAACAAACTTGTTGAATGAAATGCGCAAGCGTAAAAATATACACTAAAGACATGTCTTCAGTTGTAATTGTGAATGTTCTTTGAATTTAGTTTTCGAATCAGTTATTGCTATAATTAAAACAGACTCCACATCGTCAGTATCCATATTAAAACATCAATTTTCATAGTACACCATATTGGGATTATTGTTCCTTATAACTGGACATTCATTATATCTTATATCTATTTTTTTAATATCAGTACAGGTAAATTGGTAGATAGATTATATTTACTCTGAATAATTTGTTACATAACTTTTTGAAACGCCCCGTCAAGGCTATACTCACAAATATTATGCGACATTCTGCCTGCAGTTGAAAGAGCAATAATTAACACTTACATAGGAAATTTGTGACATAAATTCAATAGCAGACGCTGTGTAGCTAGTGAACTAACACAGTATTACATTCCCGGATATTATTTGGGCATTGTTTCACACAAATTGATTCAAGTGGATGAGATAGGATTGTCAGTGTGGAACTCCAGTATAGCAGTAGTGGCACTATTCCAAATTAATGTCGTAGTGAATATGGTTTTAATGGTAAATCATAGCGTCTGGTATAATAGCTGTGCAAGTCTGGAACACTGGAATAGTTGTAATTAAAATTATGTGTAGTTTACTTCACATGAGCGTCGTAATAACCACATTTAACAAGTAAAATGTTGTTTTGAATTGATTGATGATTGTAGCCCATTTGGGCCCAATTTTATAATGAGAATATCAAGTTTTTACAACAGAAAACTCTATTTTATTGTAATAAGGTTTCATCGCATTATAACCGATTGTGGTCTGAAGATGTAGCAATATTTGAATGTTTCAAAACCAACAGGAACAAAATGAAATTTTGTTGGAGAGGAACTATACTTCATTTTGACTATTTCATTTACATTTCTTCAAACAATGTCAGGTACATGCAGAAATTTGGATTGGAGTTAATTTTTGACAGCACCATAGTTTTTGAAACATTTTTGCATAGTCTCTTTTCCGTTTCCGTAACCAACTCCTACAAAAGTAATATTCTCTCTTTTTCCTTAAATTAAATCCAATTTGACAAGAGAAAGAAAATCAATCCAAATTGTCATTGCCAAAAGTTTAACTAACATACTTTTTTCATCCTGAATTGTTTCAGCAATTGAATCGCCGATTTGCTATTTATCAAAATGGTTAACAGTTAGAAAGTTTACCCATTGGCGGCTGGTGGATTTAGGTTATACCATATTTCAGTATTGGATAATGGAACCCAAGCAATATTTTAAAGCAAGACTACCAGCACTGAATGAAGAGGTTTTTGCAAAAAAAAACTGAAAAAAATTACAAAATTGCGCTGCCGAACCAGATTACTTCTAGATCATTAGTAAAATATTCGCAAACTATTTTTTTTTTCGTAATCAGAAGGAAAATTTATCATCCCGTTTTTTTGGTTTTCGGGAAATTTGATTTTTTATAAAGTTGTAACATTTTAAAATTTACACAATGAAGAACTTTAATTTCAAAATGTCATAATTTTACAAAAAAATCAAAATTTTTGAAAACCGAAAAAAAACTGGGTGAAAAATTTTCCTTATGAGAAAAAAAATTTGCAAATATTTTACTAATGGTCTAGAAGTAATCTGTATAGACTTATGCGCGAATCGTCAGAAAGCAAAAGAGACAGAAAACACTGGCGGGGACAATGTCCCTCACACATTTTACGGAAACGGTAACGCACGAAGTTCAGTGGACTGCAGTCTTAATGCTGACTAGTACGAGTTGGTTGGTAAATTCTGTCGCGTTGTTTTTAATGTTTTTATTTGTGAACATTTTATTAGTAAATCTCTACTTGTCGTGAAATTAAGTAAAACAGTGTTTTTGTTGTTTACTATTAGATATGAGTGTTGTACAAAATATATTAAAACTGAAAGATGGACATAAGTTGGGTTATGAAGACCGAGTGAAATTCAAAGGTGGTGGCCGTCCAAAACCTAATATGACGATAAAGCAAACATTTCTTGATAAGAAAAAAGAAGTTAATAGGTATTTTTAATTAAAAAAAGTTATCCTTCAGCAAATTTTATTCATTGTTACGCTCATCAACTAAATATAATTTTACAAAAAGCATCAAGTCAGGATAACAGCATAATATTTTTTTTGCTAATTTACATAGCTTTTCTTCATTCTTTGGAAAATCGCCTAAAAGAACAGCCGTGTTAAATAATGTTGTTAAGATGAGATTACCTAAAGCGGCTCCAACACGATGAAATTTTAATACAAAGTGCATAGAGATTGTTTATACGTATCGAACAGAATTATTAGATTGTTTAGAAAAAATCATTGATAATGCATCAGAAAACAATACTCTAAACCAAGCTATTGGTTCAAAAAACTACTTACAAAATGAACATTTTCTTTACTGGTTAAATTTTGTTCATTTAGTTATGCCCCATTGTAATATATTGTTGAATCAATTACAAAAAATGTAATATCGATGTCATAACAGTAAATAAGTGTATTGGCGTTTTCAATAGTAAAATTGAAGACATCAGAAATAAAATTTTGAATAACTATTTGGAGGAGACATCCATGCAGTCTGCCCAGAGATGTAAAACGGAAGAATCAAAAAGGAGAATTTCATTAGAAGTTTGTGATATAATTACATCTGAGATCAAAAACAGGTTTGGCTTCAGTAATCATTTAGCAGTGTCTCGACAGTTATTTCACGCAGATCGATTTAAAGATTATAAAAAAAGCTTTTCTCAAGATATGTTTAAATTAGTTAAAACGGAGTATCCAGTCATAAATCATTTGAAACTTAAAACTGAATTAAAAGTATTATATAGCCGAGAAGATTTTTCCAATAGTGAGGGTGCAGTTGCTTTGTTACAGCCTTTTATTAACAATAATTTGTGCAATACTTTTTCTGAAAGTGTCAAACTGTTAAAAATCTTGTGTACTCTCCCTATGACTACCGTCGAAAGTGAACGTTGTTTTTCCACCTTAAAAAGAATAAAGACATTTTTAAGAAATACCATGGGTCAGGAAAGGTTATCTTCTTTAGCTATGCTTACCATAGAAAGGGCATTAATAAAGAAGATAAAAGACTTTAATGAAAAAGTAATTGACCACTTTGCATCTCAAAAAGACCGGAAAATCGACTTGGAATTTAAATCACTTTAAAAGGTAGGTAATACAGTAAACTTTTCTAATTGGCCTCCCTATCTCTTGACCCACGAACCGCCGTTGCAATTAATGCGATCTGAAAACCCCTACCGACTGGCGTATTTAGTTACCGCAATATATTATTAAATAAAAACTAGGTGGCACAGACTAAAATATATAAAACAAGCAAACAAAAGCAACGACTGAAATAAACAGATATGGGCCTAAAATTATTTCTGTTCCAACTCGAAATAATGTATCAAATTCTTTTCTTGTTGACATGATGTTGAATAGTATATCCAGAAACATAATCTAATCTTTAGGCGTATAAAACAAATATAGCACCCCGTATAGAAGGAAGTATTAGAACAATATGGTGTGATCCACTCCAGCGAGCCCCGACCATCTGGACAACCCTCGCTGTGTGCCACCTGTCTGAAAATGATCACTCAACTATGCAAAAGATACCTTCCTTTTCTTGTAATTGATAACGGCTTCTTTGGACCTAACACGTGCCGTACGTGCCATATGTGTTGTGTTATTGATATTTCTTACCATAATTTACTAATCGCATAACCATTTGTGTCGACATTTTAGAAGGTTTTGTCATCGGCCTACACGTACATGAAATCGACTCACGGATTTTAATTACGTTCTTCTAGATGAATTCTTTCGGAACTCATTCATTATGTACTCACCCACCAGGGCTGAGTAGGGTTACTTTAAGAAGATACCAATGGATAATTAAATTATTTTACTAAATTGTTAATTACTTATACCGGGTGTCCCATAAGTAATTGTACACAGAGCAATGGCAGATTCCTTACGTAAAAATATTATGATTTAATCAAACTTAACTTAGTCCAAAAGTTGATAATACAGTGTGTCAAAGTTATTTTTTTTTGGTTTTTTTTTTAATAATTTCTTTAAAAAGTTAAATATTTTAACAAAATTTGGTGATTGGGGGTTTTTTGTTAAAACATTTAACTTTTTAAAGAAATCATTAAAAAAAAACCAAAAAAAATTTAACTTTGACATCCTGTATCTCTGTTATTTTCAACTTTTGGACTAAGGTAAGTTTGATTAAATCGTAATATTTTTACGTAAGGGATCTGCCATTGCTTTGTGTACAATTACTTATGGTACTGTTTCTTATCGCGAAAGTGTAAACACCCATCCAATGGGCATATCTATTGTTTACTTTCATGAAAATATTGAAAAACTATGTATTGTGCTATTTTATTCCTATAATTTATTTTACTTTTAATTTACTCAATTTCACAATTTAAGTATGCTGAGCGCCAACCAAATTAATACATTAACTTGGATTTTAGATTGAAGTACTTTGAACATGAAACACTTATCTCAAAAGAGCAGGTTCTAGGGCATTATAAATTAAATTGAGGCCAAGATTAATACCAAATGATCATATAATGATTTCCAACTTTTATAAAATAATTAACAATCTGTCTTCTTAAATTTAATAATGTTCTGACATTGGTTTTAAATAGAGTTTATCATATACCAAATGATCATATAATGATTTTAACTTTTATAATAATAATTACCAATCTGATTCCTTAAATTTACTAATGTTCTGACATTGATTTTAGATAGAGTTTATCACATACCAAGTTCCTTATATTTCTAACACTCATACGCAAACAACATTAACTCCGTCTGCTTCGTTCACCCTTGAAGTTTTCCTCTTCTCGTATTCTCCAAACTTCTTATTATTTCTTAAATTTAAATTCTTCCCATCTGACATTAATTTTGACATTCACTTCCAATATTTAATTTCTTCACAAACCAAAGATTTTCTAAAGGTTTTCTAAAACAATAATTAAATAGCCGGAGACTAACGTTTTATTACTGGACAATAAATATTTTGATTTCCTTATCAATTTTGCATTCAATTATTATTATTTTCAATTTTCTTCCAATTTTATTAATTATCTTCTGTTTAGTTATTTATTCTGCTTTAACTTCTTATACTGCACTTTATTTATAAACGCTTTATTTCTTTACTATACTTATATTTTTACCCGTTCTTAATCTCTTGTCATTTTTTTCTCCCTCTACAAAAAAACATCCCCTTCCACTCAAAATTTTGTTCCTCTCAACAAATTTTGTTGTTTTTCCTAGTTACCCTGGATGACTAAATCAATTGTGCTATACTAGCTGAAATTTATATTTCATGGTTTCCAAACTGACTTCAAGTAACTTATGATGATTGCATGCTTCCTCAAATTTATCACTTTCACTTTTATTTTAATTACAATGTTTTGTTAATTATCTGTACGGTATGTACTTCTATATTATAATAATATAACTTAAATTCTAATAACTATGTTCATTTAATATTTTTTTATTTCTTGCCTCATGGCTCTCAACACATTTTGTTATTTCTTTACTATAAAATATTTTATGGTTATATCTAACAACAATTTTCAAATTTGACCACAGTATTATTACTAAATTACATTTCATGATATTACTGCTCAAAATAATTGCCAATTTAGCTGATTTCTTATTTGTCCCTTTTAAACAACTTATTTTTAATGAACCATGAATATTTTGACAGTATATTATCACTGTTCGCGCGGCTCAGTAATTAATAGTAATTGACAATGCTACTATTCGAGAAAATTTTAAAAATAGCAACCATTTCTTGGATACAGAATTAAATTGCTTAGTGGTTTTGAGAAAACAAATAAATTTTGAGGAAAATATGATTAGGAAAGAGCTATTAACAACTGTAAATTTAAATAAATACCGCCGATAGCAATGACAAAAAATCGTGGTATAACTGTATTTCGACAACTGAAAGATGATTATATGACAAGAAAAAATACTACATTCAAATTGAAAGATATTCGAGATTATTTTGAAAAGGTTTCGAAAGAAGCAACTGCACAGAAGTGATGTAAGTCTACACAGCACTTGATGAAAAAATGTGGAAGCTTGACAATATCATCGATCAAACAATATAGTAATTTCGTTAAGAGCGAATGAAAGTTCGACAAACTAACTGTTCGAAACACTGTGACATGAATTTTTATATGCATATATTACAACAAAGTTTTAGTGTCGTTTCAGTCCTAATAACACCGGCACACAAAAAAAAAGTTGTTTGTACATTTGACGCCACCTACCTCCCGACATGTATTTCGACCCGCTGAATCCGAATTTGAAGTCAGTTTGGACCGTACATCCTCAAATATCGAGTAAATTGAAAAACCGTAAAAAATAGCGAAAATTGGGTGTTTCGGTAATAAAAAAATTTTGTGGATCTAAACCAAGCCTAATTTTTATGTATTTCGATCCGCTGAATACGAATCTAAAGTATATTTAGACCATAAGCCGTTTTAAATCTAAGTAAATTGTAAAAAACCCTCGAAAATTGCTACAAATGGCAAAAAATTGTGATTATGTTGATGAAAAAATTTCATTCTGTTTATACGTCATTATTTATAGATTTTACAATTTTTCACATTTTCAGATTCTAAACTTGTATTTTATGCATAAAAAAATACAAAGAAACGTATTTAATCGTGTTTCATAGATTTTTATCAATTTTTTCAACTCCAAGTTTTTGCTATTTTATCGGTTTTTGCGATTTTTTGAGATTTTGAGGGATTAATGGGCCAAATATATTTCAGATTCGGATTCAGCAGATCAACCCAAGTAACAACTCTAAGATACTTTTGATTTACTTAGGTTTTAAAAGTGCTTTAACATGTTCAATAAAATGATAGTGGTTTTAAAATTACCTTAAGATAAACTAAAAGTTCTTAAAGACCACTGATTCTTATGCATAGAATTTAATGCACTCTTTAAATTAAAATAAAAAAACTGTTTGCTCCTAATGCCCTATTGATCTTATACTAGTTTTATAATACTCTTGATATTGGCTATTTTAAAACTAATTTGCCTTTTTAAAGAATTAAATAGCAAGTTGGTTTTAAAACAATCCATTTTCGAACAAATGGTTTTAATGTAGTTTTATGGAGTACCCTTGATGTAGTCATTAAATCCCATTAAGAAAACTATTTTATCTTAAGCCTATATGCTCAATGAAATTCCACATTAAATCCTAAAACATAGTTTTTACTTTTTAAAGAGTAAATTAAGAATATTTTAAAGTTCAAAGGTTTTAATTTAGTCATTTTGATTAAAAGAAATGCCTGTTGGATTTTTTGATGACTTTATTAAAACTAATTCTACCCCCTCCATAATCGGAGAAAACACGCCATCTGCTCAATAAACTGATTGCTGATTTAGTGAACCAGTGCAGTCCGTGTACCTACTTTATGCATGAATGGAAACTAGAAGACATATTTAAAATGGAAAATATTAGTGACAAGTATTTTAAATTAAAACGAAGTCACTAAATCCAGCAATCACAAAACAGGCACAATTTTAAGGTTAGGATTTTATACGCTCGCCAGATCCCTTTAAATCAATAAGGCCACGAGTTTGAACATATTAAAGCAACTCAGTTTTAAAAGGAAGAGTAAATAAATGTCTGGGAGAGTAATTGTACTTAAAGTGGTAAATAAAACGCTATTTTAAGTCTTGTAAGATTTAAAATGTTCTATTAACTTGCAATCAGTTTTTATCTAGACCACGCCATTTTTTATATAAGATACAGACCCGCCATGATGAATATTTTCAATAGCCAAAGAAAAAAATATTATTGAAATATATGCGCTTTACATCCTCTTAAATAACTGAAGGACGGTGTGTCCAAACATGCAATTTAATAAAAAAAATGCATTTGGATGTTTAGATGCAAAATAAAAATTGACGATATTTTTTAAAAAAATTTTTTTAGATAATAAAAAAAAAACATTATATTGGTGGCGCTCGAGTTATGTAGAAGTATTTTATTATATTTTGTCAGAAAAGTGCCATCCGTTGGTAATTTTTACCAGAATAGTTTGCATTTGAATATTATTTTTTGATCAGCTTTATATGCGTTACGTTTAAAATATTACCACTCTGCCCCATTAGAGACTTGCCGTTGTTTTAACTATTTCACGCATAGAGTTGTCCGACTTTAAAACAAAATAAAACCCTTTTAGGATTAATTATAATGATTCTCAAGGCAATTTAGTCTGCTGCAATTTTATTTTAAATGCAAAACGTTTTAATACATAAATTTAAAGTTGCCTTGAAGAACTCTTTAAGAATATGAAATTAAAACTAAATGGTTTTTAATATAGTTTTAAAATTTAGTCTTCAAGACCCTTTTAGGATGGGCCCTTTTTGGCTAGAAGCTGCTTTATGGTGATCCTAAGCTTGTTTTGAAGATCATTTGGTTTTATTCGAAGTTTTATTGTATAATTTTAAAGCGACCTTGGAGATCTTAATAATAGTGTTACCTGGGAAATTACATAAAAAATCCTCTTCGATCCGGGTCTACAAAATTTTTTTCATCAACATAATCACAATTTTTTGCCATTTTTAGCAATTTTCGAGGGTTTTTTTACAATTTACTTAGATTTAAAACAGCTTATGGTCTAAATATATTTTAGATTCGTATTCAGCGGATCGAAATACATAAAAATTAGGCTTGGTTTAGATCCACAAAATTTTTTTATTACCAAAACTCCCAATTTTCGCTATTTTTTACGGTTTTTCAATTTACTCGATATTTGAGGGTGTACGGTCCAAACTGACTTCAAATTCGGATTCAGCGGGTCGAAATACATGTCGGGAGGTAGGTGGCGTCAAATGTACAAACAACTTTTTTTTGTGTGCCGGTGTAGTGTAATCTTTCATCAAGAATATATTTTTTTGTAAAGGCAAATACAAAAAAGTTTGGGTCTCGTCTGCTGAAAGGAGGTCCTCCTTTCAGCAGATCAATTTTGCTGCCAAAGTTGAGAAGTCTCCCATTAACATTTTTTGAGTTATCGCGGATACACACACACAAACACGCACACACGCACGCACGCACGCACGCACATACACACACACGCACCGACAGACATCATTCGGAAAATAGTCAAAATGGATTCAGGAGTGTTTAAAACGTATATATCAATCAAAATCATGATTAAAAAAATCACCTATACTTCGTTATATTAGGTATAAGAAAGTAAAAAACTAACAGGAACCAATGTTACAACAATGGACAATGGTTTGCAAGACATTAATCGTCATCTTTTTATTTGTGATGCCACTAATAAATTACGTTTTTTTATAGATACGAGTGCAGATTTATCGATTGTTCCTAAGAATCTTTTTTGAAAATTTTAAAATAATGAAGGTTTCATTCTCACAGCAGCAAATGGTTCAAAAGTATATACTTACGGAAAAAACTTTTTTAGAGTAAATTTAGAATTACGATGTGAATATCCTTTCATTTTCACTATTGCTGATATTAATTATTGCCTGAGCAGATTTCTTAACTCATTTTGGCATTATTGTAAATTTAATGAATAAAATGTTTGAGTGACAAGACAAACCTGTCAGTAAATTGTTTCATCATAAATTATCCTTTTACAACTCCAAAAATCTTTTCAATTAAAAATGAGTATACAAGAGTGCCTCAAGGATATCCAAATTTAATAATTTCACCGGACTTCTCATTACCTCTCAAACATTCTGTCAAACACAAGAAGATATCACAAACGGTCATTTACCTTTTGTACGCCCACGTAGATTAGATGCTATTAAATTTAGAATTGCAAAAGAGGAATTTAGAGAAATGGTGGAACTAGGAATATGTTGGCCTTCATCATCGTCTGTTTCAACACCTCTACATATGGTTGCAAAAAAATAACCAAACAATTGGCGTCCATGTGGTGATTACAAACAATTAAATACTGTTACTGTACCGCTTTACCTCATATTCATGATTTTAACTCACGGTTATACGGATGTACAATGTTTTCAAAAATAGACTCTCGAGCTCGAGCATACCATCAAATACCGGTAGCAGAGGAGGATATTTTTAAAACTGCAATCACTACACCTTGCGGTTTATATGAATTCTTACGAATGCCATTCGGTTTATAAAATGCCGCACAAATATTTCAAAGATTTATGAATGAAATACTTTCAGACTTGAATTTCATTTTTAGCTATTTAGATGATATATTGGTAGCAAGCAGAAATGATAAAGAACATCATGAACATTTGAAGATTTTATTTGAAAGATTAGACAAATTTGGAATTAATATTATACCATCCAATCTATTTTGGGTGTGGACAATTTGTTTTGCAGGTCAGATTTTCTAGTGACGATGAATTTCTAGAAAAGGGGTATGTAACCCTCTATGTAGCCATCTACGAGGATGGCTTTCTGTTAGTATTTTTAACTTGAATGGTAGATATAGATTCACATAGAAAGGTGGTGTACCAAATTTGAAATGATACTTTTGTCATCTCTTTGATATGAAATTAGGTATAAACCCCTTTTTACAACTTCTACGCTCTCTGTATCTAAGTTATGATGCATTTTTCTAATTATGTTTATAAAGGAAACTACACATTCTTGAAGTTTCTGCTTCAAAAACTGGACTACCCTGTATACTCATTTCACGCTATTTTGTCTCGAATAAGACTGTATGTCTCTTTTAATAATTTTTAATATCGTTTTCTTGGGAGTTTCGGTCAAAATATAAACTAATTTTTCTTTCTAATGTTTCGGTTTATTAACCATAATCATTTTACATGTTAATAAAAATTAAAAAATCATAATCCTTTCAACCAACCCCCTTCAACAACCTCAACATTTGAATCTAATTTTTTCTCCATATTTAATACGGAAGCATACTGTGTAATACCCTTGGCATACAAATATTGCAAGAAAAAAGAGTTTGATTATGTCTGTTTCCGTTTTCACGAGGGCCAGTTGTGCTTAGGACCTCAATAGCTTTCGGCAAAATAATCGGAATAGGAAATTATAAAAAGATACAAGCAAAATCACTATTTACCTAGGATAGATGTATCAAATTTCATGTCTTATTGACATTTTTATGTTCACCGACAGCTTCCACGTGCCATATGTGCGTGAAATTTGGGTCTGGATGTTAAATGATGTGACTGATGATATACCAACCAGACTACTGTGCAGAAAAGATTACGTTCCATATGTACAGGGTGTCCGATTTTCGTTGTATTTACAATTTCATTTTTACTTTCTTATACCTAATATAAGGAAGTATAGTAATCATGATTTGTTTCGACCTCGAGATTTTGATTGATATATACATATGTGTGTATCCGCGATGACTTAAAAAATACTAATGGGAGACTTTACAAATTTAGCGGTTAACATTGTCAACAATATTTTAGGTGACACATTAAATTTGGTGAATGCGGTACCATCAGAAGAGACATAATGAATAAAAGAAGAAAAAAGGTACAATTTCGGAAAAAAATTATAAAAAATTTTATTGAATTTCTAGACGAATCTCGACGAATTATAATGAAAAAACAACTTTATGGAAAAAATCTGTCTGCATGTCTATAGTATCGCGATAGCAGCCACAGTTTTTGAGATAAAGCTTACAAATTTGGTACACATATTCTAAAGTCCAAAGACAATGATAAATTCGATGATGAGCAAAATTGGTCAGCTGAGAGGAGGTCCACGGGATCCAAACTTTTTTGCATTTGCATTTACAAAAAAATACATATTCTTGATGAAAGATTATAAATCATGTTTACTATATCAAGCCAATAAAATATATTTTCTAAGTAGTTAAATAAAGCTGATGTAAACTGAAATTTTGTACACATTTTACATCATAAAATGGAGTTAGGATAAATTTAACAGTTTGTTATTTGAAATGTCTAATTTACTTACAAAAATGTCAATGTCCATAATAAGAAATTATTAAAATATATGACATTAATTATTATTGAGTATCGAATAACGCTGATATTTAATTATTTAAAAATGTTAATGAAACATTTCAAGGTACGATATTAAAATTTAATTGAGGTAATTGAAGAATTAAATAGAATGATTTTTTTACATCAGGTACTGGTATAAGAAAGTTATGTGCTAGCCACATCAGATATTTTAGACCTAATTCGCTTTAGAATATTGGGAAAGAATAACGTTCCACCACCGGTGGTGGATTAAATTTAATTAAAAATAATAAAATGAACTATTCTCATTCTAGATAGACGATGGGAAGAAACATTCTAATTCTATTTTCACTTATTTGATTGACTAGGTACATTCTAAATGTATAGTGATGCAAAGAAATGTTAATTTTTTTTAATTATAAGTATTCTCTTATTTTATTAAATCTTTTGACACTTTTCAGCACAACAAACCAACTCAACTCTCATTTCAGCTTTCTTTGGAAACTTTTCAATGTTGTCAACTGTGATGTGGATGTGTGTTACATTTTTCGGTTCCATTGACAGTCATATTTCACTAACCCCTGATATTATCAAAATTTTAAAGGGACCTTTGCCTTACAGGGAGTTTTAGTGATAAGAAAATGTTATTACTAATAATTTCAGCGAAACGGTAGCCATTAAACCTAATTTTTATTTAAACTATAGGATTGTCATCTGATGTTTATATTTTGTTTAGAATAAATTTTCTTGCCACTAAAACTCCCTTTAAGTTAAAGATCCCTTTAAAATGTTGATAATACCGGGGGTTAAACAATTTCTTTCCATAGCCTACCAATAATCAACATTTTGTTTGTTAGTTTACTAATTTTTCTGGCTTAGCATTTCAAATTTTGACACGATCGCTTAATTAAATACAATTACGAATCAAGTTTCGTTAAAGAATATATTGTTACGCCACTGGACTGTGCAGACTGGTTAGATTAGGCTGGAATTGTACACGAACGGCCGGGAATATTCTGGAGTGCTCTAGACCGGGAGAATGGATGTATAAATAAGACGCACGGTGGGCCGAGATTTAATCTTAAGTTGAACGTGAACGAGTGAAGAAGCAATAAGAAAGAGACTTATAAGTGTTCAGTTGTGATTATAGTTAAGACATTAATTAATCTATTGTTATTAATTGTTAATTAGTAAATAAAGTAGTGAGTTAGTGTTACCTGGACTTTCAATCAACGAATCTACGAGTAAAGGTGTTTGTGTGGATAGCAAACACGTAACAATATTGATTATAAAACATGTCCATATTTAGTTAACCCTAACAAATAAATAAATTTTAAATAATTATAACTGATTTTTCTGACAAATCAACTTTCGTGGTTTGAGCTTATTATGTCAGGGTGCACAGGAAATAAATGCTTATCAACTTGTAACCACAGTTTGAGGCTCAAGAAAACTCACTAAGAACAAAAACAATAAGGTTTAGAAATAATTAAGCAACAACGCGTCTTATTCTCTAGTAACACTATCATATACTAAAAAATTATTTCGCCATTTCTTAAAACAAAAATTAGAGACTAAGTATTGTCAATTTCTTGCATTTTTTCGCTTAGTGTCATGGGTATTTACGTCATTAAAATAATGGCTTATTTCAGCTGCACTTTAAATTCTGAAGTGACGATGCTAGCACTGAAAGAATGTCCGCAAACACCAAAACAACCGATATACCTACTATACTCGATACGCATTTCGACAACCAAGTTAGCATTATCAGGAAATGACTAAAACTCATTTAGTTTCTCATCATCTCCCGATGATACCAACCGTTGGGGTAATAAGCTTTATTTTTTTAAAGCATTATTTTGTTTTAGAAATATTGGTTGCAATCAAATTAATGCCTACTTGACATAAATTCATTATTTCAAACAAAGGCCTCATGGCCAACAAAACAATTATTTCTATTTCCGCCGTTTTCCAACCGACTTGCACATTTCAAAGGAATTCGTATAGAGAATTTTAAACTCAGAATACAGCTAATTTTTTTCTTGGTGAATACTTACAAGCTTGTGCAAATTTTTACATCATAAAAATTATTAACAACTGAAGTTGATGACTGAAGTGATGAATGATGACTGTTGGTGTTGATGTTGGTGTTTGAGGTAACTGTTAATTGAGTTATTATGAACTCTGATTTGTCTAATGATTGCATCAACCAATCACATGTTAAAATAACCTAGGTGACCCAATTGCCTCAGTTGAAATGAGTTCTATTTGTAGGTAACAAACGTAACAAACGTTGGCTTCTTTGTGGCAAAATGTATAAGACTAATTACTAATAACAAATCTTGCGTGGCTTGTTGGTGGAAAGCTTTAAGTGTATGTCCACCCCAGCCACCCATATTTTTCAACGTTTTCATTAAGTATGATTAAGTATTTATTGTTAAAAACATGTAACTTATCTGGATCCCATTCTTGAAAGATAAAATAAAATGTGTCCAAAACGCAAGGGTCCAAGAGACATATTTACACCGTAAACACTCTGAACCCACTCCTAATACAAACATCTTGGTTAATAATGGTGGATGGTGTTTATTTTGGTTTGAATTAAGTAGATACAAATTTGTTAGTTACTTAAATTACGCAAGGCGGTCAAACAGTTAGTTGGGGTAGTATACCTAGTTAAGCTAGGTATATGTCAACTAATCTCATCTTGCATTGCAACTAAACGCAAGTTATAACCTAATAAGTTTGCCTTGCAAATTAATGGGATTTATAGAAGATGAGCTCTCTGAAGTTAAAAAACTTTGTGAACATGTCGTGCCAGGTACAAGACTCGTGTCCTGCGTCAAAACAATGGTTCGAGCTGAAATGAAAAGGACAGAATTTAAGAGGCTCGTAGTGTGCATCCAGTTTCCAGAGAATTACCCTAGAACACCACTACTAATTGAATTAAAAAGTAAAACTTTATCAGATAAATTATTGCAAGGTTTAACAAATGTATGTGAACAAGAGATAAAGAAAAGTCTCGGAAAGCCGCAAGTTCTGAATACTATAAAATTTTTAAGAAACTTTATCGATGAAAATCCATTATCATGCTGCTACGATGAAATAACTTTGCTGAAAAAAACTCTGAGCGGAGAAGACGAGCTCAAACTTAAGCAGAAAAGTTCAAGTTTAATTTTAAAGGTTTTTAATGCAAAGTATTATTTAAACTGTAGGATTTTGGTTCCAGATAATTATCCATTAACTGCCGTAGAGTAAGTTATAAGTATGCTAATTCTTAAATATGCAAAATTTTTATTTTTAGTATACAGGATGTAGACACAAATTTTACATCTGCATTTTACCGACATATGGTCTGTCAAGCTAAAGAAATAGCTAGGAAATGTGTGGAGCCGCCTTTAAAGAGAAAACCAAACGACCCACCATTTCAACCAGGTCCCTCATTGAAAAAATCAACGGAATTTTTGATTGATTGCGTTAAGAGGCTGCCCAACGAAAACTGTCAATTTTGCAAGAAAAGTTGCTTCCCTCCAGACCCAAATGTAATTTTTTTTATTAAGGGTTAGGATTAAGCTCAGGTTTATGTCATAATATATTTAATAGCAGTTATATATTTAAAAAAATATCTAATGGCAATTTAGCGCCTTAACCAGCTTTTCCTGTATAATAAGGCCTAGGTCTGGTTATTATTATTTTTTTGTTTACACTCATGTCAATCATGAGTACTTTAAAGAATTGTACTTCATGATTTATTTGACAGTCAATGTCAATTATGGGTACTATAACCTCAAGGTGACGGGTGGTGATTTTGGAAGGTAGCTAGATTTTGATAAGTAGTTTTGTCTAAACAGTTGTTTCCGCTGTGTTTGATCCACAATCACAGTTAAACTTCGTTAGTACAATCTGTCTTAAGGGCCAGTTACACCATGGTGTTTTTAACTTGATCCTGGATTAAATATTGTATTAATTGTTTTTGTCATAACTGATCCTTGTTAAAAAATAGATTGCTGTGGTACAACTTCCCTATACAGGGAAGTTCACTTGGTGACTGGTCTCTCCAAACTACTCATCAATTGTGTTCCTCGTCCTTCGTTACTGAGATACAGGACGTTTTAGTGATTTTAGGCTAATCTTTTGAATTACCTTGTATAATCAGTTCATACTTAGAACGTATATTTCACTTATTTTACTTAACAGCACTCCATATAAACCAAAGTCAAAATCCAGATGCCTTTATAAAAAACTGACAATTTCTTATATCTTGAAAACAACACCCTGTATAGCAAAGTTTTGTAAATTTGTTTTGATATTTAAAAAGGGGAGGAAAAATTAAACAAAAAGACTTTGTTTATGACTTGATGAAGATATGCAAAAGTAAAAAGTACACAATTTTGTTTAATTTTTTCTCTCAATTTCAATTACCAATGACTTCAGTGAAGCATGGACTTACGCAATTTTGCTATACTGGGTGTTGTTTTCAAGATATAAGAAATTGTTAGTTTTTATTAAGACGGATCTGCATTTTGATCTTGGTTTATATGGAGTTTGGTCAAGTAAAATAAATAAAATATGCATGAACCGATAATACAAGGTGGTTCAAAAATTATGACCAAAGAAAGGTCTGGCCAAAATCAATAAAACGTCTTTATCTCAGTAACAAAAGAGATGGATATATTAATGAGGGGTGATTTGGATTTGGAACCACCAAAGAACCCTCTATCCACAGGTATTGTATGTACATTTAACTTTGAAACACCCTGTATATGTATATTTAGTAACGTCATGATTATAAAAGGTATTCTTGTTTTTGTTTCAGAATTTAGAGAAAGATGAGAATTCCCCAAAACACATCGAGAGAGTTTATTGTGGTCACTTGTTTCATCAAGAGTGCTTCTACACTTATATGAAGTTGCCTCCGTTCGGAAATAAAAAATGTCCTGCTTGCGGGAAAAAGATGTATCACTTTAAATGGTCTCTTTCTGATAAACTTGCAGAGGATCGATGGGCTCATGAACAGGCCAGGGAACGAGAATTGCAAGAAGTAACAGAATTCTTCGAGTGATTTTTTTAATTATTAAATAATTATTTTATGTTTAGTTTTGTGATTAAAATAAATATATATGGGCTTACTCTAATTTTCTTTCATTACTTTCTGTTGTTCAAGAAAGAAATTTACAATAAGTTGAGAGTTGGGGCAAAGAATGTTAAATTAATCAAGTACCTATTAAGTTAAATGTTTTTAGAATTTTTTAAATATATTCGATTAAATAATTTGTATACCCACTGATATGATCTAATCAAAAATTGTGTGTAATTTTTGAGAATTGATTTAATGTCAGAATGAAAGGTTGATTTGTAAAGATGTCTTTTTTTTTCTTTAAAATGCTATGCATTCTAATTATGTAATTCTAGATAATTTTTCTGATTTCATCAAATGCTGATATGGAAAATTTAATATATCTTCAAACACAAAAATATAGTTGTTGATTATTGAATTTATAAATTCTGTGGTCGTCATTCAGACACTTTACAAAATATTTAATTTATTTATAAACGTATTAAAAATATGATTGTTTTCTTGGGATCCCAGCAAATGTCAAACGAGGCATAACCATTCCTCGAGATCTCAAAGTAGAAATTATTAAAATATTACATTTGAAAGTCCTATTAGGCTTTTTCTAAACCATACGTAGTAATGATGGTTGCATAACGACCAACAGATTAAATTCAACATGGTACGTTCAGAACTATTTTATTGGTGATGCAAGATTTTAAGTAAAAACAATAAATCTCATGGATATTTCACTGCTTAGTTTCTTATTTAAAAAAATAATGTCGAACAATTTTATCGTAATCAATAATTACTATACGACTATATTGAGATATATTGTCAATTTATAAATAGATATTTTCTTTTGTTTAATATTAATATGTATTTTTGTGCATGGGCGTCGGTAAGGGAAGCAGGGAGGACAGCCGCCAAAAAGGCTCATAAGAGAATTCGTATTATTGAGTATTAAAAGCACTGGTGCCACCAGTGGCAGATTTAGGATTTGGCTAGAGGGGGAGGCGCAAAAGTGGTGTATTTAGAGGGGTTGTAATAATAACAATAACCCAAGCAGCATATTGTGACGTTAACACATAAAATGAAAAACAATAAAATTTAGGATATTTTGGGCAATCTAATTATGCTACTTTAAGTTTAAAACAACTAAGCAATCATTACTTTATGTGTTGACACTATAATCACTCAAATTTCTGTATCCATTATTTGATTTTTCGGCCTACAATGTCCATATTTTATCATGAACTGGTTAGCCTTAAAAAATCGGGTAAGGTAATCGTTGTTATGACCTAGGAAAGTCAGGACGCGTAGAACGACATTGATGCAACATTATAATGCTGCTTGGGAAAATATCAAATTTTTTCCTTCTTTCTAGGATGTTGTACACCCCGAAACTAAATCCTGGCTACTATTGGGCATTGGGCCGCAAAATTTGGATTTTGATCTACATTAAAACAAAATTTTCATTTGTGGTGAATTAAGACAACCATGCATTATATATTTACTAACTCCCTAGGGGGGGGCTGCCCCCTAAATTCGTCACTGGATGCCGCAGGACATTGATAAAGGACTAAACTGACGCGACGCGTACATAAGTAAGCAATAAGACAATTATCTTATATTTATTGAGAACACACCATATAAATGTCGCGCTTCTATATAAACAGTAACAGTACGATTTCTTGGCAATTAAAAAATATTTTCTATAGTATTTACTGTGAAGAAACGTTCGAACGTATTTCTAAAAATGCTGTCCCGCCCCTCTTGGAAATTTTTGAGGCGATGTTCATGTTTTAGTATCATAGTTCTTCATGTTGACAGCATATCCATAATATTGGCATTTGTTTCTTTAAATACAAAAGGCTGGTTAATGTAATTAGTATAGTTATTCATTTTAATAATTTGGTAGACAAAAAATAATATTTAGCTTACATTTAGTATATCCACACGACATCTAATCCAATTGACACCAAATTTCTAAAAAAGTTCGTCTGTTCAACTGCAGTTGTGCTTGTGGATATCGTACACTGAACAACGTTAATTAAATCATAGATAAAATAATGAATAATGATACGTTCATTATTTCTTCTGCCAATCTAAAAATAAAATACCATCCTGTTCTCCAACTTCAGAATAACTGCCTAACACGTTGTTCAAGTATATATTTCCTTCAACGACCAACAAAGTTATGGAATTCATTGCTCAATCACATTTTCAATAAAAATGGTACAGTGGTGTCTCGCACGATATTTATGTAATATTGTGTATTGATGGATATATCCACCCATTTTTCCTGAACAGTTTGTTTTAAAAAAACTTAATCAGCTTTTGGAATAAAATATAGGAGACTACTATTATTAAGGTTACCTGCAACTGTGTTAAAACGTTATTTTGTGTAATTTTAAATTAACTATGCAACAAATGGATATCTAACTGATGACATAGTGTATTCCTCTGGTGGTTAGTGCTACTATATTGATGTCTTAGTGACTGATTGCGATCTGTAACGCTGGTACCAAGAACTGTGACGTCTAACTCTGGTGGGCTTAACTATATACTGAATAAGACTTACAGGAAACAACTACTCGGCGGACAAAAGCCCCGACCTGCATTGAATTAAACCTGCAAGTCTTGTTTGGTAGCTAAGATCATTTGTCAATTCCTCACTAGACATAGACCGGTTTCGAACTTGTTCTGTTCTCGTCAGTATGCCATAAGTAATGGAAAAGACAAATAATAATAGCAAACCACGCTAGCCTAAAGCAGACTAAGCAAGACAGACATAGTGAGTGATAAGTGTATCCCTCTGGTGTTCAGTGCTACTACCCGTCAGACATCATTGATGTCTTAGTGACTGATAGCGACCTGCAAAGCAGCTGAGTAGTTGTTTCCTGTAAGTCTTATTCAGTATATTTTTTAGCCCACCAGGGTTAGAGGTCACAGCTCTTGGTACCTGCTTTGCAGGTGTCTATCAGTCACTAAGACAACAATGATGTCTGACGGGTAGTAGCACTGACCACCAGAGGGATACACTTATCACTTACTATGTCTGTCGTCTTTAGTTTGCTTTAGATTTATTAACAAGAATACCAAATTGTGTCGTATTTTTTTATATTTACTGTACACTATTTTTATATTGTCAACATACAGGATGTTCATTAAGTATGTACAATAAATTTAACATACGATTATTTGAGTATTTTAAGATAAAAAGTTCATATAAACATGGGTCCGCAAATGCTTCGTATTCAAGATACAGGACGTTAAACTTTTTTAAAAAAATTTGTTTTTTCGTAAATATCTTAAATATCCGTTACCCAAATTTGTTGTAATTTGGCAATGTTATTTGTAGTATTAAGGGGCTAATTAAGCACTAACTTGATAAAATTTCCAGTGGCGTCCCGAGCGGCACCTTAACGAATATTTTTGACAAAAAAATGTACGCCACTGACTAACTGTATTTTTTATATTTTATTCTGGGTTAAGCAACTAGAAATACAACTTTTATGTCTCTTGAATTTTTTTCGGATCTTGCTTAGTTTTCCGAAAACTGTTTTCGAGACAAAAAAATTAAATTCACTTAATTGCATATCCCTGGACCACACAAGAAACATGGGGAAACGTATCTTTTGGAAATTATCATTTTTTTATAATTTTTTATTAATAATATGTAACAACAACAACAAATAAATACTAAATTAAATGCATTTCTTAACATCTAAACTAACGAATTTTATTAAAGTAATTGTTCGAAATGGCCCCCTTCGACTTCAATACAACTGTCTAGCCGCCTCTTCATTGATTTACGCACTCTCCTGAAAATACCTGGCGTATTTTTTATTGTGTCACATGAATTAATGATTTTATTTGGTAGACCCTCTTCACTTACAATATGGGTTTTGTATACTAACTCTTTAAGGTGTCCGCAGAGGAAATAATCTGGGATTCATATCGGGCGAGCGAGGAGGCCATGGTTGTGGGCCTACTCTCCCAATCCAACGGTTATGGTAATTTTCATCCAAAAAATGCCGCGCAAATAGACTAAAGTGCGGTGGAGAACCGTCGTGCATGTACCAAATATGGAATCTTTCCATGGCTGGAATCTTCTAAAAATCCAGGTAAAACAAATTCTAAAAAGTCTTCGGTATTCTTCCCCATTAAGTCTATGTGGAAGAAAATGAGGCCCAATGAGGTGCACCGACAAATCTAACCCAAATATTAAAAGAAAACTGTTCTTGAAAATTTATTTTCTATTAAGGCGTGTGGATTGTTTTCGGTCCATATGTGATTGTTATGGAAATTAATAATTGAATTGCGAGAAAAAGAAGCTTCATCTGTAAACAATATTCGTCTTAGGAAACCTGGATTTCTTATTATTTTACTGCGTAACCAATCACAAAAAGTTATTCTTAAAGGCAAATCTCTGAGCAATAAAGCTTGCACACGTTGCATATGGTAGGGATATAGCTGCTGGTCTCTTAAAATCTGCCACACTGTGACATGGGTAATGTTCAGTTCTTCAACTATTTTCCGGGTACTGGTATGAGGATTTGCTTCAATTTCATTTAAAACAGCTTCTTCTATTTGAATTGTTCGTACCGTTACAGGCCTCCCGATGACAACCGCGTTGGTCTTTTAAAATTGCCTGTTTCAGAAAGTCGTGCATGGAGACGTACAAAAGTTCTTCCGTTAGACACCACACGCCGAGGAAATCTTTCATGATAAATGCGTCTTGCAGCATTAGAGTTTCCATGAGCCATTCCATAACAGAAATGCATATCTGCCATTTGACTATTGGTAAACTGAACCATGTTGGACAAAAAATAACTCGAAAAATAATCACCAAACATACTTTTTACAAAAATTACAATTTAATAGCTTAATAAATTGACAACAGCTGTCATTTTGTTTGCCAAATGCTGCAATCGTTTTCCAAGGCAACCCTTGATTATTTTCTACGTTTCCCCATGTTTCTTGTGTGGTCCAGGGATATGCAATTAGGTGAATTTAATTTTTTGTGTCGAAAACTGAGCAAGATCCGAAAAAAATTCAAGAGACATAAATGCTGTATATTTAGTTGCCTAACCCAAACAAAAATATAAAAATTCAAGTAGCAGTAACGTCCATTTTTTGTCAAAAATATTCGTTAAGCTGCCGCTCGGGACGCCACTGGACTTAATAAATTTTATCAAGTTAGTGCTTAATTAGCCCCTTAACACTACAAATAACATTGCCAAGTTACAACAAATTTGGGTAACGGATATTTTAAGATATTTACGAAAATCCAAATTATTTAAAAAAGTTTAACGCCCTGTATCTTGAATACGAAGCATTTGCGGACCCATGTTTATATGAACTTTTTGTCTTAAAATCACTCAAATAATCGTATGTTAAATTTATTGTACATACTTAATGAACACCCTGTATAGATGAATTTAACCATAGGACTACTTAGGATCAATTTTTATAAATTTATAAAACATATAAAGGAAAAAATCTATACATTCTTGATGGACTAAAATATACAAAAGTAGGTACAAACTTTCTATAGACAACCTGTATTTTTATCTAATTTTCCTCGAATTACATGTGCAGTTCCTCTGTAGTGCCTGCACAAAAAACTGGCACGAGATCCAAAATAATAGAGCAGTTAAACCTAGCTTATCTAAAAGTGCTTTTCGAGGGTCAAAATTCTTTATAAATCCTTTAAAATGGTGTAAATTCATTTTTAAAAAGTTGTATCTATTACTCTACAGTTATCTTGGGTAATTTTATTGAGACATATATATTTTTAGTAAAACATTACTCATTTCATTTTGATTCATCTGATAATTTCGTCATAAATTTTATCATATACTTCTATTTACTTTCGAAATATTTATCAACCTGTTGTCGCATTATACGCTTAAACAAATATGTACCTTACAATCTCAATGTTTAGAAGCAAGGCACAATATTAAAATAATTTACTAAGTCTTAAATAATAAAATACATTGAAATAATACCTATGAAAGTGTTAAATATAATATATATTTAAACAATGCTCTGGCCAACCTTTGAGGTTCTTAAGTTTGCTATCATATTTTTAACAAAATTATAGGTCTCAACAGTAATACCCCCCACTTACATTAGGAACCGTGAATAGTTTTTTTTAATCAAGTATAACACGTCGGCTTATTACATTACGGTACCAACCCAAGTAGCACCCGTAGTTGTAATTTAGTTGCACCAATGTTGTGACACCTGTCAAAATGTTGGCGCGACCAAATTACAACACATTGTACTACTTGGGAAGGCTAATCACCGACATCAGAAGATAAGCTCATTAATACTTGGGATAAATACTGTCATCTCTAACCTGTAAATTTGTTGTGGGTAGGGATATTTACCATCGCTGATACACCGCGCATCCATTATACCTCCATCATTAATCACTCCAGTAGACTTGGCAAAAATGCGCCGTAGGACATAGGCGTACGCATCATAATAAGTGTAATAAAAGGAATTAACTAGTAATAAAAGCAATAAACTGTTACAATTTATAACAACGTATGCACAACTTACCCTCTTAACTAGCTTGGTTATCACAAACTGGAAAAGATTTGTAAAAACTTTGCAGCAGCAGTATGCGACCGTTCGAAAGGGTGAAAAAACTTTTATTTGAGGACCGTTCGAATCTATTGATGTAATACAAGCATACTTAAAATAGTCTTTGAACTCACTTAACGGATCTGCAAATGCACCTATCAGTACCATCACAAATTTATCTTAATCTGATAAAACCGGTGTCTTGTTTTAACACACATGCGAACTTTTCTCCAATGGGCTCATTTTCTGCGTCACCTATAAAGGTAGCAGTCGATTTACTTCGTCCACTATTTGCAGCGACTCCGCTAACGATAACGCACTGTTTTGTAAGTTTTGTATGGCGTCATTTAATCCTTTATAGTTCTTGTGAATAATTTTTAAAGCGGTTTCAACAGAAACATCTTCGAATTTTGTCCGTTTTTCCTTAATAGTTGTAGTCTCGTCTGGATTGAATTGTAATATCACAGCTTTCATTTGTTGTAAATATTCAGCAAAATAAAATGCTGCCTCCAACCATGTTCCCCAACGTGTAAGAATCGGCTGTGGTGGTTCAGGTATACCGGGACACTTGCTACGAAATGCGCGAAGCCGTTTAGGAGATTTAAGAAACACTTTTTTGTACTTGCCATTAAATGCATCTAACTCTGGAAAACCTTTTCGAATAGTTTCTGCCACAATCTGTAAAGCATGCACTTTACACGTAACATGTACCAACCTACAACCGTGTTCTTGAAGAGAACAGTCTACCAAACGCAATGTCGCTGCACCATCGGTCACAAACATCAACACTTGACTTTTTGACAGGCCAAATTTTTCTAACGTCTCCAGCACTACCCACGTAATTGTTTGGCCAGTACACTCAATTAGTCTTTTGCTAGCTAGTAACACTGGAAATATCGGTTTAAGAGGGTTTAGTACACGTACTATAATATTTAAAATAGAACTTTTTTTACAATCTGTCATCTCGTCAACACATAACTACAGCCGTGTATTTTTTAGTACACATTTAATCTTATTTACAATGTCTTCGCTTACAATTGGTATGTAGTTACGCAACGTTGTGCGACTTGGTAACGTCACCTTGGGACTGTATTTATTCCAGAACTCTTGAAATGGTTGTTTATCGAGTCTGTACAGCGGAACATCACAGGCAATCAGCATTAAGAGTCAATTGAACATAAACTGTGTTGTTGAAGGCATGCCATTTTTTTTAGTTTTATGTTGCACAGAATTTACGTGACGTTTACAATCACGTTTGTCCCAGCACATCAGGTCTGTTTCGCACACCTTACAAATTATTACAGCACCATTGTAGAATAAATCCAGGAATTCACTGATAAATTTATTCACTTTGTCAGCATATGACCGCTTTTTACTCTTGGGCAGGTCTGACATACTTTATTATTAAATTAATATCTAGAATAAAATGCAACAAATAAAATTATCAACAATACAACGAAGAGGAATAAATTACGTTGTACACACCACGAGGCATAACAATATACTAAAATCAAATCTTAGGTTTTGCTAAAATAGTAAGTCTCGTTTACGTATTTAGGTATTTCTTTTCCTGACACCACCCGTGACTTGCGGACCGATTTGCCAACTCTACAGCCATCAATGGTCAAGCTGGGATTTAAACATGGGTCAACTAGGTGGCAGATGCCACTACCCGTCACACCATCAATGAATCTGTCAGCAGCGTTTGTTTAAAAAATAACTTATTATTGATTTTTACTCCAAAAAAACCCCTTACTTCGTATAGGAACAGAAAATACTTCATCTAATTTCGATTAAAATAATTACTACTTTTAACATTTCCCATACAGTTGCGTAAATATGTATTTTACATTGGTATGCTAAGAATGTGCGAAAGTTTGTTGTAACTGATTCATTCGTTTACCAAGTAAGGCAATTAAGTTTTTAAACATCCCGTATATTAAATATTATATTCCAACTTAGGCTTACATGCATGTAAATTATAATCAATGTTATTATATTTTAGGCAATGGTGTTATCGACGTAAATTTTCGGACGTTTGGTAAAAAAAAGTACGAACTGAAATCAAATTGTGAAAAAAGGTTTAAAAATTGCACGGATATCCGTTTCAGAACACTCAAATATAGAAAAGGCTATCTAAATGTAATATCTGAAGTATGTGTGTGTGAGTAGATTATGATCGCTTCTGGAGGTTTCGATAACTTTTATATTTGGTTAAAACTTTGGTAAACATGTAAAAATATGCAAAAAATACAAAACAATACAAAATTTTCTACAATATACACACATTGATCAAGTGAGGGTAATTTTATATTTTTCTGGTTTTTATGTAATTAATGCCGTGTGCTATAATATGTGATAAAAATATAATTGATAGCACAGAGCCTTGAAAGACTACGGATACTTCTATGGTTCAAACATAAGAAAATGAATAATTTATCTGCTAGTACGTATACATTATTTAAATGTAAATCACAGTTGGCTTCGATCTTAAAAAAAAAATGTTATTTTCAAGGTTTTCGTAAACATATAATTTGCTATAATTATATTTAATAATGACAACAATATAAGCATTTTTAATGCAAAAAGGGAAAATCGTCGAAAAAACAGCGAGAAAGACTATTGAATTTTTCTAGTGCGTCTTGGAATTTTTTAAAACGACAAGTCTTGATTAAAACATATTTATTTCTCATATGTATTACATTCATTTAGATTCATTATTTTTTTTTTTGTTTAAAACATAGATTGCTTTGAAAACAAAATATTATTTAAATGTCAAACTGAATTTAATTCAGTTGAGTAATCATTAATTAATCAAATAGAGCATCACTTAAATTAAATCTGAAAGGTTTAGAGAATGTTTGATAATAGTGAAAAGTATGATATAATTTCATATTATGTGCAATAGAAAATCAAAACATGCAGAAGAGTTATATTTAAACAAATATCCGAAACACGTCAACTAAATAAGCAAATGTTTTTAAAACTAGAAACAAAATTACAGGACTTTGGTTCTTTGTGTAAGGCAAAATCAAAAACTTACAACAATGTTGAAAAATAACACCAGGAAACTAATATCATTGGTTACGTCAATGCATACCCAAAAATGTTCCATAAGAAAAATAGAAACAGCGCCAGTGCAATGATAGGAACTAATAAATCTTAAGTTAGAAGAATTCTCAAGAAATATAAGCCGTCCGTTTTTGAAAGATTCATAGGCTTGATCCTGGAAGATGCAATAAGAAGGCTTGAATTTTGTAACTGGTTGTAATTGTCAGAGATGCAAAATATCAATTGAAAATTAATTGAAGTGACGATGCAAGAATTACAAATTGTGGAATTTTTAATCATAAATGATATATATTATGAAGATAAAATAAGATAGATTTGGAATAAATGTGTGGTGTGGCGTATACATAGACATCAGATTACTGTTCCTGTTTGTTAACACGCTTTTATTAGCTTCACCTGTATGTATCTATGTATGTATCTATCTATGTAACGGAATCTTCCAACGTAATTTTCACCAATTTCAAGACGTCTCTTGAAAAAATTTGTTCTAGGTGGATGTCAAAGTTATGTGATCGGCGCATTCGCCAAAATAACGGATCTTTCAACGTAATTTTCACCAACTTCAAGACGTCTGATTAAATTGAAAATTTGCACACGTATTAAGGACCAATGACAATACAGTAATTTGAATATGTATCAACGCATTTCTCTTAAAAAAAAATTTCTAAGCGGATGTCAAAGTTGTGTGATCGGCGCATTCGCCAAAATATAGAATCCATGATAAGTTGGCAGAAAGTTAACCACTAATTGAATTTTTTACTTTTTAGTTCGATTTGCTATTAACGCGTGTTTTTTTAAATTTTTAGAAAATATAATTTATTATGAAAATGCAGACTGCAGAAGCCTATATACAAGTTTTAAGGTAACATTCCTTGAAGGAAAGGAATGTACTTTCCATTGAATGAATTAAACGAAATATATTTTCAACAGGATGGCACCCATGCGCATAATACATTAGCTACTCGAAACTTCCTAAATAATGAGTTTGCAAATAGTTGATTAGATACGTATGGACCAGTCACTTGGTCACCGAGGTCCAGCACTTGACACCCTTGGACTTTTAATTTATAAACGGGAGCACAATAATCTTGAAAATTTAATGAATAGTGCCTTTCAATAGATTACCGAAATATTTATTTAATTAATACCGTTAGGAGTGTAAAAAAAGGTGCCAAATCTCAATGGATTGCAATTTAAAAATGTGTGAATCAGTATTTTAAGAAAACTGTTATTTTGTATTCAGCAACTTGTATTCTTTATTATAAAAAAAATGTTTTTAACTGCTAGGTATTTCATAAATCTTTCTGCATCTTAATTTGCGGGAAAAGTGACATTATTTTCCTATTTGCTTTGCGTAGACTTGCTTAAATATAACTTGTGAGTCTTGTGCTGCATCAAAATAAAATTGGTTCCAAAGCGATGAAAAACATTTTGATAAATAATTTCTATTTTAATACTACTAAGAGAGTTAATACTACTAAAAAGAGTAAATGTTGACTTTGATTATGATTATGATTAAGTATAGAAATATTGAACTAAAGGTCGTCTACTTCAACAACATTAGCGTACCCGCGCTGCTAGATACATAAGCAAGGATATTTTCGAATTTCGATGATTAACCGTTAGAATTAAGCCTTGTTCAAGGAAAAAAATGAGCAATTTCATATATTGTTTATTTCATCAAATGTGTCATTAAAATAGACTCAGATAGATAACAGTTTTTATCTCTACCTGATAATTCGTATCAGGTGTACAAACGAATATTGTACCTTACAAAACTAACAACGTAGTGCGTATGGTGTTTCTTAGTTAAGTTAGACAAAGGGCTGAATGCCATTTTTTAATTTTAAAAATGAACCTAATATGGACTGTATTGACTTTACTTTTGTTAAGTGTGAGTGTGTACGCACAAGAACCCGATTTGAATAACGAACCCGAAACCGAACCGGATGCGGAAGAAATTCCCGTGGAAGGAGGAGAGGATCTAGGTCCTGTAATAGAAGACCAAAACGAGCAACCCGATCAGCCTGGGGGCGGAGGGCCGCTTGATGCTGGAGGATTTAATGGAACTTACGGTACCAGACTGTTATTTCAAACAAAATAAATTAAAACCACTAATACAGTCAATAAGTGAATAAAAACTGTGATAATAATAAATATATAATTTTAAATACCAAATATAATTATCCACTTTTATTCACTTATTTCATCAGTGGATGTAAGTAAACGCTTTTTTAATTTTTATAGACGTAGTAGAGCCCTCTGTTGAACCCAGTCCTGATCCAGAAATAACAAATATTGAAACCGACACAAACTACACTAACAGTGATGATATAATTTCTACTAACCCTAAGTGGACTCTTCAGAAACTTGGCCGTTCTGGAAATTATGTTACGTTTTACGGGCCAGATTATGGTTAGTTTTAGTTCAGTTTTTCCTTATCTAATATGCTTTGTTTATTGCTTATCGATGATGAATTTGCGGAATTAATGTATTTCTACTGACGCCATATTTGGGCGCGGCATATTTCGACATATTGTAATAATGATCGATTCCGATGTATACAGGGTGTATCCAAATTAAGTGCGTAAATCGAGAACCAAGAACGCCCTTTCGAATAATTGAGATGTTTTTGTTTGTGGACAGTTGACGGATATATCCGTCATTTGAATTTCAGATATAGCAAATAAGCACCAAATAGTTACGAACCATTTAAGAAAAACTAAATAAATGCCCCTAATTACTTTTCTGAGAACTAGACGGGCCAGATCTGCATGCTCTTGAGATGACTGGTCTCGATATTTTCGTCCAATGCTATACAGATATTTTTGTTATCGAGATTCTCGTAACATTCTCTTTTTTTATTTATTGCTCATTCCTAAATTTCCAAAATTATGTCATATATTGTTTAAAACCAGGTCCGAAAAACCTAGCGGACATATCCATGACAGTCTGTCTATAAAGTGATACAGCTAAATGCAAAGATGGATTTTAAAGTAGATTTCATATTTATAATATTTCTACGAACAATTACTTTTGTTAAAAACAAGACGAAAAATGCCTGAATTCAGCATAGAAGTTCGCGTACTCAATTTGGTTATGCCCTAAATAAATTAAATATTTTTGTTTGTTTAGCTTTTGAATACATATACACGCGCTTTTTCAATGTATATTGAATAATTTCGTCGGTTTAGTTTTGCAGTTTTGCATGTTTATTTGAATTCTACAGAATGGTTCATGTTCAGGTATGTGTACAGGGTCATCATGTGAAAATGTCGTTTTTTGGAATAACCTGGTTATTTTGAAGTCATCATAAATGTGTAAAAACTTTCATTAACTAATTTTGTTCATAGAATCCAAATTGAATAAAAACAATTACGCATCGTGTTTAAGAAATATGACATCTTACTTTGTTTGCTTAAATAGAACAACAAATGTTTTAAAATAAATCGATTTTCCTCATTTTTCTGATTACTAAGATACCATACATATGTTAGCTCAAAAAGTTTTTGAGATATTTGGATTTTGGTATTAAAATATCGTTAATGAATTTGTTAAACATAGTTGCCTTTTAAAAATAAAAAAAGAGACTAAACTTGTCTATGGCAAGGATTCCATTATCAATATATACTGACAATCAGGCCTATGAAAAGAGGATACTTTTGTTATTATAACAGGCTTCAACAGGGTTAAAACTCTTATCCAATCAGAAACCGCCTTTTTGAGAAAATCTTTTTATTTCTATTGTCTGTAACTCTTAACAACACTGTTATTATAACGTCATAAGATACATCATAGGCCTAAATATACTGAGAGTAATGACAATATTTTTTTATGGTTGATTCACAATGCACTATACTCTCAGTTCTCGAATTATACATTCAACATACATATATTGATATTATTGATCATATTGCGATTTTTATTGATAATGTAACCCCGCCCTTTCGTTCATAAGCCTGAAGCTACGTGGTGCATTTCATCTTGTTGTAAGGAAGAATCAGAATCGAGAAAATAACCGAGCCGACTGAGAAAAGGAGCGCCTAAATGCTCGACAGTGCTCCCTAAACTGCGCATGCGTACAATATCGGCGCCCGCTAATTTTTAAATTTAATATTTATGACAGAAGTGCATAAAGTGGCGTTTTTGCCACGAGGGTCAAAAAACCATTTTGCGAGCGTGTCATACATTGTTTTTCTGACAGTCGTGGAATTTTAAAATAATAAATAATATGAGAAACAGATTCTGACGTTAAACTTATTTCTAAATGTAAAACCATCAAAAATCGTCTATTAAAATGACACTGTGATTTACGAATATAGAGAAAGTCATAACATGATACTGTTATATCTACTTTTTGCACAGTTGATTTTTTACAAGTGCTATAAACTAAGCTTATTATTTTACACACTGATAGCAGTCCGTAAAATAACAGTTTACGCAGTGTCATAGGAGAAATTATTATAACAGTTCTTGAAATTGCACCATTTCAAATAAAAAGAATTTATTGATTTAAAGAGTTATTCATTTTATTATTTATGTATAAAATAGTTTGATATTTTCTGAGCTTATTTCTGGATGTACCTATCTTTTAATGTAATAATTATCTAATATTTATTAGTATAACAATAATTGTTATACGTGTCAAATTTGAAAAGAATAGCTTTTATCTTCGCTTAGATATAAAATTACAAACATTTTTTTTTTTACTTTTCGAATTATGTTTATGGGGGAAACACCAATTATTTTTATGTACTCTACACATTCCTGAAGTTTCTGCATTGGTAACTGAACCACCCTGTATAATAGCAACAATTTTATTTCGATAAACTTGTATTCATTATACAGAGTACTTAAAATCAATAGAATATTTTTGTTTGAAAATTTTAATTATTCCTATCTTAAAACTAATAACATGTATTTAAGATTTTGAACATAAATGGAAAATGGGAAAATACGCCATCAATCTGCGGTGTCGCCAATGAGAAATCTAGATATGTATAAATAAATAAAAAATCCATAAAAATAACGGGATAATGTAAAATAAAATAATATGTAAAAATACTTATTGTATCTCTTCTTTCTTCTTCTGAGAATTCTGACATTACATCTCATAAAATATAAACATTATTTTTATCAGTAGATTCTATCGAAGTTATACGTACATTTTGTTTGGGTTTTTCATTTAAAGGATAAGTTATAGATAAGATAGTCAAATTAAAAAAATACTCTCAACTGATGATGGGGATATTCTAAAGTGTCGAAACAAAGAGTGGAGGACATACAACCTTTTATTTCCTTTATAGTTATTAGTTAATAGCATCACCTCTGAAGAAATAAATTAATATTTTACGGTATTCTCTTTCGTATAACTGCAAAATTTAACAACAGCCAACTACAACTATTACATCTATTAGAATTTAGACATCAGACATGGGCGCCGCAACAAAATTTTAAGAGAGGAGCAAAAATAATATACATGTTTATATGGATTGGTTTTTTTTTTTTTTTTGAAAAACAGAAAAGTAAAAAGGAATTTCAAAACAAATGAATATGAATATTGATTCTTCTTAATAAAACTAAAATATACATAAAAAAGAGTCAATATATACTTATATTTTCTTATTTGTTTATAGATAGAAAAAGTATTGGCGTCGTGTCGTGTGAAAAATCAAATTCCAGAATATGATAAAAATGGACTATTTGAGACCGGAAAATCGACATTTTTTTCCGAATTGGAATACCGTCTGTACGTCTGTATGTCTGTGTGTCAGTGTGTGCAAATCTGAAATTTTACACATAATATCTGTGACGTCCAAGGACGAACCCTATTAAATATCAGTGGAATTGATGCATCAAAGAGGGCATGTCTTAAGGGGGCAAAAAAATTGCGTCAAATCAAAAAAATTGTTCAAATAAAAATTGTTCAGAATGAGGAAATGTACTGAAAATTTCTGAAAATTTCTCGTAAACTTGGGAAAAGAAATAAAAATATATTATTTGGTTGAATTGAAAGCAAATCACTTGTGTATTTCAACTAATTTATCTTGATAGTTGATACTTTTGCCATTTTCTACGGAACCTGTTGATATGAATCATTTTTAGTTCTACCTCAGAAACAAGTGAATCAGTTCAATTATTTTTAGTAGAACGATAGAACTATACCCTTTAAGTATACGTATTAGAAGATAGGGGTGCTATTTGAAATTCCATGGAGTTGGGGTGGCTGGCGGCGAAAGGTTGGAACATAAAATTCTATTAACAGTAGTTTCGAACTTCTCCTCGAAAACTAAAACGATGTGTGTTTCCTCAATTAAAATCGTGTCTACTTCAGATCCAGAGTTAATCTAAGTGGCTAGTTTTGAAATAAAGGCACTGTATAGAGTTAATTATACATAAGTCACAGCTAAATATCCTTTGATCATATGATTACCTTACTACTTTCTTATACCTAATGTAAGAAGGATGTATAGTATTCATGATTTTTTTTCGACCTCGAGATTTTGATTGTAATATATGTTTTGACTCTCCTGAATCCATTATGACTATTTTTCGAATGATGTCTGTCGGTTCGTGTGTATGTGTGTGTGCGCGCGTGCGTGCGTGCGTACGTGCGTGTGTGTACGTGCGTGCGTGAGTGTGTGTTAAATTTGGTGAATGTGGTACCACCAGAAGAAACATAATGAATGAAATAAGAGGAAAGGTACAATTTGAGAGGGGGGGGAAATGAAAAACAAATTATTGCATTTCTGGACGAATCTCAACGAATTATAACGAAATAACATAACTCCAGGAAAAATCTGACAGTAGTATCCACGTGTCGCGATAGCAGCCACAGTTTTTGAGATAAAGGCTTCGAATTTGGTACACATGTCGTAATGGCCGGGTGTACATTCATATAAGAAAGTTATATACTACATCAGATATTTATGATATCAGTTGGTATAATATATTATGTAGCTTTTTCTTAAGATAGTATAGAGTGTATTCTTACTGCTCTTAATTATTTATCTTTACATTGGTATATTTTAATATTTTTCATATAGATTATCACAATGCTGTAATCATCTATATGCTATCGTAAATTATCTTAACAATGTTCTGGGAAAGGTATTGATAACATTTTAATTGCTAGGTGATACCAGGATTATCTGCGATCATTTATTTATTCGTACAACTAATACCTACATAACTTCGTCATCTCTATAATTGATCTTTAGCTGTGGCACCGTTCGAGGAACTGATTTTTTCGATTCGGCCATTGATTTATGAATTTAATTTTTTTTTTTAGCTAATCTGTTAGCGACTGCAGTAGATCACTAAATAAGGGCATTATACTTGGGTTGGGAATATTTAAAATTTGTCGCTAAACTTCGTATCCTCGTTCTCGATAATAAATAGGATGAGCCCCTCTTTTTTCTGACAGCTCGTATAATAAATAGGGTGTCTCACTAGGAACTGCATCGATCAATATAGGGAATAGTACGCACCAGGTACGTACTTTTCCCTATAACAATCGATGCAGTTCCTGGTGAGACACCCTGTATATTTTAATGTATATAAATCCATAAAATTTAGCGTTTGAATTTTTTTAAAAACTATTTCGATTTACATATAGCCTATGTATTAACATATTATAAATGTAAAATTTTATGTGTCCTTATATTTTTGTTGTTACAGTTTAAACATTTGACATAAATGTTCAGTTTTATTTGTTTAATTTTATCATGTCCTAATTAGTATATCATAAAGTAAATAAGATAAAAAATGTAGGGATATTTTGAAACTTATTAAAATTATTTTATCATGAGCAATATCTAAAATGGTAAATTCAAGAACAAATAAAATAATAGAAAAACTATACACTGAACTGATTCTGCGGTTGGCTCCTTGTGAAACATTATTAAATATTTTAAATATATGAAAGAAATTTGCTTTTTAATGTTTCAAAAATATTTTATTAGAAACTCTACACGTGTTTCGGCTTTTTAGGCCTTTGTCAAGAGTACAGGGAATACTGAACAGTAAAATTTGTGTCCATTACTTATATAACCACATCTGGTACCTACTATAAAACTATTGTAAAATGTTTTTATAAGCTGAATATTACTTTATTTTTTAAATCTAAATTATTTTATTTAAAATATGATGGCCGGTAAAAATTTGTTGTTCATTCGTTAAGTTTTTGTTATTTTTAACAGCTTTACTTATTTCTAATTGTTCTAATAGATCAAGTTTCTTTCCTTTCTTTTCTGAATGGAGTAATTTGACATTATTTAAATCTATAAAATGACTGTTTTCTATACAATGTGTTGACATGCCCGTACTATATACATTGTTTACAATAGATTTCCTGTGTTCATCGAATCGCTCTTTTACATTTCGTCCAGTTTGTTCAATGTATATAGCATCACAGTCACTACATTTTAACTCATATACTCCTGTTTTTTGTAGTTTTTCAGTTTTATCTCTATTATTAATTAACATTTTACCTAAATTATTTTTATTTACTGAAATTGTTCTACATCCTAGTTTATTCAGTTTATTACTAACTCTATTGCTGATCTTAGGCCTATAATTAATACATTTATATATCTTATTACATTCCTGAGAAGAAGCGGCATAAAACTCTAAACTCTAAACTCTAAAAAAAAAGAAAACTTTACGTAAAGAGTTTTATGCCGCTTCTTCTCAGGAATGTAATAAGATATATAAATGTATTAATTATAGGTATAAGATCAGCAACAGAGTTAGTAATAAACTGAATAAACTAGGATGTAGAACAATTTCAGTAAATAAAAATAATTTAGGTAAAATGTTAATTAATAATAGAGATAAAACTGAGAAACTACAAAAAACAGGAGTATATGAGTTAAAATGTAGTGACTGTGATGCTATATACATTGGACAAACTGGACGAAATGTAAAAAAGCGATTCGATGAACACAGGAAATCTATTGTAAACAATGTATATAGTACGGGCATGTCAACACATTGTATAGAAAACAGTCATTTTATAGATTTAAATAATATTAACTGAAAATTTTTTGTTAATTTTATTTACTAACTTTTACAAATCTTATCACAGATAAGTATAACATATATCTTTTTAAACAATTATTTTCCCGGCTATTTGCCAAAACGCTGAAACTTGGATTACAAAAAAGATAATATGCACATTATGTTCAGCATTACTGACTCAATAATATTATTTTTAATTTCAACTATTCTGTCTAATAAAACCAAAAATAAATAAAACACAAGGTACTCACCAGTTGACACTCACTTTAAAAAACTTTAAAATATCTACCGACACGTGTTTCTGCTTGCCTTAGCTCATCAGGGTAGCCAGCGTATTTAAATAATGTCAAATTACTCCATTCAGAAAAGAAAGGAAAGAAACTTGATCTATTAGAACAATTAGAAATAAGTAAAGCTGTTAAAAATAACAAAAACTTAACGAATGAACAACAAATTTTTACCGGCCACCATATTTTAAATAAAATAATTTAGATTTAAAAAATAAAGTAATATTCAGCTTATAAAAACATTTTACAATAGTTTTATAGTAGGTACCAGATGTGGTTATATAAGCAATGGACACAAATTTTACTGTTCAGTATTCCCTGTACTCTTGACAAAGGCCTAAAAAGCCGAAACACGTGTAGAGTTTCTAATAAAATATTTTTGAAACATTAAAAAGCAAATTTCTTTCATATATTTAAAATAGAAAAACTATATTTTGACTAAAATTAAATTATGCATTATTTGTTTAAAGAGTTAACACCGAAATGTTTTTCAAATAGTTAATGAGATGATAATAATATCGATAAAATTTAAGAAATCTTTTAAAAATGCCTTTTGCAATTCATTTGATTGTAGTTTTTTCTTTCTTTTTTTTCCCTTTAAGATTTTCTACCAGTAAAGTCGATTTTAGTATTGTAAAAAGAGGTCAATCATGAATATATTTATTTTATACTCTACTGCAATGGAATTTAATAAAAATATATTTAAAAAAAGATGGTGTTAACCATTTTCAAAATAATAAGTTGGTTGTCTGTAAAATATAGGAACGGGTTCTACGATTTTAGGAAAATCGTATAAGAATTCCGCGATAAAATAAGTTTGGGAACCGTAATCAATCAATATACCTGTCGGGACATGAAAACATCGCAGATAGGAACATTAGGACGAAAAGAATACTGTAATAATTTTCATCGGTAGAAAAAAGACAGCCTCACAGCCATCCTCAAAAAGAATACACACGGTGTTTCAGATTTAAAGGGACAATGTTATGGAAGGTTAAGCATACTTAGGCGAGATCAGAACAACCCCAAACTTACCCTTAAATGTGAATCGTTTTTGAGACACATGGCGTTTTATGATTATTGACTAAAACTGTAGTCGACCATATTTTTAAAACGGTGTTAAATATTTTGATAAAATTTGGTACTCTTTTAGTTCAATCAAAAGCATTATTTACTTTGCGTTTCAAAAACGATTGACAATGTGAATAACAAATTTAAATAAAATCTACTCATTCATGGATTTTTAAGCGAGTTCAGCCCTAAACGAACCAGTAATTTATTAATAAAAATGTGTCTTTTTGTCCAAAGAGATGAAGATGCTGAATAAGTGCAGGGTATTTAAGTAAAATTAATAAAATAGTGACCTAGCTAGTTGATTGCCTTATTTGTAGAATTTGGTCAATCAGTATTTTTGAAAGTTTATTGGAAAATAATCTTGAATGTGCCATAAAATATTGTGACGCTTTTTTTCCATTACACTATGTCACTTTAATCTGAAACAGGATGTATGATGTGTGTGTCTGTGCATGTGTGTTCAACTGTTCAACACTTACATTCTTATATGAGAGTATACACAGTCCTGAAGAGGGTTGAAACCTTTGATATACGACACTAACACTCAAGTAATTTTCGCAAACATTGGGAACTATACTCGATGCGTTTGGTCAATCATGGTGGCATCATTTGAAGACGATTAAACTTTAACCATCTCCAGATGATGCCAACTTGATTAACTATTAGGTTAGGTTAGGTTAGGTTTGTTGTGAGTGGGTCTCAGTAAACCCTCCACTGCGGCCATCATCAGGCCTATTGTGACTCACGCCTAATTATATTTCACCCAATAAGTTCAGTCTCTTAATGAAAGTGATAACTTTATTGGGTGATACTGTGTCCAGATCCTCTGGCAGCAGTTGCCCCCCTGATTTACTATTGAGTACATATAGTTTAATGTTTGTGGAAACTTCTTGAATGTTAGAGTATACATCATGTTTAAAAAATGTATACACTCTCAGAAATAAAAAAATAGAAAAATGTGACCACAGTGCATTGATAATTAATTGAAGTTAGGAACCAAAGTTGCGTATTTGTTATTGCAATATATCTCACCCTTCGTCCTCACCCTGTGTTGCTATAATATGCTGGTATACATGGTGTCCCACATAAAACTCCCTAGACTAATTCAATTCAATCAAAAAGTACTAAATATTTTTTAATTTGTGGACTTGTGCACAATCTTAGTGGCCATAATTGGTATTGTGAATAAAATTAATACCGACGTTGGGAGTGTCGCGAAGCCATAACATAATTTTTTGTGACAGAAGTGTTGATTTTTTTGACGTCCACGATCCCACAGCGTCAGTGTCAATTTTGTTCGCGATATATAAAATTTTAACCACACAAGATTATTATAAATAACTCTTCATTTAAAGAATTGAAAAACTTTTTTAATTTTTGACCTGGACAATTATTCTAGACACCTTGCATATTTGCATTTTATTTTTCTATTATACTCCTATGTACGATGTGTCATGCATGGCACATCTCTTGTTAAAGTAGGATTCTACAAACTAATAGCAATTAATGTCACTGATGCTACTTAATTTTTAGATCCCATGACATCAAACATTGCTCCTCAAACTTCCGACCAACGGGGGTTCTCCGGAACACCATACACAATTACAGAAGCTCGTCTGGCGCAAATTCGAAGACTTTTCATGTACCCTTATTACGACAGAGGTGGTAATGCCGACAACGAGGGCGACTACCAAAAAGAAATTCAATCTTCCACGCCACAAGTCCACAAGAACTTAAATTTTCAACTGCCGTTTTTCGGATTCAGATTCAACTACACTCGAGTCTCTCTAAATGGTTACTTGGAGTTCAGTGACCCACCGCCAAATTTTGAATACCCTCTAGTGTTCCCCGTGAAGGACTGGCCTAAAAGGAATGATCCTTCTTTCATTGGAATATTTTTCAGCAAATGCAGAGTGGGGAACTTAAGAGATGCAGATATAGACAGAAGGGCTCCAGGAGTTTACTTTAGAATGGAAAGAGATCTTAGGACTAGACAGGATCAGATGGGAGTGGAAATAAGGGAGAGGCTGACGTGGGATATCAGGGAAGGAGTTATCGGTTCAGAGACTTTCCGTCCTAAGCATGCTATTATAGTAACTTGGAAGAATGTTTCCTTTAATGGCGGTTTTGCAAATGCTTTATACCAGGTAACAAAATATGATTTGACATTCTGAGTGGCACTGGTCGTCAAAAAAATTATCCTCGCACTCCGGTAAAATATAAGGATAGTAATAATTGTAATAATTACAATATCGCTGTGACTGAATAAAAATATCACTATTAAATTGCTACATCTTATACCAATTTTTGGGGAGGGGTGTTAACTGTGACTATTATTCCCGTGACTACTCTATTTCTAGCAAAAGTACCTGTTTTCTGTAGACGGTGGAAAATGTTTGCAAATCTCCGGTGATTTTGGAGCTGAAGTTAGGGGTATATTTCTCAATACCATAGATACTCCCATTGGCAAGTTCATATTAGACATGTATCTCTGTAATTTCTTCAACGATGAAGAAGATTTTCAATTAAAAATGCCACTTGAAGCTGTTTCACTCAACAACAGGCAACATTTTTCAGTCTCCAATTTACCACAGATTTGATCAGTTCTATTAATTTTTGTGAATATTAATTTTTTGAGGGAATACCATATGCCCGTATTGTTTGGCTAATCCACTCTTTATAGCAACGCATTTAGCTTTTGGAACTATTTAGTTAATATTGATATTAAAAGAAAATTTAAAAATATAAACGAAAACTCTTTACTTTTTCCGGCATTAGACCAATCAAATTAAGCAAAAATCAGGCCCACTTTCACGATAATTTCCAACCATTCCCGACCAATACCATTCGATTCAGTTTTTTTTTTGAATTCTCATGGTCAATTTTGCCGTACGTTATATGAGCAAGAATTTAATTTATAAACAATTAAAGTTGTGAAAATGATGAAAATCGATGTTTCTAAATATTCAACTTCAAACGCTGCGAAAACGGCAACAGATAGAGAAAAATTGCTCAGAACATTTTTTATAGAGCGTTAAATTCTCTTCAAAAAAGTCCTCGACGGCATATCTCTACGATGAATAGTTAAGGCGTTACAATGAGTTAAATGTTTATTATTTTTCTACTGCGTACTGGTCAGCTGTATACGCAACGCGTATCCACTTTTTTCCACATAAGAAACAATTTTCTTCGAAATTAAATTGCGGCACACTTAAACGACGTGGGTATCGCTCTTTTCGAATTCCAAAGCCAGGCTTCAAATTATCTTTTGAGGAATACGCTTTTCTACACTTATCATGAACAGTAACTTCATTAACATTTTCTATTTGATTCCATTTCTTATCCTCACGTTTCTTGCTATTTTCTATAAACGATTCGATTCCCTTTTGTTTTACTGTTACAGTCTTGCCCATTTGCAGAGTTCCTTTACATATAAAACAATTTTCTTCTAGCGACATTTTTGATCGGTTTATTTTATATTAATCAACAGCACAGCTACAATGATAATGTAAAAATTGCTCACAACCAGTACACTGTATAACTGCGTTATAACTGCGACGACTATTAGCATCAAACTGAACAGCTCATAACTTAATAATAATTTATCTTATAACTTAATAATAATTTTCCAGGTCTTTGAGTATACATAAAAGTATATAACAATTATATCTAGACCAAAAAAGTGATAAATACATTTGCTAACGTTGTAAAAATAAGAAAATTATGAAAGATTTACAGCAAGTCTACTTTCAAATGTTCTGCGCAGGCGGCCATTACGCGGCATACGAGTCTGTTAATCGCGCATGCGCGTTACTTGTACAGCTGACTGATATACAGCAGAAAAATAATAAATATTTAACTCATTGTAACGCCTTAACTATTCATCGTAGAGATATGCCGTCGTGGACTTTTTTGAAGGGAATTTAATGCTCTATAAAAAATATTCTGAGCAATTTTTCTCTATCTGTTGCCGTTTATATATTCAGAAATATCGATTTTCATCATTTTCACAACTTTAATTGTATATAAATTAAATTCTTGCTCATATAACGTACGGCAAAATTGACCATGAGAATTCAAAAACATACTGAATCGAATGGTATTGGTCGGGAATGGTTGGAAATTATCGTTTTGAAAAACCCTTAATTTTACTGGTCTACATTATCCTATATAATATTAAAACTGATTATTTCGGAAAGGAATTTCATGCCGATCAGTGACCTATTTTTAATAGTACCTTTCAATATTATTTAATCAGTGTCAGCGATGGCGCTTATTTACGTTAGTATGTACGTGTTTGTTTAATATAGTAAAGCAAATGACAAAACAATTGATAAAATACAATATAATTTTTAGACGAATACCTTCCAATTGGTTCTCGCGACTGACGAAGTATACACGTATGCTATGTTCAATTATTTGAATATTGACTGGACCAGCCACACAGAAGCTGGTGGTGATACCCGGAAAGGTGAAGGCGGTGTGTCAGCCTACGTCGGTTTTAATGCAGGAAACGGAACCAGAAGTTACGAATATAAGCCGTACAGTCAAGAATCTGTTATTCGTGATCTAACAGCAACTGGTTTTGCCAATGGTTTTAAAGGAAGACATCTGTTCCGTATAGACGAGAATATTTTGCTGGGATCTTGTAACAAAGATATAGGTACATATTTTCTTTGTAATTTCATTTGAAGGATTTTCCTCCAGTAATTTTCAGTTTCCCTCTATTAATTTTTACTAGGACCCGGACAGTTATGGCATATTAACACGTGATGTATTTTTTTTAGATGGTGCGAACTTACCGTTGATGTTTGCCCCTGAAAGCGGCAATATGTTGGGTGGAACCGTCGTGAACATCACCGGCCCTTGCTTCAATCCCGATGACCAAGTCAAATGCAAATTCGACGTGGCCGACATAATAACCGGTTATGTTGTGGACAGAAACAGAGCAATTTGTGTACAACCCCCACTTATGGTCGAAGGGTATGTTAGATTGGAGATTGCTATTGGTCCAGGCACATACAAGTGGAAAGGGCAATATTATGTTGGTAAGATTCCATTACTGATATTTTCGAGCTTTAAAATACTAACTTTTGAAACTTCCAGAATCACCATCCACTGCTGCACAAAAAATATACTTCAAAGACACTAGGGTCCACGAGAGGTCTCCCAGTGAAATAAGAATAACATGGGAGAAGCAAAATTTAACCACTAATGAAAATGCAAATATTCGCATGTCTCTTTGGGGCTACAGAGAAACTACTATCCGACCAACATTCGTGTACATAACAGATATTGCGGATAACATTCAGAACACTGGAGAGTATACCATCGTTCCATCCCAATACAGAACACGAACTAACCAGTTTCTTACTGATATTAAATTTGGTTTCATACAGATCAATTTGACAGAATCCATAAAGGTAAGAGTAATTCTCAATAACATTCGCCGCGTGTTTCGCAGCAACTGTTAATCATCTCCCGATGATGTCAATCTGGTTGGCGAAACGCGCCGCGAGTATAGATAGCATCGAGTATTTTGGCGCTTCTGGAAATTACTCGGTGCTAACATTCTGATAATATTTTCGCGGATTTCCTCTTACCAAAAATAAGTTCACAACGATTTAGCTTTAAATAAGTACAGTTTTGAATAATTATTTTTTATCGCTTTCTACAAAACTCAAAATTGATGTAAATTAAATTAGCATTTTTTTATTAGGTTAATACATACACAACGACGCAACAAACGGTCGAAATAACACCTGTTGTATGGAGTAGACCTATTCCGATAGGGTGGTACTTCCAGTTCCAATGGGAAAACATGTATGGACGAAACTGGCCAAAATATCTTTGTGACGACTGGTTAAGAACTGACAGATACTTAAAGAATTTTGCACATGAACTTCCTCAGTGTCCTTGCACAGTTCAACAGGCCCTAGCCGATAAAGGGAAGTATATGCCTGATTTTGATTGCGACAAGGATTCGAACCCTCAATGTTACTACAACAACCAAGCCCTCCATTGTGTTAAAACTGGATCTCCCACGTAAGTCATGCAACTTTTTTAAGTTAACACGTTGGATTGTGGGCTTTAGTGTTGTTCCTCAGTACTTACTTCGACAATGATACCGTTTTAAATTTTTTTTCTTTTTAATTATAAACGCTTTATTATTTGTCTAATTTTCACTTTATTTGTTATTTTTACAACTAATTTCATCCTATTCGGACATTTCCAACTAAACTAAATTATGCACAGATTTTATTTTCATTTAAATATAAACTGAACTGAATAGAGGATGGGTCACTTTATGGTTGATCATATAATTTTAATTTTGTACAGATGTTATGTCTTTAAAAGGGGTTTTTCAAGATAGTAAATTATATTATGGTGTGATTTTTATTAACAGCATTAGGTTATCTGAACAAGTTTAATGGAGAATTATTTAAATCTATTTGGTCATTTAATATGTTGTAATTTTTATTTCTATTCAATTTATTAATTTCTAGCACTTCTAATAAATTAAGTTTTTTTACTTTTCCCACAAATATTAATATTTTTTTACGGTCAAAGTTGTTTATCAGAATTTTATTTTATAAAAGTAAAAATAACAAATAAAGTGAAAATTAGACGACAAGTAATAAAAAGTGTTTATAATTTTTTAAATCAGAATGGATTTTCACAAAGTAACTTCATCTTCATTCAACTATTTGAATGATACCATTGTTCTATTAGCTATTGAGGCAACATCCTCAAAGCAGTTCATTGTATGGTGGGTGTACTGGAATCAGTGATCTTCATAAACCCTTCAGGTACAAGTCTCATCCCAATCCACCTGCCAATGAGGATTTTACCCAAAGATTCTCATAATTATCTGAGCAATTGCCGCGGAATCTATCTGAAAATTAAGATATATTTAAAAATAGCACTTTATATGTTATATTCAGTCATTTAATATGTTTCTGGTGATATTCAATTAAAGTAACTATGTGTCATACGTTTTCAGTCTAGAAGGTTCTGAACAGCAATGCTGCTATGACAAGAACGGTTATTTGATGTTGTCCTACGATCAGCAGTGGGGTTCAAGTCCACGCCGATGTCACGACATTGGTAAAATGCCTTACAACGAAGCCACAAAAGTCCCAACTTTATCCCAGTGGTTTAACGATGTGGTTCCTAGGTATTTGTGCTGCTTGTGGCAGGAAGAGCAGGCAGTTGGCTGTGAAACTCTTCGGTTTGAACGCAGGCCCACACAGGATTGCGTTGCCTATCAAGCGCCAGGTATCGCCGGTGTATACGGAGACCCGCACTTCATAACATTTGATGACGTAGAATATACTTTTAACGGAAAAGGTGAATTTGTCCTGGTAAAATCCAACACTCGAACAGATAATTTAGAAGTGCAAGGACGGTTTGAGCAAATGGATGATAATGCTTATGGAGAAGTAAGGGCGACTCAACTTACCTCTATTGTGGCAAGAGGAAATTCTTCTACTATTGTTGAAGTCAGAAGACGACCGCTGGATGCAAGATGGCGGTACAGGTTGGATGTCGTAGCGAATGGCAGAAGAATATTCTTCGACAGGCCTTCCTTGAAATTTCAACATTTTCCAGGTATATATTGGAATATTGACTTACATCTCAAAATGCTGAGTGAATGTTGGATTACTTATTTTATGCACTTCCGAGAGTAGTTGTTAACTTACTTCCTTTTCTCGAAAAATATACTGACACATTTAATCCCGGGGGATTAAAAATAATTTAATCCTTAGATCAGATTACATTTTAATTTTTTTATTTAGTTTTTATTTTAATATGCAGAACTGGAAGTGCATAAAATGGCGTATATATCACGGTCTCTTAATCCCTCGTGTGATTATACTTTGCTCGTTTCATGTGCAAAGACTTTTAATTCATTTCACAAAATATGGTCATGACACCTACAAAAAAAGAGTCTTGTTGATTTTATAATGAAATTTATACTGTTTTGTTGTTTTAGGAGTTACTGTATATACCCCAACTTACATTCTTAATCAGTCCGAAGTTATAATGATGTTTGATAACGGAGCAGGCGTGGAGGTTCTCGATAACCAGGGTTATATGACTGCTAGAGTATTTTTACCATGGACATTTATAGTAAGTACTTAGCGAACATTTCTGAACTAATCAAAGGTATTAATGTCTGCTTGGTCGAGTAGTAAGAGTTCTTGTTTCTAGGCTAGGAATATATGATTTGATTCGGCCAGATTTTCCTTTTCGCTTCAATTAAGATCTAACTAACAGACACCTTGTAGGTGCTTTATGGTAAAATTAGTTGAAAGTCTAATTTATAAGGGATGAGTAATGATGAATCATGAGAAGAAATCTTTTAAAAAATTCAAATATGTCTTTCGGTTCTAAAGCTATAACACTTAGTGATCGACCAATCAGAGGCAGCGATTTTTTGTAAAATAGAGTAGAGTGGGGGAATACAAAATGCCTTTCTTACACTACTCCAGGCGTTATATTGTTTTTTCTTCTGACATAAACGATAACTGTTTTATGTTATGATCACTTATCCCACGTTTTAACTAAAAATTTGCAATATATACATGTATAATTACTGATCATCCGAAAAAGGATAAAATGCCTTGTATTGAAATCGTCAATAAAGGAACTTTCTCTCTCTTGCAGAATAAGACTGTTGGGTTGTTTGGAAACTGGAGTTTCAACCAGGAGGATGATTTTACGCTTCCCGACGGCCAGAGAGTAAGCATAGTATCAAACATTAATGACATGGAAAGAGTTTACAACGATTTTGGCTCCCATTGGATGATAGACGACGTATTGGATCCACTTAAAGGAAGAGCAATGTTTTTCCGAGAATTTGGCCGAACGTCAGCTACTTACAATAATAAAACATTCAGACCGCAGTTCCTAATGACACCTGAGGAGATAATACCGGCAAACAGATCACAGCAAATTGACCGGACGTATCAAATTTGTAGTACGAGAATGTACGAGTGCTACTATGATTATGCGATGACGCTGAATAGAGATCTTGCTCATTTCACCCAAAATTATAAAGCTACAATTTATTCTCTAAAGGAGACCACTAGAACGAAAGTGGTATCTTGTGGAGTTTTGGAAACGCCAAGATTTGGCAGGAAGAGTACTTTCCTCTTCATACCCGGGACCAAAGTCACGTTTGAATGCAATCAAGAGTTTGTGCTGGTCGGGGATCACAGAAGGACGTGCCAAGCAGATGGTACTTGGGATATTCCGGATTATGGCTACACGGAATGCTTACGTAAGTACTGAACGTATAGTGGGAATACTCGTAAACTTATTTTATCTCGGTATGGTTTATTTCAAACTTATTTGCAACACAAAAAACGTCGGCTTCCTTGACGGCGGTAAAGTGATAAAAATACCTGACGTTTTTTATGTTTAAAATAAGTTTGTAATAAAATGTACACTCTATTGTCTCAAATACAAGCGGATTGTGGTATTACAACCTCAACACCCAAGTAATTTTTCGAGTAATTTTTACAAATTATATCAAAACATTGAACAACGTATTAGACACGCATTTCATCAATAAAGTATAAACTGTACTAGGTATAGTATAGATCTATAGACTTGTAGATTTATACCTAGACTATATCAACAGTTCGACAAAACACAGCCAACAAATTCATGGTAGTAGGACCAATTATGACCAAGGATGTAGAGGTGTTTTAAAACCTTATGAGCCGTGAAATGCGCAAAAGGCGGAACTTACACCGCGTATACGTGAGAGTAATTAAAATTATAAAATTCCTTAGCGAATACTATGTGTGCCAAATATTTTACATTGCTTATTATAATGGTTGTTCTTTCGCTTGAATCTTTCCATTAGAATGGCAATGTTGGTAAATAAATAAATAAGTAACTTTGCTTTTTAGTTGTTACTTATAGTTAGAGGCGATTATTTTAGGAATGGTGAGACATCTGGTCAAATTATTGAAAAAAAGGCTATTACCAAAATACGTCATTATTGTCATTAAATTGGTAATCGGATTCTCATCATGACCTAAAAAAATTTCTTCACTTGTCCTCTTAACGCATTATTGATAATAAACAATACATATTTTCTATTAGGTCAGCAAGAATATTCCTCCCGTCAGGCTGCTATAACATGGGGCATAATCCTTGCAGTTCTCATACCATTAATCCTTGTAATAGCGTACATCGCATATAAAGTATACAAAAGATTCCTAAGCGCGGAAGATGATTCTGACTGGCATTACGATGATACGGTTAAAAGAAAGAGTGTCGGCAATTTAAATATGTCACCTAACTCCGAGTTTTCAGACGATGAAGACTTTCCACGCAGTCCCGTATCAAGCGATAAGTCCGACACGGGTTCGGGTATATTGAAGAAAAGACGAAGCTACGATAAAAGCTACAGAACTCACGAACCACTAAAGGGATTGCCAGAAACAGAATTTGAGGATAAACCTTGGGATCCTAACGCCAATGAGTATGAACCCGAGACTAAACCCCTGAAAACTGATACGAGTCCAGCGAGCCCTACAAGTCCTACTAGTCCGACTGCTAGCGTGCTTTACAGCGTTCCATTTAGTCAGAAACCGGACTTGGTGAAAGTGGATAATGACAGAAAACAATACAATTCTGAGGATTACGCGGTGCCTCTAAAAAAGAGTCCAAAGGAACGCTTTAGCAGTCAAAGCAGTATAATCACCGATGTTTAGGACATAAATAATAGTAATAATATTATCTAGTGCCATCGATTCAGTACAATGAGGCAAGCAACATAGAGCTTGCGTAAAGTTTGCTTAATAAAAAATTTATTTAAAGTAAACAATGCTGTTTTCAAAAAATAGTTTTGTATGCTGTTAACGTAATTAATTCGTCAAGTTTAAATTAGATTTTAAAATGTATTCGTATTAGGTGTAGGGGATTAGTTATTTTCTCGGATTATTGAATGCCAACCCTAGCATGTGGACTGTATGTTAACGACATTTTTACTCCTTTTCTACTTTTAATTTATTGTATCTATATAGTCTGTAAAGTCTTCAATAAACACATATTGACATTAATTTGGAGGCAATGGTCCATTCCACATGCTAGGGATAGGATCCACAGCATATGTATGAGAACTGTAAGGATTATCCCTATGATGTGGAATGGAGCCAAATTCTTATTTCTTATTCCGAATACCCGATTTTTTTCTTGCTACACTGCAAATTACTATAAACCAGTTTTCTTTGCTTGCTGATATACCAGGTGAACGATTGTTTTTAGGAACGAAAATTTAAAATTTTGTGATATTATTTGTGACAGTATATGACTTTACACTTCTTGGGCGAAAAATTTAATTTCCGATCTAACCGGAAGTGGTACCAATTTCAAATTTTTAAGTAACACGTTGTATATAAAATATTTGTATATTTGGATTCTTTATGAAATTGTCGTTACAACGATCTCTCACAAGTAGGCATTTGTTTTTAAAATGGAATCATAATTTCGAAATGGTAAAAAAAGCCAAGTTAACTACTGCAACACGGTGCAAATAATTTAGTCAGTAGGCCTTGAATATGATGTATTACTGTCATTTTTATCGTAGCATTTCCATAAAAGTTCGAGAAAAAATCGCCATTTTAATTTGAAATACTTTGATGTAAAAATAATACTGTCGCAGTTTTCCACGAAACATTAAAACAGCATATTCTGCACTAGGACTGGTGCTTCGCCAACCAGACTGATATCATCTGGAGATGATTAAATGATGTTTTAATCATCTCCAGACGCCGCCAAGTTCGTTGGCAAAATGCGTGTCGACTGCAGTGTATGGTGTCTTGTTGTTTTGTGGAAAACTACGTCAGTGTTTTAAATATTTGATGAATTGGTCATTCTATCTATAAACAAAAATTTAGGAGCCAGAAAGGCATTAGGTGTGGGTTGAAACTCCTACCGCTGAGTAGCCCTTAACAAGGAACCAGTCAAATGTCTTTACACAATTTAGATATCTTCACGAGTTATAAGCAAAAATATAGTGTGACGTTACCCCCAAATGTGGCTAGTGTAAAAATAAAACTTTTTTTGTTTTTTGTCATACGTTTTCCGATAAAACTAGTTTACGTATTAATATTTTAAAATGAAATAAAACTCACTTTATCATTCTGTTTCTTTCTTGTTTCGGATTGTTTCAGGAGGTGTTTACAATAAAATATTGTCTGAATAAAAACCGTCACTGTCAACCGATACCACCGTTCGAGCACTACCCATTTCATTCGCTTTGAATGATTCTATTTCTTTATGCAGATACTATTTTCTTCAATTATTTAATGAAACCGATATATGTATTAAATTTTACAAGCGAGCCATGACGAGATGATATTTTATAAATTGTTATTACCGAAGAAACGCAACAAGAAGCTAAATAAAACCTGACAGAACTTATTTATATTATGATAGGGAAGAAACAAAATTATAGAACTTGCTTGCTGATATACCGGATGAACGAGATTAGTGCCGTTCCAATTTTTCGATTGCTTTTAGGAATGAAAATTTAAAATTTTGTGATATAATTTGTGACAGTATATGACTTTACACTTCTTGGGCGAAAAATGTCATTTCCGATCTAACCGGAGGTGGTACCAACTTCAAATTTTTAGGTAGCACGTTGTATATAAAATATTTGTATATTTGGATTCTTTATGAAATTGTCGTTATAACGATCTATCACAAGTAGGCATTTGTTTTTAGAATGGAATCATAATTTCGAAATAGTTGCCAAGTTGGCTACTGCAACACAGTGCAAATAATTTAGTCAGTAGGCCTTGAATATGATGTATTACTGTCATTATTATCGTAGCATTTCCATAAAAGTTCGAGAAAAAATCGCCATTTTAATTTGAAATACTTTGATGTAAAGATAATACTGTCGTAGTTTTCCACGAAACATCAAAACAGCATATTCTGCACTAGGACGGGTGCTTCGCCAACCAGACTGATATCATCTGGAGATGATTAAAACTGTTTTAATCATCTCCAGATGACGCCAACTTCGTTGGCAAAATGCGCGTCCAGTGCAGTGTATGGTGTTTTGTTGTTTTGTGGAAAACTACGTCAGTGTTTTAAATATTTGGTGAATTGGTCATTCTATCTATAAACAAAAATTTAGGAGCCAGAAAGGCATTAGGTGTGGGTTGAAACTCCTACCGCTGAGTAGCTCTTAACAAGGAACCAATCAAATGTCTTTACACAGTTTAGATATCTTCACGAGTTATAAGCAAAAATATAGTGCGACGTCACCCCCAAATGTGGCTAGTGTAAAAATAAAACTATTTTGTTTTTTTGTCATACGTTTTCCGATAAAACTAGTTTACGTATTAACATTTTAAAATGAAATAAAAATCACTTTATCATTCTGTTTCTCTCTTGTTTCGGATTGTTTCAGGAGGTGTTTACAATAAAATATTGTCTGAATAAAAACCGTCACTGTCAACCGATACCACCGTTCGAGCACTACCCATTTCATTCGCTTTGAATGATTCTATTTCTTTATGCAGATGCTATTTTCCTCAATTATTTAATGAAACTGATGTATGTATTAAATTTTACAAGCGAGCCGTGACCAGATGACATTTTATAAATTGTTATTACCGAAGAAACGCAACGAGAGGCTAAATGAAACCTGACAGAACTTATTAATAATTATTTATATTATGATAGGGAATAAACAAAATTATAGGACTTGTTCAAAATGCATTCCTTCAACTTCAATACATTTTTGAGCCCTACTGATCGTTTCTCTTACTACTCTCTCTAACATTTGAGCAGTTATTGTCGCAAAAGCGTCACGAGTTTTCATTTGCAACTCTTTAAATAAACCCGCTCTTTGATGTATGCCTACAGAGAAAAAAACTATAGATCTCAGTCAGGTTATTTGGTAGGCCATCTAGTAGGCCCATGTGTCAAAGTGATATTATTTTGAAATTTACCTTCTAAATAAGTAGAAACATCTCGAAAGTTACAACGTAGCTTTTGCAGTTTTCGAAATTATGACACTATTTTAAAAACAAATGCCTACTTGTGATACATCGCTGTAAGGAGAATTTTTTCGTATACATGTTGAATTGATCTAAGTACCTACATTTGTCGAAATTCGGACCAAATTTTGGAGTATTTCAATTATTGGGTACTTCATTTGATCTATTTCAATTACTGGGTATTTTATTTGACCAGTGTATAAAATTAAAAACTTTTCGTAAATACAGGATGACCCATTTAAAACTCGGCCATTTTCTCGAAAACTAAAACAGATCTGAATTCTGTAAAAGGCATTCACTAGAATATATAAATGACATCGGGTTTGGGCAAAACGGTCTTTTTTTCACATTGAGATATCGATGGCGTTGCTATGCAAAGGTACTATGCAATCCCAGGAACCTTGAAAAGAGACGCACGTGACGGGATATTAAATTCTAAGAAACTTTTATAATGTAGACAATTTTCGAAAAATCACTGGTTTTCGAGATATCTGAAGTTAAATTTAATTCTTTTAAGTAACAAACATAACTTTTTTTAAAATAAATTTTGGGACGTTTTTTTATAGTAAATCTGACTGATTTAAATAGTAATGAAATAAATTCAATTCATCTTCCGGTTTGTCCGGAAATTACGCTATTGTTCATTTTAGAATCAGACACATTTTCACAAAAATTGAAAGAAAATATTGCTTTCAGCATGTTTTTACATGTTCTAGTTAAAAAAAAATTAAGTAAAAATAAATCATCTATTAATTATTTTATTAATTTTATTGATATCAATTATAGACAAATTGTCACATATGAAAACATGCTCAAAGTAATATTTTCTTTTAATTTTCATGAAAATGTACAGAGTGTCTGTTTAAAAAATGAACAATAATGTAATTTCCGGTCAAACCGTAAGTTGAATTGAATTTGTTTCATTTCTATTTAAATCAGTCTGATTTAATATAAAAAAACGTCCCTACGGACCTATCATACAAATTTTATTTTAAAACAGTTATGGTGATTTTTGTTAGGTACTTAAAAAAATTAAATTTAAGTTCAAATATCTCGAAAACCAGTGATTTTTCGAAAACTGCACAACATAAAAGTTGCTTGAAATTTAATGTCCTGTCATCCTTTCAACTTTTCTGAGATCGAATAATTTCTTTCCATAGCAACGCCATCTATACCTCAAACCTCAATGTGGTAAGATTTTTTAAGATGTAGGTATGACAATGGTTCATTCATCGGGAAACAAACTACAACAACTTTTAGGCAATCCAAAATACAAAATTGAAACAAACGAAAAGTCGGGGATTTGCGAAATTAGCTGTAAGGACTGTAATCAAAAATATGTTGGACAGACTAGACGATCAATTTAAACTAGATTCAAAGAGCATATGGCCCATCTCAAATATGGTAGAACAAATAAGTCTAGTGTTAAAATAGATATTAGCAATTTAAAATTAATTAGGAATGTAACAGATACTAGACAGCTGGATGCATTTGATTGCTTGGAAATCATAAAGTGTAAAAATAGTATGAATAGTGACAGAGGGCCTATCCCAAATAGCCCGCTTTATTGGTTAGTGGGTCACGGTTCACCGCACGGTCACAATACGGTGACAATAGTTTAGGTATAAATAGGGTAGATTGCTAGCATAAGTTTAGTTTTAACCATCTCCAGATGATGCCAACTTGGTTGGCGAAACGCGCGTCGGGTGCAGTATATAGTGTTTTGGTGTTTCGTGGAAAACTACGTCAGTGTTATCTTCACATCAAAGGTTCCTATCCACTCCAGGACTCAATGTGGAGAAAAACCGTTTTTACCCAAACCTGAAGTCATTTATATATTCTAGCCTTATCAGGGGCGTGCGGTGAGTTTTGATACAAGGGAAACAGTTTGTGATATAGGGTGATGGGTAGTGCGAAGCCCCGAGCGAAGCGAGGCAGCATTTTTTTTAAGAAAAGGGGCGTGGCTTCCGTATACTCATTTTAAAGCAAATGTCAAAAGCCGCAAAGTTATGATATCAAGAAAAAAAGTACACTTGTAGGACCGCCGCTCCTCAATAAACATGAAACATAAAAACACAAAAAAATAGACAATCCCCGATTCCAAAGCCGAAGCTGCACGGGCGAGGGTTACACTTATGAAAAAAACGCAGACACACAACCATACCCACCAACATTTCCAGAGCCGGTGGCGGGGATCGAACCCGCAGCGAAATAGAGAGTTCGTTCAGTCACACTTGACATCGTGCATTCTCTAGCCAACTATAAATCGAGCCGGCTAGTTAAGTAGTTAACATGTACATACCTACCTATTTATAATGTAGTTTAATCCGCCTCTCCTTTTTTGCGAAGTCGGAAATAACTTCGTCGTAAAAGTTTGAATTTTGGGGCATCTACCTTCACAAAGTCACTTTCTATTGTCAACAGGGACAATTTTGAAAGCCGCTCTTCACTGGCTGAATTTCTTGAAAAAGTTTTTATTCTTTTTAAGGTCGAATAACTGTGTTCAACCGAAGCACTAGTTGCAGGTATCGTCAACACTAACTCACAATATCAACATTTCAGAGTAGGCCTGATCCAAACTATTTTCTTTTATAAAGATAATCAGTTCGTTGGCGTTATGTTTCTAATATCTTCTGTAGCATAAATAACTGAAAGTTCCGATCGTAACCCAGCTATATCAAAAAAATTTTCGTAGTTATCACTCAATGACTGAAGTGCGTTTTGTGGAAACTGTTTATTTTTAAATTCATTAAAATTACACAATTCTAAAAATTGTATATCACTAAAATTTTTAAATCTATTATTTAGTTGCCCAGTGATATTGTCCAAAATTTCGATAAAAAGTCTTCGATATGAAGTTCTACGATCGACTATAAATTCAGTTCGTATTCTTTTTCTTTGCGGCTCTAAATTGTCATTATTAGTTTTCTCCCAGAACTTTTCAAATTCATTTCTTTAGTTACAAATCAAATTTTTGAATTCTTCAATTTTCTTTACACAAAATCCAACGTCATTTGATTTAGTTTGCAAAATATTGAATAAATTGTCAGTAAATGGGAATATTTCGGAGAAAATATTTAACAAAAAAATTAAAATCAAAGTCTCTTTTCAATGAATCTAAGTAACCTCTGGATCCATTAAAAGTCTCAGTGTCCCAATCATCTTTGCTTTGTAAAATATTTTCAAATAAATCAATTAGAGGCTGTCGATATTCAGATACAGTTTGTACTAGCCTCCCACTATAATTCCATCGTCTTGGAGCAACTCTGGGTAGTCTCTTCTGTACTTCCAAATCTAAAGCTCGTGTCCGTTTTGATGATTTTGAAAAAAAGGCAGATCGAAAATCGAGATTAAAATCTATAATACCAGACGCATTACCATGCTATACGGCCCAGATATCAAGATTATGAAGTTGGGATGGGATGCATTTCATGAAGTTGCTTATATCGAAGTCGCGCGAGTTCGTATTGGCTCGATTAATCGAGTGCGTCATCGTTACGGTTTTAGCGTGCAACATTATCTCAGCTATTGAAATGCAGGGCCGTGTCTATTGAAATTGAGTAAAAGTAAATTTTAATGATTAATATATGTGATAAATAATAATTAGGTTCTGATTATGTATTTTTTTTTAATAATCCCAAGGGAAGCACTGCTTCCCTTGCTTCCATGGACCGACCGCCCCTGAGCCTTATACAGAATTCGCTATCTCTTTTAGTTTTCGAGAAAATGGCCGCGGGAATTTTAAGTGGGACACCTTATATATAAAAATTGGAAATTCAGAGAAACCCAGAGTGGCCTCTCATAGACACCCATCTTAGCATTGCCTGAGTATAATTATATCAAACAAACTGTTTTATTTACATTTACAGTCCTGTCTGTAAATTTTGTGTTTCTATATTCTTTACTTTTAGGCCAACAAGAATATTCCCAGCGCCAAGCTGGAGTAGCTTCAGGAATTGTGCTAGCTGTAATAATACCACTTATACTGCTATTCGTGTATATCGCATACATATTTTTAAAGAAGAAGCAGAGGGAGAAAGAGGAGGAAGAACTTCAAGAGAAGAATTATGAGGAGCAAAAAAGGTACAAAAATTGGTAATCTTAATACTATTTGTAGGATAATTAAGTAAGCCACTACAATGCAACTGAAAAATTCAAAACATTGAACTCCTGGACGAAAACTTGAATGGTGAGCTGAGCACACAAATGAACAACATTTGACAGCAAAACAAAACTGTATGTCTGGCAAAATCCGATAAAGATTTTTTAAAATAACCGTTTGGTTCATGTTCAGTGCTTGCCATTTTCTACCATTTGACTATTTAATATGTCTTCATAATTAAGCAATAGTTACACGACCATAATATCAAGCGCATTTAGAATCCGAGTTGGGTCATAAATTTTAAGATCATTATTTGTATGTACTGAATAGTCTGTGAAGAGAATTAGTCTTGTACTAATAAATAGCTGATTTTGTTCATGCAAATCCATTTGCGAACAAAATAATTATGTTTCCTACCAGTAATTTTGATTGTTCTTTAAACTCCTTGGCCATAAAATATATACTCCAAAGCGAGTTAATGATCACTTTGTTCACAGCGAACGAAACCAGTTTTTGTCAATAACTTTATAAGCATATTGTATTTTTAGGAGAGCTCAAGAGGCAGCAGCGAGAAAATTGACAGCAGGTGATGATTACAATTCAGATGAAGACAATAACAGTAATGTTACAAGCACTGGCAAAGAAACCACAGTATATTGATAATAGCAAGACAGTATTTTCTCAGTATTGAGGCCTTTAAATTTTAGAGGCCTCAGGTGATCACTTGCCAGTTTCACGTATCTCATTCATTATTTCTTCTGTCGCGTACGTACTGAGACAAAACTGCAGTAGGAAGTAAGTTCTAGATGTATGTATTCTGTACCGAAATAAAAATGAACAATATATTGTTATATCTACTTTTTTATCAATATTTCAATATTTATGATTACTGTTTATATAGTGGAGTTTTAAAAGTACAATTTTTTTACAAAACATGTTTAGTATTTTTTGTATGTATTATTATTAGTATTAAGAATGTAAAATAAATAAAAACAAAAGGTCGCTGTACGTTTTAATATTTTTCGCATATAAGCGCAATATTTCAAGGTTCAATAAAACATGATTTTCTGTAGCAAGTATTGAAGTATTTATTGAGTTATAATGTAGACATTTGGGAGTTATGTATGGAACAAGACATCTTGTAAATGGCCACCACGGCTTTGCTGGCACACGCGTAATCTTTTGGCGAAATTTTGAATAACGCTGTTGCATATATGTGGCGGTATTTCGTTGATATATCGTCTAATTTCGGCCTTCAATGCTTCGGTGGTTGCAGACTTATTGGCATAAACCTTTGACTTCAGATAATCCCACAGCCAAATCCAAAGGTAATAAATCGCAAGAGCATGGCGGCCAATTCTGGTCACCAAACCGAGAGATGATACGACCAGGAAAAGACTCGTGCAAGACCGTCAATGTTTCACGGGCGGTATGGCAAGCATTCAGCATCCTGCTGAAACCACATGTCATCGAGAGTAATATCTTCCAATTGAGGCACAAAAAACTGGGTTATAAGCACCATAACGTTCGCCATTCATCGTTACTGCATTACTTGCCTCGTCCTCGAAGAAAAACGGCCCAATGATTCCTCCAGACCACAATGCACACCAAACTGACACGTTTTGGATGCATTGCTTTCTCATGAATCATTCGTGGATTTTCTGAGCCCTAATAAATGCGGCAGTTTTGCCTATTAATGAAGCTATCGAGGTGGAAATGGGTCTCATCACTGAAAATGATTTTGTCCGCAAAATTGGCATTCACTTCTTGTTGCTTAAGGATCCAATTGGTGAACTCTCTTTGTTGTGCATGGTCTGTTGGCAGAAGTTGTTGAGTCAATTGTACTTTGTAGGCATGGAGTTGCAAATCTTTAATGAGAATACGCTGAAGAGTGGCTGTTGTAACGTCCAATTCTTGTGCACGATGACGAATCGACGTCCCTAGACTATCGGCCACGCTCTCGCGAACTGCCGCGATGTTTTGTTCTGAACGACCTCTACGAGCTCGTGTCGTGTGTTTCACATCACTAACCGAACCAGTACTTTCGAATTTTTCGATTATTCTTTTCACAGTAGATGAATGAGGAACATTATTTCGACCGAAAATTGGACGCACTTTACGAATCGTGGCAATCAAAGTTTCACCATTTTGATAATAATGTTTAACAATCAGACCGCGTTGTTTTATCGTGTAATGCAGTGGCGGTTCGTAGGTCAAGAGATAGGGAGGTCAATTAGAAAAGTTTACTGTATTACCTACCTTTTAAAGTGATTTAAATTCCAAGTCGATCCTCCGATCTTTTTGAGATGCAAAGTGGTCAATTACTTTTTTCATTAAAGTCTTTTATCTTCTTTATTAATGCCCTTTCTATAGTAAGCATAGCTAAAGAAGATAACCTTTCCTGACCCATGGTGTTTCTTAAAAATGTCTTTATTCTTTTTAGGGTGGAAAAACAACGTTCACTTTCGACGGTAGTCATAGGGAGAATACACAAGATTTTTAACAGTTTGACACTTTCAGAAAAAGCATTGCATAAATTATTGGTAATAAAAAGCTGTAACAAAGCAACTGCACTTTCACTATTGGAGGAATCTTCTCGGCTATATAATACTTCTGATTCAATTTTAAGTTTCAAATGATTTATGACTGGATACTCCGTTTTAACTAATTTAAACATATCTTGAGGAAAGCTTTTTTTATAATCTTTAAATCGATCTGCGTGAAATAACCGAGACACTGCTAAACCAATAATAATAACCAATAGCTTGGTTTAGAGTGTTATTTTCTGATTCATTATCAATGATTTTTTCTAAACAATCTAATAATTCTGTTCGATAAGTATAAACAGTCTTTATGCACTTTGTGTTAAAATTCCATCGTGTTGGAGCCGCATTAGGTAATCTCACCTTAACAACATTATCTAACACGGCTGTTCTTTTCCAAAGAATGAAGAAAAGCTATGTAAATTAGCAAAACAAATTTTTATGCTTTTATCCTGACTTGATGCTTTTTGTAAAAGTAAGTTTAGTTGATGACCCAAGCTGTTCGCAACTAAAAGTCGGTGTGAGACGTACACAAAACGTCGGGCTGACCCATATTTGTACTAATCTGGTCAATAAAATATGGGTCGATTCGACGTAGAGGACCGACTTTAGTCGTTGTGATTACCGACCAAATGTTCACCAAATTTTACGTCGGCTTAAGTTGGTTGTCAGGCTATTACCAACCTTATTTAAAATTTGCCCTTAATCTGACCTACAAAAGTCGGGTGTAGGTAGTGAAAGTAAGCAATTTTGTATATTATTCTATTTATATAAAATGGATAAGGCGTGTTTATCATTGAGTACGTATTATATACCAAATACTTCGAATAAAATTTTAATAAATCTGGTGGGGTAAAAACTGAAACTAAAGAAATTTTATTGATACATATATATAAAGTAGGTCGAAAAATATAGTAAACCCATAAGAATAATGTTTATTTTAAGAACGAAAGTAGTATTTTTATTTTTTTACTTTCAAAAAATATTTTCCCTTTCCAAAGAAAGCGCAATTGAAATACTGTTCAATTAATTTTACGAGTAAATAAAAACTTTTTTGCTTACTTTATTTGAAAAAAGAGGCAAATTTTGTGTATTTAAAATAATTGTACACATAATCAACATGGCCGCCTATTATTTCCTTCTGTGGAACCAGAAAATATGGCGAAGGCGGGAATAAGTGCAACTATTTTTACTAACAGCGACGTCACGGTTAAATAATTTTACCTGCACCAACCTTTAGTAGGCTTTTAATTGAGGTTATGTTAGACCAAGGCCCAAAAGCCTAACACCAACGTCCAGCCGACGTTGCTAGACGACTACGTCAGTGTCTGTCAGCAACGTCTAACCAACGTTGGAATGTTACTCAAAAATTACCTAAATCTACTTAATCAGTTACCAACGTCTAATCAACGTTGGATAATAATCTAAAAACAAACTCAACGTATTAAGTAAATTTCTGACATCAAACCAACGTTGGTAAATGTGCTAGATGTAAATAGTAGGTTTGCGAGGTACAAGTTACGTTGCTCCGACGTTGTATCATAACTATAAAATTTAAGACGCTACTTGACTATTATTTGTAATAATTTTGACCTTATAATTAGTAAAAAAGTAGTCGGTAGTCGGTAAAATGTTACTTGGGGAGCGTAACAATGAATAAAATTTGCTGAGGCTTTTAATCTTTTGCTATAGACACTGTCTAACTGCATTCTAATATCAACTGTACCAAGTGTTGCTAGACTACAACAGTTATTCATATGACTTGATGCGAGCGAATGTTTCTGTATTTTTATTTTTAAATGTTTCAAGTCAGTTACACCTATTTTGGACCATATAGGATTAGGATCATCACCAAATAACAGGCATGGGAAACAAAAAAATGCATTTTTTACCTCGCATCCGCAAATCCACTCGGATAAATCGTACACTGAATTTCGAAAATACCTATTAACTTCTTTTTTTATTATCAAGAGATGTTTGCTTTATCGTCATATTAAATTTTGGACGGCCACCACCTTTAAGTTTCACTCAGTCTTCATAACCCAACTTATGTCTATCTTTCAGGTTTAATATATTTTGTACAACACTCATATTTAATAGTAAACACCAAAAACACTGTTTTATTTAATTTCACGACAAGTAGAGATTTACTAATAAAATGTTCACAAATAAAAACATTAAAAACAACGCGACAGAATATACCGACCAACGCGTACCTTGTCAGCATTAAGACTGCTCTACTCTGAACTTCGTGCGTTACCGTTTCCGTAAAATGTGTCGGGGACATTGTTCCCGCCAGTGATTTTCTGTCTCTTTTGCTTTCTAACGATTCGCGCGTAAGTCTATTTCACTTTAATTCGTTGTAAATTCAGTCCGTAGCTAGCTTTGAGGACAAGTTGTGAATTGACCTAAGATTTTCAAATTCTATAAATGAATAATGTAATGAATATGAATGTAGAGGCTCGGTGCTCGGGGGGATACGAAATCCTGCGATCTAGATATTTGAATAGTATTGTGCATAGAATGAACTAGAAACTTTAATATAATTTTTAAGAATATTAAAAATATATATATTATATATTTTTAAACTTCAGAAAATGAATAGCTAAATTTTTTTATTTGTATGTGGGAGGTCATTGACCAAATGACCCTATAGAAGAACCGCCATTGGTGTAATGCACCATGTTTACTAACTCCCATCTCTCTCCTATCGACCTAGCATTACATAATCTTGTGACATCATGACAGCCAAACTGGCGCGCAATTCAAATCTTGCGCTCTTATTCAAACACCTGATGCATATATCATATGGCGACGATTGACTTGGTTTTTTATAAAAATCATTTTTCGGAGCATCAAGGTATATTAAGACTTAACATACATCATAATTCGTCCAGTTTTAGAGATCTTAAGGCATCCTATCTAAGTGTACTGCGTGCCAAATTTGGTTTAAATAGCTGCACTAATAACGACAATATAAGAAAAATTCCATATTTTTTTTTTTTTTTGGAAATTTCAAAACAAACAGTTTTTGGGCACATGTTTATATGAAATTTATTTCTTAAAAATAGTTAAGCAATACCACCCTGAAATGTTTTAACATACGTAGTTACACCCTTTAAATTCAATAGTGCCAAATAATAAGCCGAGTGCGAGTTAATATGTAAGTAAATAAAAATGATAAGTTTCTAAAAAAGGAAACAGCGATGCAACTATGGAAACAGGTGTTTCTCAAAATTATGGATTTCTTCAGCACATCATCAAGGGAACAAAACTGTATAAGATTGGTAATAAATATAGTATACAGTACCTATTTTCAATTTGCGTAAACGTGTCCTAAAGAGCATTATTTGGACATCAGTAGTGAGAGCAATAGAGCCGTTATGCATTAGGTACCAGTTTCCGTCATTTCATCTCATTCCTTCAGCTATGCTGCGTTGAAGGGGATCAATAACTGCGAAACACCGTGATACCGAAAGCGAATAATTTATTTATAACGTCAAACTATAACTGAAGATACCTATAGTCAATCTAAAATCATAATTATAGTAAAAAATACATAATTTACCGTTTGATACATTAGGTGCAGAAAGTCAAATTAGTGTAGAAAGCAACCTGTTCCTCATAATGACCTACTGATCTATATAACAATGTTTACGCATTTTCAGCCATCCCCTCATAAACTTGGTGTGATGGTGGTGGATTGTGCAGTCAATACAGGGGGAATGGATCGTTTCATTTTGACATGTGGAGTCCTAAATATTACGAAAAATCAATAGGTGCGTCTATCTACTTTAAAACAATATTGTATGCCTTATCCCATATTAGGTACGAGTTTGATGTAAAACATTATTACACGTTTCGTAAGAAAATATATGGTATACCTAGTTTATTTCAAACTTATTTGCAACATAAAAAACGTCGGCTTCTTAAAAGACGGTAAAGCGATCAAAGAAGCCGATATTTTTTTATGTTACAACTAAGTTTGTAATATACTGTACCTATGCATTAAATACACAAAATGACCATTATATTTGTCGTTACAAAGCTAGACAATTTTTATGTTCTAAATGCATAGGCACCTACTTATTATTATTTTTCTACATTTTAACCTCTAGATTTCTCGATTGTCGCAAGTAAATGTTAAACAAGGCACAAGAAAACAGCAAGAACTATTTTTTCAATATAGGTCTAGAGGTCATTCATTCATAATTTTTTTAGGATGGTGGTGGCAATTGCACCTTTTATAGCAAGGCAACTTTTTAAAATGTAGAAGAAATTTGGAATTCTTCCCTATAATTTGATTTCATGTCTGATCACAAACTTTAGTCTGATCTAAGTAAAAGAAATGTGTTATTACTGAATATGTTTATAAATTATAAACTTATTATAAGGGAGAAATTTATATTAGATCATGTATTCTATTTCCCATAATAATAAGTAATAAGTAGTTAAAAATAACTTTAAATGTACTTAATTGCCGACATTAATTATGCAAGTATTAATACTTGCTAACTATCCGATATAGGTTTAAGCAGGTGTACCTACCTAGGTAACCTATCCTATAAGCATAAAAAATATAAGTACCTACATATATACAGGCATAAGCACAATAGTTCTACTTTTAAGAACTCACTTATTTTATATGTAACGCTTTCCATCATTCGTATTAAAAAATTCCCTTTTTCAGTATTATTTTTTAACAAAACACTAATAAAATATGTAGTTATTTAAAACAAATAAATTTTATAGAGTACTAACTACTTAACCAATTTCTGTAAGCCGATCAAGTAACATATTTTTTTTCTCAAATTTAAAATAATATAAAACTTCAATAATTTAAAAATCGCATGATATATAATATGACAATTTGTCAATAATATCGGAGTACCTCAAAACTGCCCTGTATTTCAATTTAAACTGCGCGCGCGGTAGGAAGTCGACGTTGGTAGTGGCACTTGGTGAGTATTGGCAAGCCTGCAACTAAAATCAAGATAACAGCACTATCGCGTTAGGTTTTAACGTTATCTATTAGCTGCTGTCTCTAAATTAACTTCGTTTAATTTATTAAACAGTGTGTAAGAACAATTGAATACAAACTTGGCATTATTTCTCAAAAATAGTTTAATAATTATTGCTTATAGTCTGTGAATTGATCATTGGAGTTCTCGATGTCTCACGAACTAAAACCGATCGTCTACATTTTGCTGTGTGCTGTCAGTGCCCTTACAAACAACAGCCAGTAAGTGAATTTTCTAATAATTTTATATTTTCAAATCCGTAAATTTGTGCTAAGTTATTTTGTTAGAATTATTACATTTCCTAATTTCAAGGGTAAGTGTTATTACTTTACTTTTACTCTCCTTTATTCTAGAAATTTTTAAAATGAGAAGCTTATACATAAGTTCTTGGAATGGAGTTTTTTTTTACCTATGAACTTATTATGCGTCATGTCTATTTAGTGGAAGCCGATATTGCATTCATATTTTAACAGTAGTATAAACGAATGAAGAATTAATTATATGTTTATTAAGCATTGTTAAATAATTCTTTTTTACAATAGTATTTCAAGCCAAATGACATTTTTTCTAGCTATAAACATAAGATAATGTTTAACAGTTTATAAATAATCAGTTTTTCTAGAATTGTGCGCATCTAAATCGCTTTATTTATCGTACAATGGTAAAATATCAGTAATATAATTTATATTATTTTTTATATTTTTGATAGAAGATATTTGTTTATTTAAAATATGGGTTTTTATTTATCAGAACTCATTTAAATGTAATGTACAGGCTACTAAAGTTTTGCTTGATAATTCAATTTAGTTTTGTATATTTTTGGTTTCTTTGTGTTGACAGACACCTGTCATAAATGGTGGGTACTTTCAGATAAATCTCTGCGACATCCTTGGTTTGGTATGTGTATAGGGACCTTGAACATTGGCTTACTTGATTTTCTTACGGTCGTTTATACCGGTCGACGACCTGCCTTTGTTAATGCCCAAATCTACGCAGTTTACCTGCGTGTACTGCCAATTTTTTTTCATACAAATGTTATAGAAAGTAATGCCAGTAAATCACAGAAAAATACATATTAAAATTGCTGGATTCTGATTTTGAAGGACTAGAAATCTGATAAAATATGTTAAATTATATTTATCTCCGTGCAGTTCTAAGAATTGTTTTAGTTTTTGAATTTATGTGTAAACAAGGGGAAATATACGTAGCGAATTTATAAATACACATAGCATAAAACACAAATAATACTTGATAAGGATTTGTGCAAGTTTTAAAAAGTGTTCGGGTAGAATTTAAAGAGCATGTTGTGCGAAAATTAACTTTTTTTTCTTAATAATTGTTTTGTTTTTACAACGGATAAATTTTCTCTGACGAATTTATTTATTTTCAAGACACGGATAATAATGCATATGCGCTGCCCATTGACCCTTCAAAATACGGCATTTTACAATAATAATACTGTACCTTAAAATTTATTTCTGTTGGTGTGAAAATAAGTAGGTACCTAGAGAAAATATTTCATAGTAAAAGTAAAAATAAAGAACAAGTACAAGTTTCTATTTACCAAAAAAAATTTTCTTGCAATGGTAAATAGAGGAACAAATCGATCATTTATGGGTTGGCGTTTTTCTGTATTTGAGGAGATTTAACTTGTTTTTGTATTGCATATTGTAAAATTGTTCTCGACGTGTTTCTCTATGAGTTCTGTTAAATTCAAAATACCTAGCTACCTGTTTGAGGTTTTGAAAAAGTAGGTAGTATCTATCAACCGTATATATTATTGTTTCATTACAACAAACAATTCTGTAAAAAGGCAGTAGGTACGAATATAAAACGTTTATTAATAGGACCCGTTTTGATAATTTTTACGTTTTTGAAGGCTAATCGAAATATCAAAGTGATCTATCTGATCATGCCCAAGTTTCAGTTCCCATGGAAGACGGGGGTGATATAGAAGTCCTGGTGCCCCAGTAGAGCGTAGTAAAGATTATTGGCATTGGGTCCGGACCGGTTTCCAAAGTCAGACGTCATGGGTTACAAAGATTACAGGGAAGGCGCGACTGGGGTTGCCACCTAGTGGCTAGTAAATTGCTGTAGGCAGAAGTCAAGCTTGGAAAAGTAAAGAAAACAACTTTTTTTAATATACTTTAGTTTCGATAATGTCATCCTGGAATTTCCACATTATACTAAACAAAAAGTGTTCTTTTCAGCCCTGCTATTGCTTTTTCCAAAAACCCGTAGGAGTCTTATTGTATGCAAAAAATGCAAACTGAGGTGCGCCATAACTTAAGAATAATATTAAAAATTTAATATATCATCCCCTATTACGAATAGGGGGGTTGAAACTTGTTTTATTCGACTCACTGGGAAAAATCCTGTGGAGTAGTGTGGATTTAATATTTTTATCATTTTAACACGGTTATGATACAGCATTTATGATTTAAGGGTCGTCTGATTTCGTTCACTATTTTACTGTGCCTTATGGGTTTAGACATTTGTATGTGTAATCTTTATGAGCAAAAACCAAATCGATATTTCATCGGGCCTAGATGCTATTAAGAAATGCGAGAAAACACATTTTCCCCTCTTCACTCTCTTAGGGGTCGAATTTCGAAAAATACCTTCTTGTTGAGTGCTAACATCATAAAAGGAATATACTCGAATTTCATGTTGCTAGGGCCAGTGGTTTGGGCTGGGCGTTGATGAAATTATGAATCAGTCAGTCAATCAGGACATTTGTTTTCATACAGGGTGTCCCATAATTAAGTATCTTCCTTCAAGAGGGGTGGTAGAACTACCCAACGAAGTATGTAATTTAATAAATGTTTATAAATAACCATTTTGTTTTCTTGTTCTTGATCGTTTTCTAAATTTAATTAGGCCAGCGCCGTATATAAGGGCAAAGTCGTGCGATGCACGAAGACGCCGAGGCGTCTGGGGCGCCAAATGGCCTCAAAAGTAAAAAAAAAGATAATACAGGGTGGGGGAATAGTGCGTTCGATTTCGATATTTCGAGTTCTATGATAGCTAGAAATTTGATTTAAAAACATAAGCAAACTAGACAAAAAAGTCTATAACCGGAAATTGTTTTCGATTATACAGTGTGAACCAAGACTATTCTACAGGGTCAAGTAATTTTTTTTTAAATGAAATGCCATGTTTATCAGAACATTTTTTGAAACCTCTTTGTGGCCTCCTTTCACTCCTGTATTATTATTTACTTTCACCCAACCACTTGGATATGATGATTTTTTTGTTGTTGTTGAAATTATACCATTTATACATGTATATTAAAAATATCACTACAATCACAACTGTCTATTTTAAGAAAAAATATATTAGTACCATTATGAGACATCTGTGTGATGACACTCAGCAATTTTCACTTCCTAAAAGTATACAGGGTGGCCAAAAAGGATTTTAAGTTTACAACTTTTTGAACAGAATTTTCTCAATTTTTTCAAATGGAACACTGTTTGTTTTTGAACGATGTGATGTAGGATTGAAAACCGAACTTTTTTTTGTACGTATATTCCTATGGCTATTTGTGACCACTTTCAATTTATTGAACAATAACTGCAAAATTCAGCAATAAAAATCAAAAATGAGGTTTTTTTTTAAATAATTTAAGAGAAGGTAAAAAAGTGTGTTACATGATGCCCATAAAAACATCACACCAACAACATTCCAAAATTTGAAGGAAAGTTATAAATGCTGTTATTTCTTCAATAAAAAACGGAAAAAGACTTTTCCTTTTTTATTTTTAGAGGACTTTCAGCCAGGTACATGGACAATTTATCCAACAAAAATGATGAAAAACAAAATAAAACCAGCCCATACAATGAAATTAAAATAGGAAATTTATATTAAATAAGAAAGCACTTTTTTAGATATGTATACGGTCACTAATCTAATTTACGACTTATGTAAAACCATTATTTTTAGCTTTTAATCTTGAAAAAGTCCGAAAACTCGGACGAAACGTAAGGATAAATTGTCCATGTACCTGGCTGAAAGTCCTCTAAAAATAAAATTAGGAAAGAAAGTTTTTTTCTGTTTTTTATTGAAGAAATAAATTCTACTTTAACAGCCAACAAATTGTCCAATATCAGTTATAAATAAATGCTTTTTGGAAGTATCACTCCGGCAATTTTATGAACAGTAGAAACCTCATTCAAAGGACGCATAGAAGTGTGTCAATCAAAATGGGCAACATGTGGAGCATTTTTTATAATATCTTCTCTTGAATTACAAAAAAATATGTATTTTTAGAATTTATTGCCGAATTTTGCAGTTATTGTTCAATAAATCGAAAATGGTTACAAATAGCCGTAGGTATGTACGTATAAAAAATGTTCGTTTTTCAATTCTACATCACATCTCCCAAAAATATACGTATATACAGGGTGAGTAAGTTTTTTGTAGACAAACTTTAACAGGAGATAGAACACATGTTTTTAAAAAGAAAAGTTCCTATAAACATATGTCGTAGAATGCTTCGTTTCCGAGATACAGGGTGTTGAATATAATTTTTTTTTTCTCGAATTTTCATTATAACTTATAAACGAATGCTTAGATTTTTTCCATGTTTGGGGGATAATGCCTATTAATTAAAGGGCATAAAACAAGCGATAAGAATGTTCAAAAACTTGCACAGTGGCGGAGTGGAGGGGGTGCTCAACCCCTTTCTTAAACAGAACTTCTACACCAATGACTATTTTTTTTAAAAAACTGTTATTTTCGTTATCTACATACAGTTTAACAAAAATAATGTCCCTTCTTCTCTTTCGAAATTCCTGTGCGTTTCCGAATTATTTTGATTTTTAGTGTTTGATGTGGTACTAAATTAAGTAATTTATTCAGGGTGAGTCAGTTTTTTTGTAGACAAACTTTAACAGGAGATAGAACACATGTTTTTAAAAAGAAAAGTTCCTATAAACATATGTTGTAGAATGCTTCGTTTCCGAGATACAGGGTGTTGAATATAATTTTTTTTTCTCGAATTTTTTGAGTATGTATTTGTATGTATTGTATTTGAGTATGGCTTGATATAACAAATATTTATTTTGACTACATTGGAAAGAGATAAAGAATAAGAGATTTCGGCTTTTTAGAATCCTTAACAAACCATATTTAGGTAGGTTTCGTTGAGAGAATTAAATATTTAGCCGATAATTGATAATAAATAAATTACTTAATTTAGTACCACATCATACACTAAAAATCAAAATAACTCGGAAACGCACAGGAATTTCGAAACAGAACAAGGGACATTATTTTTGTTAAACTGTATGTAGATAATGAAAATAACAGTTTCTTTTAAAAATAGTCATTGGTGTAGAAGTTCTGTTTAAAAGAGGGGTTGAGCACCCCTCCCACTCCGCCACTGTGCAAGTTTTTGAACATTCTTATCGCTTGTTTTATGCCCCTTAATTAATAGGCATTATCCCCCAAACATGGAAAAAATCTAAGCATTCGTTTATAAGTTATAATGAAAATTCGAGAGAAAAAAAATTATATTCAACACCCTGTATCTCGGAAACGAAGCGTTCTACGACATATGTTTATAGAAACTTTTCTTTTTAAAAACATGTGTTCTATCTCCTGTTAAAGTTTGTCTACAAAAAAACTGACTCACCCTGTATATGTTCCATTTGAAAAAACTGAGAAAATTCAGTTCAAATTGTTGTAAATTTAAAAATTATTTTTGGTCACCCTGTATACTTTTAGAAAGTGAAAATGGCTCAGCATCATCACACAGATGTCTCATAACTGGTACTAACATATTTTTTCTTAAAATCGATAATTGTGACTAGTGATTTTTTTAACATACGCGTGTAAATGGCATAATTTCAACAAAAGAACACAATTATTACATCCAAGTGGTTGGAAGACAGTCAATAATAATACAGGAGTGGAGGGAGGCCTCAAAGAGGTTTCAAAAAATGTTCTGATATACATGGCATTCCATTTAAAAAGAAAAATAGTTGACCGTATAGAATCGTTTTGGCTCACTCTGTATATTCGAAAATAATTTCCAGTTATAGACTCTTTTGTCTAGTTTACTTATGTTTTTAAATCAAGTTTCTAGCTGTTACAGAACTCGACATATCGAAGTCGGACGCACTATTGCCCCACTCTCTGTAACTAGCAAATAAAACGTATGACAGTAAAAAAAACAAAAACAAAGAGTTACTTATTTTTTACTTGTACCTTTACTCATGTAACAGCGTTATGAAAACTGTGAGCGAAATATATTAAAATGCACAAGGGCACGAAAAAAGCTAGACCTGAATTTAAGACAAACTTAAATAGTTATTTATAACACAAGGACAAAAAATGCAGTTTTTCGTACGATTGCGGAAACCGTATGAGTACGAAAAACATTTTCGTCCGTGTGTTACACTATCTTTTATTCTATTGTAAGAAGAAAATAATAAATGTATTTATTATATTTATTTTAATTGAAAAATCTGGTCGTAATCGAGTTCGCGTCACTTTGACACAATCTAACAAGAATATCATGACAGTTTGTTTCATTTGTTTATATATTGATCATTATTTTGTTTATCTGTTTACCGGCCGAAAAGTACTTTTTCTACAACCGAGCGAAAAGTGCAACTTTGCGCTTCTAAAAGAAAGCGCAAAGTTGCACTTTTCCTAGGAGCGAGCGTTTTTTTTACTTTGTCGCTCGCCGAACGACAAAGTAAACGCTTAGTTACCATGGAAACCATAAAGAAACGTCTAGTGTATTTGCGACTTTTGACACAAAAGTAAGCATTGAGGGTATTAGACAGATGTCGACAATTTTGACAGCGCGTGATTTTAAGATCGTTCTCGTACAATAAAAATGTCTTTACGTGAAAATTCAATGGAAATCGATGAAATTAGTGAAATTTCGTGCACTTCGCCGGAAATATATTACAAAAACATGTGTAGCGCAAATTGATGCTTACATTTTGAAATCTGAACTGTCAAATTTGAGGTTATCAATAATTATTAATTTTTACCAAACATTTTTATAAAAACACCGGTTGTAGAAAAAATCCTGTGTGTAATTCGAGCACAAAGTGACGTTGCCGCTTTCGCCAGGTAGCCGCGCTCCGCTACGCGTCGGGCGTCAAACTTCTCGCTCAGAGCGACAATATATCACTTTGCGCTCTTTATACACAAATAGCTATTTTGTCCTAGGACGAAAAGTAATTTTCGGACTAGAAATGGAGTCGCCTAGCAACCACAACAAAGAATAGTATCTGTTATAAAAAGGTGATCTTTTCGTTCAAGTATAGAACCAAAAAACGCCAGTTTTCAATACAATCGAATAAAAACATCCACTTTTCGTTTCCATAAGTTGATTTTAGTTGTCTACAAGAATATTTGAAGTGTTTACATACTTAAATTTCCGATTTAACGTAGATTTTGCTCAATCGATATCTGTCTTAGTCATCAGTTACACTAAATACACGTTCGTAAACTGCATTTCGTATGGATATAGACAATACCATTGACAATTTTCAAAACGGACTGACAACTCAACAAGTCAGCAAATGACAGAAGACATAGGCGATTGATAATTGTTAGGTGTTATAATTCGTAATGCATTTGATTCTATTTTATCAGAATTTCATAATTGAAGACATAAGAAGTGGTTTTAAAAATCAAAATTTATTTATTACCATATAGGGGGGTGGAGTGCTAGAAGTGGATCTCCCCGGCGCTTTAGCTATCTCGTGAACCTGTCCAAGGATGGTCGGTACCGTAATTAATCCGTGATATGCTTGGTTAATGAAAAAATACGTAGAGCGAAGAAATGAACAAAGTAAAATATACGTATACGGAAGTTATCTTTGAATTGGAGACCTTGCGTGATATAAAGAATGACTCATTAATTATATTGCCTTTTTTATTCTGATAGTCAATATCACTAAAGTTGCGTATTATTCACTTCATCTGGCCAATAATTTCGTTGTTTAAAGTTGCTTTACAAAGTCAAAACTAAATAATCAAAATGTACATATATTTATTAAAAATAAAATAAAATATAATTGTGTCATAGCACCCTGGAATCAACTCTCAGTTCAGATGTCGAAGAAAGTTGATATCATATTTAGGAAGATCATTTCTTTCAAGTAGGTATGTCTTTTGTTAAATTTAGAAATTGAAAAAAAAAATTGGTAGGTGTGGAAATTCGTGCCTCATATTCTTATTATTGTTTTTGCTTCATAAGTATCCCTTATAAAAAAAATTAAATTAAATTGAGCAATTTTATGGGAAAAACATTGATCTTGAAAATTTTCATTGACACGAGCTTAAGGGGCCGTTTGCACTCTCAAGTCGAGGTAGTGTTCAAATAATGAACTAAATGCATATCAGCAAAACAAGCAATCACGCGCAACCGACTGAACATTCTGTTCAGTCCAGGGTTCGGACTTGCATGGAAAACCTGGAGAATCTGGAAAAATCAGGGAATTTGAAAATTCTAAAAAAATCATGGAAATATCAAGGAATTTGATAAATTTTGTCAAAAACCAGAGAATTTTGCGCAACAATCTGAAAACAATAAACCACCTACGAGTTTCCAATGTTTTCTCTTTTATTTTTATTTAAGTTTTTTTTTAATTGCGATTTTAATTTAAAAAAAGATTGAAAAACCAATTTACCTACTGCTATGCCACTGGTTCGTGCGAATAATAATCGCGCATGACCGAATTCCTGCGGCTAAATAAACTTTTGATTTGATTCGTAAGTGACATGTGTATTCTTACACATAAAAAACAAAGATACATTCGAGTTCAACGCGCGTTAAAATAAATATAGTTTAAAAAAACTAAAAAAGTGAAAAATAATTATTAATATAAACTGAAAACAGTAATGATCGAAAAATACTAGTATTATTGTGAAAAAAGCGTGGGTTGCTCGATATACGAAAAATATGGCACAAAGCGCCCCACGCTTTTTTCACAATAATACTAGTATTTTTCGTTCATTATTGTTTTCAGTTTATATTAATAATTATTTTTCACTTTTTTAGTTTGATGTGCTTTAAAAGCGTGTTTTGGTTTTTTAAACTATATTTATTTTTCACTTTTTAGTTTGATGTGCTATGAAAGCGTGTATTTTAGTTTTTTTAAACTATATTTATATTGCTTATTGATGTTGATATTGTAACATATTACGATCCAACAGATATACTTCTGCAAAAAAAAATATATTTTTTTTCAGCCATAGACGAGATTTGAATACACGCCCGAGGAGTCCGTCGGTTCGCGTCGACTAAGACTTGTGCCTTAGCCCGCTCGGCCATCGAACGAACTGAGAATCACGGAATGTACTAACAGTAATAAGCCACTTGCTGTCACGCAGAGGATACGTGAGGAAAGGCAATTATTTAATTCTGGCGATCCTGATCAGGATAATGATATAAACTTATCAAATTATTGTATTGTTACCGGTTCTTCGTAAGTGTACAAAGTTTTAATTAAATCTGTCCGTTTAAAGTGGGTCAAAATCGAGTCCAAAGAGTCGGTTACAAACAAACAAACATACAAATGAAGCTAATAAAAGCGTGTTAAAAAAAAGAGGAATATATTACTGCAGGTAGTGACTGTTTTATGTCTGATATGTTCGGATCGTACCAAAATCGAAAATGACGATATTCCCGTGCTGTTGTGAGTGAAAGTTTAGTATTAGAAAAAAAGAAAGCTAAAATGTCAGACATTGCAAATGATGAGAAATGTGAAATTGATAGGCGGCTGTCTAAATTGAGATAGGGATGTGCGATACGTTGGAAAGTACCGGTATCGCGTATCGTATCGTATCGGTTAAAAATTGCTGATTGAGTACAATATCGAACGGAAAAGTACCGATATTCGAAGTACCGCACCGGTTCACATTCGATCCGGCATTTATTGAAGGAGTTTTAAAAACTTTCTTTATTGCCAACATAAAATATAAAATTTGCCGCCAACATGAAAATATTAATACAAACAAAAATGTAAAAATAATATAAGAGATAAAATCCCAAACTCCTTTAACAAAAATAAATGTAAATTACATATTACATACATAAAACACTACTTCTATTTTAGCTAGTACTTGTCGATATCTGATGCGGCAGGTACTGGCCAAAAATGTACCGTACCCTAAACTGTAAAACCTGTGCAAGATATCGAGGATCGGAAAGAAAAGTACCGGTACCCGAAAATATCGTGTCGTATCGCATCCCTACGTTGGAAAATGTATATGTTTCCTAAATGTTTGCTAATCAATTTTAATGTGCCTTATATTATTCCAAAGATATGTAGTCATCTCAACTATTGTGTTATATATTTAAATATTTATGGGAAGAGATTTATTTTCGAGTTTTTTGTGTTTCGGAACTGTGTGTTCGTATAATAAAAGCAATCTGATCTCTATGTGCAGTGACAGTCGCAGATTTTGGTACTATATTTTACATATATTTTCCTAAGAAAAAAATAATTTTATTTGACGTTATTGTGTTTAATTTAATATCTAATGTAATGTGCTCTGGCATCACTCGTAATAAGTACGATATAAGAAATTAAGTATTTCCTTATGAAATTAAAAATCATGGGAAAATAAAATGTTTGTAATGGAAAACCTGGAAAAATCGGGGAATTTTTTTCAGCTACATAAAGTCTGAACCCTGAGTACCGTCTCGCACTATTTTCGATTTAATTCAGCAAGGTAAAAAATCGTACTGTATTCATTACAATAATTGACTTGTATTGTTTATAGTGTATTTTGTTACACCTATGCAATACATATACATATGCATCGCCCTATTCATGTTGTTAGTTTCATTCTTTCACAGAACTAGTCTATAGTTAAAATAATGGAACCTTAAAAGATACAGAGCCTGCCCTGTACTCAAACTGTCAACAGCAACCAATGGTAAATATCTGAGCTAAGTTTTGCATATGTCAAAATATTATTTTATTGGTTTTGTGACAAATACCTTTATTTTCTTTCTCTTTATGCAATTATATGTTCTTTTATATAATTTAGAAGGTAAGTAGGTACTGTATTTAAATGTGTATTTTTTTACAAGTTTTTTAAAATCTACTGTTTATGCGCACATTTAGTGGTATGGATTCGATTGTTTTATTAGGAAGTCGATTTTTGAAAAATATTATTCCTGAGAATATACAGAAATATATAGGTACTTGCAGGTACGTTTTACAATAATAAATATTATGATTAATTTTGAATCTGTCTAGTTGTTTTTAAGAAACTTAAAAAATAAAAAATGGGAATTTTGAACAGAGCTTAAAGCACTGAAAATCCGCCTTAAGGGGGTTATGCAGGTCAGAAATTTCGAAAAATTCGATTTTCGGTTTTTTGCATATTCGTATAGTGCAAAGCCTTATCTTTAATAATTTCAAAGAATTTTTGAAAAATCTTGAAATTTGACCGATTTACAGCGGTTTTCGTAGTACCCTTCCCCGGGCGGTTTCGACCCAAGCGCCGCGGGAGCCTATTGTACTGGAAGCGCGCTAAGTACGTGGCTTTCTGTAACTCAGGTACTTATACCTGGATTATAGATGACTCTTTTAATCCTTTACTACAATATTTTCTATCTTATTAGAATTTTTAGACATGAAATAAATCTGTACCTGATTTTCAAATGCGTTTTTCTCGAAACTATGTTTTTTTGAACGGTGTACGTGATATCTCGAGAACCGTTAATCCGATTAACACCAAATTTTGACACAATGTTCAGTATGAAATTTGCAACAATCTGTGCCGGGTTTTTTTTTATATCTTTCACCATTTGTTTATTATTAACAATTGAATAAAGTGAAAATTTACTTTTATTTCAAACTACTGCCACAAATCGAATTTCATAATTTTTCAAAAACCCACGGCAGAGATTGTGGAAAATGGTATAAATGACTAAAAAAAAATTTTTTTGCGTTTGTTTCAGATGCATACAGTTCCGGAAATCCGGTACACCGTTTGGGGACGGCAAAAAAAATGCGTTTCAACATTTTTTTATTACAACTTTTTTTTTATGTAAAAATTGACATCAAAATTTTTTTTTTTAGATAATTGAGACATTGCTTTTTAATTTAAGACCAGGTCCCATGTTGCTATGTTCAATAGTTGAGCCGCAATTAATTCCCAAAAAAAAGTTAGCATTTTTCGCCGCGCGACCTGCATAACCCCCTTAAATGCGGCAACTGTATGTTTATAATCTGTGCACTTGTCTTGTTCTTCTACTATCATATAACCTTGCAGTGACGTAGCGTAGGAGGGGCAAAAGGGCGCAGGCGTCCTACGGCACCATCGCAGTCGTAATTTTTTCTATACTTAGTCAAAGATGAGAAAGTACAGGTGGCGACGAACGACAATGAACTCTCTTCCGTCTCGAATGTTGGGCACGAATTTTGGAACACACTGTGTGCACTGAACTAAATTCTTTGGGAACTAGGCTGTAAAGTTAGTAATACCAATAATTTATAATCAAGTTTTTATGTGATAATATCTTAATTGTACATAATTCTACTGTTACACCTCATTTTCTTTGTGATTGTTATTAATATGCGCTTGTTTCCGTGTCTCGGTAATATGAAATAGTACCAAAAGCCTATTTTATAAAGAATAGCGGCTTTAGCGCCAATTAAACATCGTTTTTTTATCGATTAAAAAAAACAGCTCGCAGACATTCTGAAGTTAGATTTTAACTCATAAATTTGATTTAGTTCAAGGTTAGATGTTAAGTAGATGCAATTGCAGTCGTAAGAAAATTAAACCATCCTTTTTGTTACTATAAGTTATTAAAATAGGTGTAAATATCCACTGCTTGTGCTACCTACTTGTTTTCATATAAAATTAATTATAGATAATAGAATATATTATCTTTATGGCAAATAATAACGGATATATTTAATGTTAATATTTGTGTCTGATTTTAAAACCAGGTTCTAGTATTTTTTAAGGATTTTTCACACGTTAAAAATAAAAACGTCCACAAAAAACAAAACTTCCAACTCGATAATTAATTATTTTAGATACAAATTTATCTTTTAAAAACCTGTGGTAGTATTGAATGGTTCCGAAAAGTGTGACATTGACAGTCAATTCAACATTGTCAACATTGAAGTTTCCAGACAAACTGTTTCAGTGGTACAGATTCTTTGTTGTGTACGAATTATCATAACGAAATTCTAAATGAATTGTTAAAATACTCGTAATGATGGTTAGAATTTAACGTGTTCTTTTTTTATAATTTGTGAAAAACTTAAATCATTTTATGCAAAGGCGACTTGATACACTATTAAACTGTCATCATAAAACATGAATTTAGGTATGTAATTGTCATTGGGACATGTTTGGAATCATTTCAGTGTGTGATGTTACGAATATCAGGAGCAAAAACACTGCAAGCTATACTTAACGTATCATCTCCAGATTGTATAATGCCAAAAAAGGTTCTCTACGGGGTGCCCCCATAATTAAGTACCTTCCTTCAAGGGGGCGATAGAACTAGAAAAAAAGTTGAGTTTTGTATATAAACATTTGCTTTAAATTAGTTCATAAGGGAGCTACAACCCCTTAAAGGGGGTAAGTACAAAATAGTTATTTGCCAATAAATTCCAAACGTCTTAAGTTATAAAAATTAAATTTTATAATGTTACGTATTTAACACTGACGTAGTTTTCCACGAAACACCAAAACACTATATACTACACTCGACGCGCGTTTCGCCAACCAAGTTGGCATCATCTGGAGATGATTAAAACAAAACTTATGCTAACAATCTACCCTATTTATACCTAAACTATTGTCATGGTTCACCGGACCGTGAATCGTCGAAGGAATTTCGAAGCGATTCTTTAAACTTTCGTTTCCTAATTATTTTATCAATTAAACTTACAGAATATCCATTACTCGCAGCTATATCTTTAATCAATACCTTAACAGTTTTGTTTCATGCAAAGTTTAGTGAGTGTAAGATATTCTTGTACTACATCTTGACTGTGATTGTTTAATTCGAGTAGGTCCTTAAGGTAGTCCAAGGTCTGTGGTGTCGGAACACTTGGAAACAATGAACAAACGTCAAAGGAGATCAAAATTTCACCTTCTTGCAACTGAATATTTTTCACCTTATTAATGAAATCGTTGGAATTAATCACAGAGAAACTAGGTGGTGCAAATAGGTAAATTTTCGACCTCTTCTGTTAACCATTTTGATAAGTGGTAAGTCGGCGATCCGATTGCTGAAACAATAGGACGTACCGACTTTCCAGTACAATCTAGGTACACTTGGGTTAGACACATGTAACTTCCTATTTAAAGCTGGAGTAATAAGGTTGCTGCAGGATTTAAGTACATTTCTTACTTCAGTAACCATTTTTGGTAATGGATTACATATTTAGTCAAATTTTTATTCAAACATCATGATTTGTTGGGGTAGGGGTGAATTTTCGCTATAATTTGTTTTTTATTATATTTTAAATATTTACATATCGTGACGTATCTTACACCATGTATAGCTTTCTGTTTCTAAAATTAACAGGAGTCAAGACAAGTATTGCATTTTTTTTTGTAAAGAATCTGGCTGAACTAAGACTGTCAAACAAATTAGAGCATTTTAAAATTATAATCTAGTCAAAGTTATGACACTCATGACGGGTATTAAGTATATAAACTTGTTTTTTTTTTAATTTTGTGGCTTGGTTTCCATTCATTTTCACACTGCATAATTACACCTGTAATTAACTCTCTACAATCAATGGTGAATAACAAAATCTTAATGTTGATAATTAGCAATAATAACCTACATGTTACATGAACATTACAGGAGTATATACATACCAGTGGTGGTTCGTGGGTCAAGAGATAGGGAGGTCAATTAGAAAAGTTTACGCTAAAGAAGATAACCTTTCCTGACCCATGGTATTTCTTAAAAATGTCTTTATTCTTTTTAAGGTGGAAAAACAACGTTCACTTTCGACGGTAGTCATACGGAGAGTACACAAGATTTTTAACAGTTTCACACTTTCAGAAAAAGTATTGCACAAATTATTGTTAATAAAAAGCTGTAACAAAGCAACTGCACCTTCACTATTGGAAAAATCTTCTCGGCTATATAATACTTCCAATTCAGTTTTAAGTTTCAAATGATTTATGACTGGATACTTCGTTTAAACTAATTTAAACATATCTTGAGGAAAGCTTTTTTTATAATCTTTAAATCGATCTGCGTGAAATAACTGAGACTCTGCTAAATGATTACTGAAGCCAAACCTGTTTTTGATCTCAGATGTAATTATATCACAAACTTCTAATGAAATTCTCCTTTTTGATTCTTCCGTTTTACATCTCTGGGCAGACTGCATGGATGTCTCCTCCAAATAGTTATTCAAAATTTTATTTCTGATGTCTTCAATTTTACTATTAAAAACGCCAATACACTTATTTACTGTTACGACATCGATATTACATTTTTGTAATTGATTGAACAATATATCACAATGAGGTATAACTAAATGAAAAAAAATTAACCAGTAAAGAAAATGTTCATTTTGTAAGTAGTTTTTTAAACCAATAGCTTGGTTTAGAGTGTTGTTTTCTGATTCATTATCAATGATTTTTTCTAAACAGTCGTGATTTAAATCAACTGGTATTTTAAATTTAAATCATGATTTAAATCAAGTTGTGTAAAGCCAGTAAATCTAACTTCAGCTAGATACAAATTAAACTGAAAAAAATTCAAATAAAGAGAAGAAAAGAACAGTTAGGTTATACATATAAAACAAAAGTTACCTTCTTAAATGTACATTATAAATTAGGTGCCTACATAAAAGCAGAAACATAAAGTAAACAAATTGAACAGAACCAACTCTAAAAGAAAATAAAACATAATTTACTCCAAAACAAAAATTTTAAATTAGGTTAATTATTGTAAAGTTTATACAAAAAAACTAATTTAGCTGCTTTTTCGGTCCCTAAACAAGATCCCCTTAAATAAAATAAACAGTTATTTAGATTTAGAATACCTGCAGTTAAATCCTGCACTTTTCGTGATGGCTTTTTAATCTTTGAACAAGTCCTTGCGTTTCTTTTTTACAATTTTTTCACACCGCTCTGTTACTGGTTTTTCCTTTTTCTGTTTTTTTTTTTTTATAAAATAATCCCAAATTCCGTCTTTCTTCCTTCCGCTCATTTTTATTTCGCTTCAGTCGCACGTCGCCTCGCCATCTATGAAATTAATAAAACCGACCACCAAGCTTGTCAGAACAGGAAAATGCTGATTTTTTATTGTTTGTATGAAAATATAGACCATATAGAGAATTTTTCCAGTGACGTGAATAATTTATATGTGCAAATTGGTAGTTAGAGAATCAAAAAAATAGTGTATGGAAAAATCGTATTTGTTTTCAAAAAAATTAGAGTAGAACTGAAAAAAATGAAAAAATCAAAAAACCTGATTTTTTTTGATTTTTTAAATAAAAAATCATTGATTTTTGATTTTTTTTTAAAAAAATCATGATTTTTTCCAACCCTGTAATGAAACATTCCCAAGCAATAATAAGTGATAAAATATTCTTACATATGTAATGCAATAAGTCTGTTTTCTTTATAGAAATTGGAAGAAAACATTAGAGGTTTTTATCAGGTAATTGGACGGCTTGCTGCTATAAAAAGTAATTGCTTACTGTCACTGCCGTTAATTAATCGTAAATTACTAATGTCTAATAATTACTTACTGACCGTCATCTTGAGGAAGACGGGCCTGGTATCGCCGAGAGCCCAATAGCAGATGCCCGCCTGCGAGGTCGCTTGTGTATCACGTTTACACCCACTGTCCGATGTTGAAAATAAATAAATATATCTAATATAAAACGTCTATGTGTATAACACGTACATAGATATGCAAACTGCGGAATTAAAGACAATGAAGATTAACTTTCTTAAAATGTCTTGTTAATTTCCTTCACATTGTGGATTCAGTCCCGTTTCGATAAATTCACTTAACGAGGCTAAACAGCAACCTTTATAGTTATAAAAACCGTCAAAGGCGTTTCACATGCCTTTGGATCAATTTTCCTTGGTTGTGTGAGATGCGAAAATTGATTTATGAATGTTTTTTGTAAAATGTAACCTTTTCTATTGCAGCTAGAGGCTAATAAGCACTTGCTGATTAACTAGTGCGAAAAAGCGGAAGTTTACAACGAGCGCCAGTCTACCCACCACAACGGAGAGCCCCAGGCAAAGGGGGCCACAAGCTCGTGTTTCGGGGAAGGACGGTGCTCCTTCCACCAAGCGACGCTGGGTCCCACCTTCTACTCTGCGACATCAAGATGCGCTCACACCGGAATCCCGTAATGATCTGGTGTTCCGCAAGGTGCGCGGCATACTCAACAAACTCACACCTGAGAAATTCAAGAAGCTGAGCGATGATTTGTTACGTATTGAACTACAATCCAGTGTCATCTTGAAGGGCGTTATCATTCTTATATTCGAGAAAGCCCTCGACGAACCCAAATACTCGTCTATGTACGCACAGCTGTGCAAACGATTGTCCGAAGAAGCACCTAATTTTGAACCCCCCGATCAAGCGTGCACGTTTCGTCTTTTGTTGCTCAACAAGTGTAAGGTTGAATTTGATAATCGGGCCGCCGCAGTCGAAAGCAATGGCGTCGGTGGCTGTCCAACAGAAGAGGAGGAGGAGCGGCGTCAGCTCGCCAAACGTAAGATGCTCGGCAACATCAAATTTATCGGAGAGTTGGGTAAGTTGGAGATCCTCTCCGAGGGAATTTTACACCGTTGCATTAAGGAATTACTGGTACGGCGTGGCGACGATCCTTCAGAAGACCTCGAATGTCTCTGTCAAATTATGCGGACCTGCGGCCGCATCTTGGACTCCGACAAGGGTAACTAACTGTATTTCTTTATGGCATAATTAATATTCTTTCTGTATTTTGATGCTATCGTTCCGGATGAGGGCTGCATAAGATACGCCTTCCGTGGGCGGTGAAGAAGTATTTCTAAATCCATGTTCATTATAATTTTTTTCTTGTTTTGATCGAGTAAACTGCTGATTTTATGCTGTTTATGAACAGCGTCTTAATAGGTTTGTTCCAGCAGCAGTCGAAAACGATTTTAAACCGTCGTCGACATGCGAAAAATGAAATTGGCGTTCCAGCAGACAATAATCGGGGATTCTGTCTACTAGTTCAATGGTCAGCAAGTCAACTGATTGTGATTAGTTCCTAATCGATTTCAAACGGTTTGAAGAATTCGCGGATTATCCGTGGATTTTAGCCCGGTCATGCGCAATCAAATATAAAATGTCGTTTAAAACTATGAATTATAAACGTATTTGTGAATAAACCTAACATTTTGTGGTAGCATTCTTTAGTTTGCATAAAGATAAAAATAATTTGCTCCATCTTCTAAAACTTTTTGGGAAATTTAAACACAAATATTCAAAATGTTCGCAAAAACAGTGCTGTAGGTTATGTTATTTATACGTTTCAATCAAATATCATGCGGCGAACTGCGAAAGAAGCAGAAGAGAAGCAAAAATTTTATATAAATTGCCAACTAAATTGCCCGACTATGCTCCATTTATTCAAATAGGCACATAAAAAATTGTTTACCGGCGCTCGTAGAACGATCCTTTGTCGACCTTCAGTCGTGCATAGTTCTTTAATATAGGAGCGCGATGCATTATAAATACACAAATTGTATTTACATTGTATTTAGCCTATGCTAGAATTTTTTTATGTGCTTATATGAGATGAATGTACTACAGTTAATGTTTAGACATGCGCATTAAAAAAATTCATCAAACCGTTTGTGATTTTCTGCTGGAACAAACTTAATGTACATACAATATGGAAAATGGAAAAATCAAGTGTATACAACAAGGGTAGAATTATTCACACATCATAGGAAAGAACAGAGAGTTACAGTAAATGTTGTCATTCTGTTTTTTTCTAACGCATGTGACGTAAACGGTTTTGCCCTTGTACATATTAGATTTCCGCTTTTACCATGTCTTACTGTTACCATTATATAAAAAGTAAAGTATGAACCATTATACGAGTATAAAAAGTAAAGTATGAATATTCAATTTTTTTGTACCTGTAAATTTAATCTTTTAATAAAAGCCCATTTTCTGGTAGGCAATTCCTTTCTTGTTTATTAGGCACCATGGTGCTTCGCAGTTTGCTCTTCACCTCCCATGAACCCGGAGATAAAGATAGTGTGACACTCGAATAAGAAAATACTGTTGTTTTCGGTGAAATATAATATATTTTCTCAGGTAAAAACCTCATGAACCAGTATTTCCAAAGAATGATGAACCTAGCTGAAAATCAAGACTTACAACCCAGAATAAGATTTATGTTGAAGGATGTTATAGATTTAAGACAAGATGGATGGGTGCCCAGGAAGGCGACCGTGGTAGAGGGACCTATGCCAATTAATCAGATCAGACCCGTAGAAGATGATAGACCAGGGTATCGCAGAGATCGTAATCATCATGATCGTGAAAGTGAGAGGTCCAATAATATATCCGAATTGTTCCGGCATCCCATGAAAACGAGAAGCGGTTTAGATGATATGCTGATGGGTGAGTTACTTATAAGCAGAACTCGATTACCAAATATTTAAAAACACCATCCGCCAAATAAACATTATGAGCACGGTAGTCGCCTAAGGACGTAAACGAAATTCGCTCTTCGACACTACATGCATACATAATATAATAACTCTCGGCCGCTAATCGGTGGTTGACGGTCGCTCATCACTGCCGGTTTTATATGCAAAAGCTATTTTAATTAATGAGTAAGTAAAGTTTCAAAATTTACAGTTTAATTTCTTATCACGCGTTTTTCGGAATGTATATTAGGTTTAAAAACCGTCGTATTTTTATACAAAACTTAAGGTTTATTTCACCGAACTACGCGTTAAAATAACTGGATGAATATACTAACTACTCCTTGCCCTTTACATAAGAGACCTTACTCTATTTCTTGTATACTTACTGCAATAAAGACATTAGACATTTATTATTATTATCATTTATGATGAATGTATAGTTGATAATATCGTTTTTAATGTTATTATGTTATTAATTTATGTGATGTGGTATGACATTGAATTTATTTGTTATCTTTATTAATATGAATAATTTAGACTTGCAGCATATTTTTTTTAATTCTCCGTACTGCATTCCATGATAACCTAAAGTTATTCTTATTTGAAACATTCAACTACAAATGGTAGTTTATTTCTCTGCACCTAATTTGTGTATCTTGGATTATTGTCAAGATTTCTAAATCTAAATCATGTTTTTTGCTCCATTTATTTTTTAATATAGTTTCGTTGCTTTTTAATACAGGTATTACACCATTTCAATAACATCTTTAATCCGTTGTATAAATATTAATTTGATTTCTCCACAAAATGCCCCCTCAATGGCTACCATAAGTTCTTCAGTGTCCCTGAATTTTGCCACCTAAGTGTTTTTTTGGGATTCAGAAAACAAAAAGTAGTCACTGGGTGCTAAATCTGGACTATGAGGCAGGTGTTCAATTTCTTCGAGGCCACAATCAGCAACAGCAGCTTGACTTGTGCACTAGTGCATTGTTGAGGAGCAGCAAAACACTCGGTCAGTTCTTCGCGTATTTTCACTTTAATAGAATCCCTGAAGCGATGCATTAAGCTTGAATAATACTCTCCCGTTATTGTACTACCCTTCTTCTTCTTTCCATTATTTTTAAAAATCACCGAAAATAAGAATTCAGAAAAAAAAAAGGGCCCAGAATGAATAAATAAAAGCTATGAAACAAATATTAATCACTGTCATTACGAAACTCTTAATATAGTGGGAAATTGTTTGCTAGGCACTTTAGACACTTCTATCTATTGAAATTAAAATAATTTATCACTTATATAATATTTGTATATCCTGTAGGGACCGACGGGGGCAAAAAAAAAAAAAATTTTTTTTCTCCGCAGGGGGTGTCCGGCGGCGGAAAAAAAAATTCTCATTCTTGGCGGGCGGACTTTTTTTGGGGGGAAGAACAATTCTATTCAGGATCGTTCTAAATGATGAACCTATTGTTTCTTTTTCAGGATCGAATGAACCTGTTTCATCTCCAGTGATAAGTTGGTTGATAATAATTAAATTGGTTCGTCTCCACAAAACGCCAAGAATTGTTCACACCCAAACACGTATTTGGAATGGCGAAAACATTCAGAATGCATCTTGCACTAACCTTTATCATTCCAAGGTAGTCTTGTAAAATTCTGAAAACCATGGTTTCTGAAACTCCTAATAAATCTGTACACAACAATTTCTTCAAGAATAATTTTTGGAGTTTTTTCCTTGTTTTGTAAGGAATTTTATAATGGCACACTATTCGATTTTAATCATTTTGAGAAATTAACAATGCGCGACAACACAAACTGACAGATAATGAATTAATAATGTTGCAATTGTTCTGTAAGTTGACATACAAGTTTCCAAGGCTTATGTGATTAAAAAAAAAAATTGAAAATTTAAAATTTAAAACTGCCCAGTCCGAGAATATAAAAAATGAATGAGTTAAAAATAAAGTAAGGTATCCCTTTTATTTGAATTGGTTTATTTCTTAGACAACCGAATATGACTTGTTTACTTTAGTGATATTTTTCAGCATTCTATTATATTCGTTGAAATTTTGTCTGCATTCTATTTGTTAGAAGTTACATTTTTGTTGTAAATAGTGTACGCATTTCCAAAGGTTTAACGTTTAATTGTTACCAATGACAATTTATATATATTTCAGGAATTAATTTAGCACCAACAACCCCCAACCTAATACCTACTAGTCCATTTGGTGGCCACAATGGTTTTGGGGGTCAAAGAGATGGCACATACCGTGGCCATAATAACCAGCGCAGCGGTTATAATAATTATAATAATCAAAGAGGCCAATACAAGCACAATCAGAATAATTCCAACTCGCAGTTTAATAATCGTAAGTGTCGTTTTAAAGATTATTTTGGTTTTTGCATTTTGTTAATTGCGACCTAGTTTTTATTATTTTGTTTTTAGCGATGATGGAAAAGTATACATGAAAATTTGTCGCATTTTTAAAATATTTCTTAGTTTTTATAAAATTTCATAAAATTGTGTGATTGCTACTAATCACATGAAATTATTGATATTTATTTTTGTCGTGATCAAAAGCTGTCATAAAGAATATTTTAAATATTGTAAATCCAATTGTACAGGGTGATCATTTTAAGTGCCTGACTCGATTTTATTGCTTCATTTTTCAACTAGGAGAAAAATTCCGAAATATACTTAATGTATTTTTTTTCTAAGGATTACGAATCGAATAGAAAAAAAACAATTGAACTTCAAATAAAAAAGTTATGCCAAAAAACTGAAAAATTAAAATATATACACCCTGTGTTGTAATGCACAGATGGACATGTGAAAAATATCTGTCATGTGCACTTCGGAACGTCACATGTCCATTTCAGTATTAATATATAGGGTGTCAATATTAGTATTTTTTCAGTTTTTTGGCCATAACGTTTTATTTGACATTCAGTTGTTTTTTTTTTTTTCGAATTCGGGTTACTCGGAAAAAATACGTAACTGTAGTTCTGGAATTTTTTCCGAGGTGAAAAATCAAGCAACGAGTGAGGCATTTAAAATTATCGCCTTGTACACTTGTAATTTTTTAAATTTCATGTTGCATATAAATAAATAACTTCAAATAATGAATAAATCTTCTATCTATCTATCTATATATCTATCTATCTAGGTATCTAATAATGCTTTTTGTAAATCTTTATATTTAAAGCATATTATATCACACTAACACATTTTAAAAATGTAAACGACTTTTAAAATCAATAGCGCCTTGTCCTCCACATTCATAAGTTCTTTAACAAAATTAGATTTCAAGTTGCTGGCAAATGCTTGTCAATTGTTATCGCTACTTATCAAATAGAACATTGAATTTCACTATTTCAGAGTCCAATAAAGACGTGGCTCCACGTTTTAAGAAGAATAATCTCATAGTAGCTAAAGAGGAAATAGCAGACGTCGAACTGAGACCAAACTCGATGCTCTTTAATAAGGCGTCATCGGTAAAAGCAAATAATATGATGAATAGTCGAACGATGGAGCCCTCTTTCACTCCACCGAGTATGAAACAGCCACCTAGTACTTTACTTAAAGAACCTTTGCCAATAAAACAAGTGCCCGCTGAGAAGCCAAAACAATCTAAAAAAAGACAAGGTTTGTAGGTTTTTAAATTAAAACGGACTTTTCTTAAAAAAAAACAAATTGAAGATAAATATTTTGTACAAAAATAAAGTTTGTTCATTATTGAATCTAGTTGGTAAATTTGTTTTTTCATTTTTTACAGGGGCCAAACAAGGAAGACGTGTTGAAGAAGTTTAGTTCTCTTATCGACGAGTATTGGAAAGGAGAAATTGATCTCAAACAGGCAATTAACTCTTATAAAGAACACAAAGTTCCAGATAAGTTTGCCAAAGAGGTTATCCTAAGTGGCTTATCGGTTGCTTTAGATAAATCAGGTATACAAATCCCTTTACCTAGAAAAAAAAGCTTTTCCCATATTTTCTAACTATAATTCTGTTTTTCTCCTAGAAAGCCCCTTTTAAGTCGGGCATCCTACCACTATAGGGTGTTAAAAGCACCAGTGCCATTATTTTAACAGGTGATATATTGCACTAAAAGTAACAAAAAAAGTCTTATACAATAGGTGTCTACAATTAGACGGTTTTGCTAGAAAAGAAAATTTGATTTTGATTTTTTAAAGTTAATTACCCGAACAGTAACAGGAAATTTGTTCCAAAATTTTAAGGGAAGATGTAGTTTGAAGAGGTGAATAAAAATGTCTAATAATCTAGTTTTTTGTTGTGCTTTGAAGGGTTTCAGAGAAAAAATTGTAATTCTATAAATGGGGGCATATGACAGTGTCGCATCATAGTTACCAAGGGTCAGCTTGAGAAATGCATGTTCAGTCGCTCTAAGATATTGAGTGCTGTATACCGTAATCGATTTTTAGTGCATACATATCTGTTCGTTGTAATTCGGTGTTGGTGACTAACTAATTTGTAAAATTGAGTTGATTTTTCCAATTATTGTATAAACGGTGGAAAATTTTATTAGATACGATTATATATTTTAACATTTGCAGATGTGGAACAAGAAAAGCTAATCAAACTTCTGAGTAATTTGAAAGAGGACAACTTGGTAAACGGTCACACCGTACAAGAGGCGTTCAAGTCCCTATGTCACATTCTGGACGAGAGAGAAAACGAGGTCACCAAGGTGACTAATTCTGCCTCAGTTCTGTTTGCCACAGCCATCTGCGAACACCTTATACCCCTCTCTGACGTAGCCTCGTTAACTGATAATGGCGCACATTATCCGCTTTTCTTATTAGTGCTTCAGCACATCCATAAAAAACGGGGGGAAGTCGGAGTTATCGGAAATATTCAACAAAAGCAAGGTTAGTGTAGTAATACAGTTTAACGCTTGTTAGATTAATGAAATATTTTTAAGTTATTAACCTCAAATTTTGAGAACAACTCTACTGTTTTTAAGGCGTCACGTAGTTTGAAAATGAACGGGTTTAAAATGAATATTTTATCTTTTAACTTTTCAAAATTGAGAGAAATACATAATTCTCGAAGCTGTAGCCTCAAAGAATTTCTGCGTACATAGATTTTCGAAAATTTTTTAAGTAGACGTAACCAATTTAGCTTTTCCTTAGTGACAGTGTTATTTTATATTAAAAACTTCTCTAGGTAAATCTTATGACTCAATTACCAGAAAGCGACAAAACAAAAGAGCGTCTCTCGGAGATCCTGGAAGAAAGAGATCTCACATTCCTGTACCCTCTACTTCGAATCCAGGCAGATCTTGCCCGTCAACTTCAGGCTGACCCAAACCCTCAGTCTTTCTACAAGTGGATCAAGGAGAATTTGGAACAGTCCAATTTCAATGATCCCGGATTCATCAACGCACTCATGACGGTGCTGTTGAAGTACATAACCCAAGAATCCTCTGCAAGTGGCGGCGATGAAAAAGCCGTCATCGAGAAGGAGACTAGTTTGCTGAAACGTTATCAGCCTATTCTTCATGCGTTTCTAAGGGAAAAGTCGTCTCTACAGTTGGTGGCAGTTTATTCATTGCAAATGCACTTTTATTCTCTCAGCTTCCCTAGGGGACAGCTGCTGCGGTGGTTTATGGCCCTTTACGAGATGGAAATCGTTGATGAAGAGGCTTTCCTCAACTGGAAGGAGGACGTCACCGATGCATACCCGGGCAAAGGACAGGCTTTGTTCCAGGTAAGTTTTATCAACGTGATGTCTTCTAATCCTAAAGTGAGTTCCACAAGAACCAAAATACCGATTACTATTTTGTGACATGCGTTATCGCCAACCAAGTTGGCATCATCTGGATATGTTAAAACTAATTATTAGTTTTAAATCGTTATTGAGTAAACGGTGACAGTAGATTCCACAAATATCGAGGCAACGGATACTATTACGTTCCACCAACCGAGTAGGCAACATCTGGAAACTAATTATTAATTTTAATCATCGGATATATTTGGTGTTTTTGTGTTTGTGGGGAAGTAATGTTCAATATTAATTTATAATTTTAGCTTGGAGTGATTTTGGTAATAGGGCATAGGGCAAATATTAGGGTTAAATTACTTACAAAGAATTGTATATACAGGTTGTACTTTTAATTCTTCACTATGAGCACACTGATTTGATTGAAATCTAGTATTATGATATTAATGGATGCACTGTGGGGTATTTATATCAAAAAGAGCTTGCCAATGGCCGATTAAATACAAATTTAATTTACTGCCTTTGACATGTTTTCGCATAAACGGCGCCCTGCTGCTTTGTTGAAAGTTTAACTGACACCTTTTGAAGTAGGTGAAATTTTTTGTACATATCGTTATTGGTCTTTCTCAGGAGTCTCGGGACACCCCACCTGCATGCAGTTATATTCTTTCTGTATTAGGTGATATTATTTTGCGTCAAAATTGGTTTTATTTTTCTCTTTTTTACAAAATGATACCCCAATAGTTTTAATGACAAGAAAATGCATTTAGGATTGCTATTTGATGCTGTAATGAATTTTCTTGTGAATAAAACTCACTTTAGGTTCAAGGTATCTTTAAAATGTTGATAGCACTGGCCGTTAATGAATTATATAATTAGTGTACATCCGCCGGGGGCTCCCAACAATCCGGGGCTCTGGGCCCGTGCCTAAAGACGGCACTGAAATGATGTGATTGACATGGTTTGTATAGATTGTATGTAGTTCCTGCTTGTAACGTTGAATTTGAAAATGAAAAGTTTTCCAACTGCAGTAAGGCATTTCCAAGGGCAGGCTTATTGAGTAAAATTAGGAAGTGCTTTATTATAATGGTGTTTCATTTAAAATCATATGAATATACAAACACATAATAAAATTACACATGTAATAAAAAGGTAAAAATATATTTTTTTTTTAATCTGAAAATAAAATTCAGAGAAATGCTGTCTGCTATAAATTGGGGCTGCTAGTCTATACTTGAGTTACTGAACAGGCGGAACTACAAAAATGCATGATATTTGAATGATGCTTTGCCATTGGCTAAAGAGGTAAAGACGCTTAAATCTGGACATTCTTCCTGCCAGCCACCTCCTCCCTCCACTTTACTTCCTTCTTCCACATTTAAAATTTGACTTTAGTGTAGAGAAGTGGGAACGTTTTTTCCATTGTATTTGATGTATTTTAGGTGAACCAATGGCTAACATGGTTGCAAGAGGCTGAATCTGAAGAGGAAGAAGGTGACGAATAAAGAAGGCTTCAGATGGTGGCTTCAAGTCACACAATAGAAAAAGTTTAATATAATTTAAGTTATTAAAATACATACAGGGACTCCAGTCCTGTTTTATTACTTTATTTCTGTGTCGAGGAAGAAATAATTTTTTATAGCGCAGCAAATTCCAAACGGTCATTGTTAAATAAGAATTTTTTATTTTTATGCAGGCAATAATAAAACCTAGCTTATTTAAGAGCTTTTGGAATTGCTTGTGCCAAAACGTACAGTTAATGCGTTATTTGGTGTCCGATACGGTGGATGATATTTTGGTCCATGTAAAGGACGCTGTTGTCCGTTATCAGGGGCAATTTTTGTTAGTTTTGGTGGACAGATCTTGTCTTTCCTTTTTTGAGGGCAATTTTTGTCCATCTAAAATGAACTCTTAGTGGAATTGTAAGTTAGTTGGTCGTAGATTCCGTGTGAATGATATAATTTTGTTTTAAATAATGGATAAATAGTTAAAGTGATCTAGATCTGTAAGACAGCATGATTGGCAACCCTTAATTGAATGTGTATGACGATCGGTGATCGCATGCAGTGCACTTACCACTCCGACGACTGTGTTGATAAATTAAATTTAATAATATATGAGCTTTTTATTCTATATAATACTTTTATAAAAATGTGTTCGATTCATGTAGGTTTTATGTCCCGTTACTACTGTATTTTTCTCAAGTATTTTTGTTATGAAAATAGTTTAATTTTCCTATACACTTAGATTAGTTAATGTCACTAAACGATTCAAATGTACTGTGAAGTTTTGTGTTAATAAACTCTTCGATGGTATTTTGCTATCGATACAAATTTTATGCCTCCATTTTTCTTCCCACATTTCCCTTAAATATATTTTAACCTTTTCAGTGCGGCAGAAGAAATACAATTTTTTTTATTCTCTCCTGTTACCCGATAGAAGAAAATCTGATTATTTAAGAAAACATTTTTAGTTGAAAAAAAGGCATCGAAGTAGACAAATAATATAAAATGGAATGAAAAATAATAACGCTGAAAATTTTTTGCTAATTATTATTTACTAACTTTTACAAAACTTATCACAGATAAGTATAACATATATCTTTTTAAACAATTATTTTCCCGGCTATTTGCCAAAACGCTGAAACTTGGATTACAAAAATAATCATAACTATGTTTTTAAAATATTATACTAATTGTAGTTCTCTGATGATGGTGTAATAAACCGAAACGTTAGAAAAAAAAATTAAATTAGTTATACCTCACTGAAATCCCCACAAAAGAAAGAAACTATCAATATTAATTGATAAGAAAAAAAATATGTATATACAGGCTGTAACAAAAGACGAAACGTCTTATAAAAAAACTTTTTACGCAATCTTGTAAAGAATAAAAAGTGACAATGAAAATGTGTATTTAGTTTTTCGATTACTCTTCAAATAACGCCAAGAAAAAAGAAAAACGAAAATTCAAAATTTTACTTTTTTTCAAAAATCTCAAGAACGGCAAGAGATATTTTCGATTTCTCAACGGCATATTCCTGATCGGTAAATTCTGCAACTTTGCCCTAATTTAACCGATGCTGTATCTCTTACCGTTTCCGAGATCCGTGTAGTGAGAAGCGAATTTGTTACAGCCTGTATATATAAAAGGATAATATGCACATTATGTTCAGTACTACTGACTCAATAATGTTATTTTTAATTTCAACTATTCTGTCTAATAAAACCAAAAATAAATAAAACACAAGGTACTCACCAGTTGACACTCACTTTAAAAAACTTTCAAACATCCACTGACACGTGTTTCTGCTTTTAGCTTTATCAAAGTGGCTCATTGAAAGGATCTAAAGCAACTAACATTTGTAAACCCTAATGTAATAAATATTAATGGCCTCAGAGAACAGAACAATTGAAATTATATAGTGGAAATTCTCGGTAGGTGAGAATAATTTCAAAAATATAAATAATATAAATAAATATGAAGGTGAGAAGTGCAGAGGAAACGATAACTTTCAAGTATGGGCATGGATTTAGATATTGAAGCAACTGCACTATAAAATTCGAGTTGTTTCATGTCCTAAATCATGCGTCTATGTTAGTAACTAGTGGTTTTCTGTCTGAAGGCACTGACATTTTTTGCCACTTTGATAGCTTCCCGATATGAAAGGGTTAAGTATAGAAACGTAACCGTCATTCGTAATTTTACTCATCGGGGATTATTTTTGTCGGACGAATAATTTTTTTCATAAATTCTTTAAATTTTATATTTATAGTGTATACAGGGTCATTGGTTATGGATATAGGGTGAGTACTAACGTTACATAAGTTGACAGCTTTACAATGCATAACTATTATCGAACTTAGGTGGTGTCGATGACAACTTCTACAGAACAATCTCCGTGAACATGTTAATAAAAGACTCAAGTATGTAGAGGTCTAAAAAGGTAAGTGAATTCATAATATATGAAAGGAACTATTCGTATGATTAAAGTTTGACTAATTACTAGTTAAAAAAAAAAGAAATGTTTAAAGGCACTGCCACTCTGAAAGTTGGTATGTTTTTTATCTAGAGTGTATTTCACCTAAGAAGAATACCTTGTACACACCTTATTAATTAAAAAAAATAATAAAAAACATGTACTCTTATCTACTTTAGATGCTCAAAATGTATTCAAAAAATCAAATTACAACACTCAGTATGTTGAAAGATGTTCATTTGAGAACATGTTTATTAAGCAAACCCTGATTAACATTACATTAATGAATAGATCTAAAAAACAATAATTATTACGTTATTCTTTTGGGAATTGTTAACAAAAAACTTTTTTCAAAAATGATTTAACTGCAAGTAACAGAAACCATAACCTCTGTCAAAATTATACGAGTGTTTTTTTTCATTTTCCTCAATGAAATATGAGTGTGGTATAGAATTTGTAAATTTGTCAACAAAAATAAAAAACTTCATCGCCGTCGAAAATCACATCATTGGTCAAAAATGAATCTATAACCTTCATTTTTGACTAATGAACTTTTCAGTAAGCCAGCAAATTGGCTAGTCTGCCCACCAAAATTCATTGTTGCCATTATTCGTATTAATCCTTTCACAGCTAAGCACTAATTTTCTTTACAATTTACTATGTATAAAAAAATGGTTTTTGATTCATTTTATTTTAATTCCAGTTTGATTTTTTTCTAATATAGTTTCCGATAAAAATAAATCTTGCCTTAGAATCAATCGAAGTAAAAATATTCTTCCGTGAAAACAGCAACATTTGTTCGTACTACGCATTAAAGGTCAATAAAAATGTTTGTTGCAGTTAGTCATGGAAAATCTTAATATTTTGATTGACACTTCAAAAATGAAATCAAATTAATGACAGTTAAATCAACCAAACCTTAGTGAATAAATACAAGACGTAATTTATTTTCATGGCTATCTTCAAGGACAATTGATTTTGATTACACATTATTAAAGCTGCAAATCGTTTCTGTGTATCATGGTCGTAGAGTACAGATGTACTTACTGTCGCCGGCATTCACCTTGACCGCGAAATTTTCTCCAGTCCAGTCTATTATTGGCTTTCGAGTTGTGTACACGTTAGATCACTTGGGCGTATTACATATTGTTTTTGTGTATTTATTTTATTTGTTGTACTGCATTGTTGATATTAATTTAATAATAAAGCATGGCAGACGTACTCAGGGGTAGAAAACGGTCATTTGCTAACAAAGTGAATAAATTCATAGGTGAATTCCCGTATATATTCTATGACGGTGCTAAAATAATTTGTAAAGTGTGCGAGAAAGATTTGATGTGCTGGGATAAGCGTGATTGTGGACTTCATGTAAATAGTGTACACCATAAAAATAAAAAAATGGCATGCCTTCGACAACACAGTTTATGTTTGATTTACTATTAATGCTGATTGCCTGTGATGTTCCGCTGCACATACTCGATAAACAACCATTTCGAGAGTTCTGGAATAAATACAATGCCTAGGTGAAGTTACCAAGTCGCACAACGTTATATAACTATCTACCAACTGTACACATAGACATGTTAAACAAGATGTAATGTGAATTAAGAAATATACGGCTGTGGTTATCTGTTGATGAGACAACAGATTGTAAGTAAAATTATATCTTAAATGTTATAGTACAAGTACTGGACCCTTTTAAAACCGACAGTTCCACTGTTACTAGCTAGCAGAAAACTAAGTTAGTGTACTAGCGAAACAATTACCAGGGTGGTGCTGGAGACGTTAGAAAAATTTGAACTGTCAAAAAGTCAAGTGTTGATATTTGTGACTGATGGCGCCGTGACGATGCGTCGGTAGGCCGTTCTTTGCAAGAACAAATTTGTACGTTTATACATGTAAGGTGCATGCTCTACATCTTGTGGCAGAAACTATTCGAAAAGGTTTTCCAGAGGTGGATGCATTAATAGCAAGTACAAAAAAAGTGTTCCTTAAATCTCCTAAACGTCCCATGCATTTCATAGCAAGTGTACCGGTATTCCCGAACCACCACAGCCGATTCTTACACGTTGGGGAACATGGTTGCAGGCAGCTTTTTATTATGCTAAATATTTCCAACAAATAAAAGCTGTGATACTACAATTCAATTCAGATGCATCTATTAAGGAAAGCCAGACAAAATTCGAAGATATTTCCGTTGAAACAGCTTTAAAAAATATTGCGAAGAACTAAAACCATTACATGAAAGCATACAAAAATTAGAAAACTGCGTTGTCGTTAGTGGAGTCACTGCAAATAGTGAAAGAAGTACATCTACTGCTACACACTATCGGTGACGAAACAAATGAGCGCGGTAAAGAAAAGTTCGCAAGTGTGTTAAATAAAGACACCAGTTTTACCAAATTAAGACAAATATGTGATGGTGCAGCCCCAGATCCGTTAAGTGCGTTCAAAAACTATTTTACGTATGCGTGTATTACATCAGTATATGTCGAACGGTCATTTTCAAAATATAAGAATATATTTTCACCAAAGCGAACATCACTCATGGAGACAACCATAGAAATATATCTGATTCCGTAAAATGGCTACACATCTTCTCCAGTTTGTGATAAGCAAGCTAGTTATGAGGGTAAGTTTTACATACATTGTTTTAAATTGTAACAGTTTATTGTTTCTCGTATTAGCTAATTTCGCGTACGCCACTGTCCCACGGAACATTTTTGACAGCCCGATACATTATAATAGACACAGTTGCTAGGCGCCTTTATGACCATATTAGGTATAACGCCATTTGTGATGACTTATGAGTCTAAATACTTGAAATAAAATATGTTCCTTGCTAATGTATAATATTTATTAAAAATAAATAGAAATAGTCAATAAATTATTTATTTCACAGGTTTCATTTGCCAAAGGCCATCGTTTAAGTAATGACAATTTTCAACTCCTATGCCCTTATTAACTTTCGCTCTGAAAATAATTATTATACTTAGTAACGGATACGTCTAATCTAAGCAACTCGTTTAGGAGTTGTCAGATTTAAAACAAACTTACATATCTTCAGTAGAGAGATAGTCTTCCCAATTGCTAAGGCATGTTCTTTTCCTTCAGCCATTATCGCCTAGAAAAAAATATATAAGTAGAGATCCAAAAATTATTTTTAATAATCGAATACACTTGTTTTCGTGCTCAAAGAAAGGAAAAATTATGCAGGGGTGACTCATAATTCTTTGAAATGTTTTTTAACCGCCTTTCAAGTCACCAAAGTAACTCCTGGAAAATATTAGGATTTTGTGTTGGGTAGAGAAAAAACGAGGCCTTACAGTTTATTGTGGAGGTCGAACCACATCTAGGGCATCGACAATTACCTCTCCCACCTTAGTTCGAAACAAATTATAAATAAAAATTGTAACTTGCTCCAGGATGAAATCGAATCATCAATCTTTACATAGCTATAAGCTCTTTACCCATTCAGCTACCATGCTTTAATTTTAAATGTTGATTTCTAAATTTATAGTTTAGTTTAAAATATGATACTGTTAGGAATATTATTTATTATATGAATTCAAAATAATTTTATCATATTGCACAGACGTAGGTCTAAATTCAAGCGCTCTTTCATGATGATCCCGCTCTAGCAATGACAGAGCACATACATGCACATCACACAAATTCTTATTTAGAGTCATGTTCTGCAGATAAAAACTAAATGTAATATAAAAATTATCGAGAAAGTTGTGGTACACAATTAATAAATTAACTAATTTACCATCTAAAATAGTTATGACGTACTTATTTGGATGATTTAGAAAATTGGACTACTGACGTTTGGATGACGACTTGCATAATCGGAATATCATTCAATATCAAATTCCAAATACTAAATATTGGATTCTAAGCAACATATCAAAATCTTCGATCAATGCTGATACATCCAAGTTTTCAGCTAATTTTATTTGCCAAGACGGTATACAGACTACATTCAAGTTACTTCATAGTTTACTTTTACAATTTGATAACGAAGGAGCAATATTTTTATTCCTTAATATGTTTTAGGCAGCAAGTAAAATGCATTAAAATATGTATGGTTCGAATAATACAGGGTCAGTCAAAAAAATGTTACCACTTATATGGAATTCGTATCTATTATTAAAAAAATAATATTGTTATCAGATTAAGTCCAAATAAAGCCAATAGACTCTTTTCACCTGGACTTAATCTGATAATAATAACATTATTTTTTTAAGAAGAAGAACATGCTACATATAAGTGGTAACATCTTTTTTGACTGACCCTGTATATGTAACATGTAATAGAAGGTAGGTTTAAATTTGACAAAGTTTCTAAATTTTGATCTCATTAATAATCCACAAAAAAAATTAAATATTCTTTACCGATCCATAGAAATTGGGGAAACAAGGATCTTTTTCGTTTTTCGGCCATGACTTTTTTATCTATAAGAATTTATTAATTCTGTAAAAACATTCTTATTTAATGAGTGTGTTATATTTTTTATTTAAAGAGGAAAAAATGCTACCGAATGGTGTGAAAATCCAATATGGGGCTCATAAAAAAGAATGAGGTTGGTATGAATAAAACAATAACCAATCAACATAGAAAAAAAATGAATGCATTATTAAATTTAGAATAAAAAGTTGCAATGAGGATGTTTTTACAGAATAAAAAAAATTCTTCTAGATAAAAAAAATTGTGGCCGAAAAATGAAAAGCATTTTTTTCTAAATTGCTAGAGCTCAGTAAAAGATTTGATATTTTTTTGTAGATTATTAATGAGCTCAAAATTTAGCAACCTACCCACCATATTGAATCAGCTTGTAGATTTTCAGTGTTTTTTTTTTCTTGGGATGTTGTTCCAATAAAGTTCGTTTGTTATTATTATTAAAAATTTCAGACTAATTTCTTTACTTTACACAGTTGGTATCTGGAATGATTTTATGTGATATTTTCACATAAATAAACACTATGTTCGGTAACTGATGTATAGACTCTCCAGATTTAGTATTCAATAATGGTCCAGTGTTAAGGTAGGTCCCTAACCAAGATTCTTGCATTATGTGATTCTCTGTGGCGCAATGCTCATCTGCTATTGTTTTGTATACTCGTAGAAAATTGAAAATTCAACAATGCAACGTAATCTATAAACCATCGCTCTGTTGTTTTTCACTCTCAACTTGCTAATTTTATTTCGAATTTAAATCTCACCAATAGAAGCGTGCAAAGCAAAAAGTTTGATTTGGGACTCACCTATACACTTACCACAACAGTATCCTTAGGAACATCCGTCATTTTTGCACCAGGCGACGTCAAACCGGGACACATTATATTTGCTCCACTTAAAACAAATCTAATCGCTCCTTTATCTACTTGTTGCATTGGTAAGAAGAAGGGATCTAAAAATTGGATTTTTACAGAGAAATAGGTAATTTAATTTTAAAAAACTTACATTTATGTAATAGTCTTAATGTAGGCATCCATTGGCTCTCTCTATGTCTAAAAAATAATAATTCACCTCCCGAATTAACTATTATTTCTATGTGATCGTGGCTAAAAAATTCATAAAATTTACCAAACAACAATATTAGAAGTTTGGGATAGTTATGTATTATAAAACAATGGAATAAAAACTATAAAATGTATGACAGGACAAGCATATTCTTACCATTTTATTATACGAAGAGCATCTTTTTTAGGAAGAATACTATCAATATAATTATCTAAATAGGGATACGCCTCAACTAATTTGGATCTAATTGACTTTTGAACGGATGACTTTAATTGTAACACGCCAGAAATGCTTTCTTTTTCATCAAATCTGTAAATAAGGATATTAGTGACAGTATAATGCTAGTATAAACTGTAACCAATTTTTGCATGCAAGAAAATGATGGGCCTTTTAAAAACTGGTCATTAATTAACAAACATAAATGATTACAACTCATATTCTTTCAAACGCCTGTAATATTCATGATAACATTTAAGTAAAATCTGTATATTTTTAATATCAATAAAGATACATACTTTTTAAACATATTTGCTGCAGTAAGCTCCAATTAACAATTTGAGGTTAGAAATAAAAAATTTTGACAGAAGACAGTGATTTGTCACTATTACTGTAGGTAAAGTCAAAAATGACTGAAAGAAGATGCGACCAAATGAGAGATACGGTAACCAACTATGCAAGAACGGAACTGTGCTTGCATGATTGGTTGCTGTGTCATCAGATTGGTGGTCTTTCATTTTGAAAATGAACTAACGTGAATGACCTGTGATGGAGGTATGTATACAAGTAAATCATTACTATTCACAAAGTTTATATAATATTTGCTATTCATTACATGAACATTTATTTTTTCGAACATTTTATGTACTGAAAATGTTACAATTCGTTAATATCCTCATCGGTTCCCTGTTCTCATATCACTCACTCACAGATGCACTGTGAGAGAGGGGTGGGTTTTCATATGGTTTGGATTGTGGTATCACTTTATTTTTTGCATTATTGCTCTATCTAATCTAATTCAATTTTTCTATTTGTTTCTGATACTTAAGTAAATTTTAATTTTTTATTATTCACAGCAAATTTTAAAACCTAAATTTGGCGCAAATTAAAATTTTCGGTGAATAATGAAAAAAAAGGCAAATCGAGAAAAATGTAGTTAAAATTTCCTTTGTGAAGATGCTTCATCATTTTATGCCATACAGTCCATAATCTTATTATGTAGGTATATAATATTCTTTTTTTGTTATTATTTTGTAGAAACCACCTACCTATTGTAGCTTCTAGCTTCTGTTTTGTGGACTGTGAAACTGGAAGGTAATGGGTTGACGAGATTTAGTGATACTGATTCATTTAGGTCAGGCATGTTGTAATCAAAACTAATAATAAGGGGTAAATTACTAGATATTAGCTAATAGTTATATATTTTTGGTTGAATTTTAAATTTGAGTCCAGATTTAGTATCTAGTACATAAAAGATGCCATAAGGTGGAATCTAAAACTGGAAAATATGTTTAGAATTAACCAAATTAAGTGTGCAGACATTTAATGAGATATATAGACAAACCTTATTCAGAATAAAGGAAACGCTGGTTTTGGTTATAAAATTTATCCAACTACATAGGTATTTATGAAAACAAGAAAATGTAGGTACCTATAGATAAACTGCGATTATAATAAAATTAAAAATGGAATATTCTTTTATAAAAGCTGAATAATTAAAATCATTGTATGTTTGCATTTAATTTATAGGCAAGTATGTATTTCATGACAGATAAAATTTATATAATTTTAATGAACATGACGTGACTTAAAATTTTTGCCGAAATTAAATTTTAAATTGTACAAGTTATAGCCTACTCACCAGGCGCAAATACCTGAACCGCAGATTTGCAAAACTAAAGTTCGGCCGCATTCGCTACAATCGATTCATTCCTGCTACAAAGCCGCCGTTATCTAGCCAGTCCTGCTTGCTACAGCAGAGTTTTGTTTAGTCAGTGCTGCGAGCCTGTCAGTGGATAAATAGTTGTGCGCGTGGTGGTGCTTTAGACAATAAGAGACAAATAAATAAATAAATATACTATATTTAGTATAAGTTTCAGTGTGCCATATAAAATGAGAAAATGACATCGACTACTACTACAATTAGAAAATCCTATGGAAACAGACGATTGGTCACATTTCCAGAAGATTACCCCTTGCGGCTGCCAAAACAAAAAAAGTAGTGTTAGTTTGCCAAAGAAAAACGAGGAGGTTTCCAAATTAATCAAATATATTGACGATAATATCGTCGGGAAAAATAACGCTTTCCTGGGACCGTTTGGGCGAAGAAAGGGTGAGTATTCAAAGAAATTACTTTGTAGAATTTAATACAATTTGATTTATCTATCGATGATGTGGTATTTGTTGAAAAATATTTGACAGTTGATATAATTTAAGGTTTTCTTCATTTACGTGTTGCCTGAAAAATTGTTTTCAGTATTTACAAATTAGTAAAGATAAATTTTAATTTCATTATCTATAGGTGGATAAAAAAAATTATAAATAGACGTATTTATTTTATTATTCACTTAGTGTACATGCATATATAATACATAGCCGGTAACTATATTGTCTAATTAGAATTTTATTTACACCTGAGTTTCATAACAATATGCTAATTGCAAGCTTTTATGAACGAACGAAAACTAATTAAATATTATGATTTATTATTATTATTTATTAGATAGATAGATATTTATTTTCCCATTATTCAGGTACATTTTTGTACGTATGGTAAGTTATAATATTTCTAGGTACATTAAACTATATAAATAAAATATAACATAAAAATATATAATACTTACATAAACACATAGTACATAGATTTCGCATACAAGCGAATTTTTACACATACTATATAAAAATAAAAGACAAAGTAAAATATAAGGGATGTATCTCTATGTAGATACAAACTCTTGTACAGAGGAGAACGCCTTCTTCAGGAAAAATGATTTTGGTTGCTTTTTAAAACTAGAGAAATTTTTTATATATTTTGAGGCAAGGTACCTATCAACCATTTTTATAAAGTTGCAGTCGGGGGATTTTTTATACACACTTTTCCTGTGACCCGGTATCAATAATTTGTTACCATGTCTTGTTTTGTAACTGTGGCGTTTCCAACATTTTTGAACGTGTTTTTATTTTTCAAAAACATATAGCACACATTTCCACAAACATATTGAAGGTACCGTTAATATATGTTCACTTTTATAATATTAAATACATATCTTCTAATACAAGCAATCAAATATCTTTACAGAATTTAGATATCTCCAACCGATCACGAGTTATAAGGAAAAATGTAGTGTGACATCACTCCCAAATTTGGCTAGTGTAATATAACTCTGTTTTTTATCATACGTTTTCCGATAAAACTAGTTTACGTATTAACATTTAAAACGAGTAAAATTGATGTACATTCCTTCTCATCTAAACACTTTTTAAAATACTAAAATTGTGGTTTTTTCATATCTAGGTCACCAAATATTACTCGACGCTTTGTATTTTATACAAGATAGAATTGAAGTATTTTGTTCAAGAAGTATTTGATGAATTGGTCATTCTATCTATAAACGAAAAATTGAAACCCCTACCGCTGAATAGCCTTTAATAAGGAACCAATCAAATGCCTTTACAGAATTTAGATATCTTCAGCCGTTCACGAGTTATAAGGAAAATTATAGTGTGATGTCACCCCCAAATTTGGTTAGTGTAAACGTATAACTTTTTTGTTTTTTCTATCTTTTCCGATAAAATTAGTTTACGTATTAACATTTTAAAATGAAATAAAATAATGTATCAATTGTCTGTTGTTTGGGAATATTTCAGTAGATGTTTCCAATATGATATTATGTCGGCACAAATGCCGTTACTGGAAACCGATACCTACGTCCGAGCTTTAGTCGTTCATTATAAAATAATTAAAATATTTATAATATACAGGTCTAGATTAACATTTTTGGGTCCCTATGCAAAATAACTACTGGGTCCCCTCAATATAAGAAGACAATAAAAATTACAATTGATGCGACTTTTTTAAAACATTTTTTTTTATTTATTAAAATAAATATGGAAAGTAACAGTACTCTTACAAAAAAAACTATTTATAGATAAATAATTATTCCGTTATAAACATATATAATTTTTATTATCTTGTCTTATATTGAGGGGACCCAAACAATCGAAACATCTAAAAAAAAAAAACATTAAATTAATCACAATTCATGTATACAAAAAAAATATCGCACATTTAATATAAAAAATTGAATAAAAATCGCTTTGGGCATTGGAAATTGAATTTCTCAGATATGTCTTAATCAGAGCCCCCATAGTATCGGGTGCCCCTGGGAAATTGTCCATATTCTTATGTAGATAATCCAGTCCTGATAATAGCACCATCTTTGATAGTTTGCTAATGATTTTTCACGATTTCTGTTTGTTAATCGAAAAAAGTTGAGATAACCTCTGGTTAAACCGGTAGTGAAAAATATGAATGTGATAAGCATTTATAATCAGTGGAATATCACATGTTCATTTCAGCATCTATTGACCATGGGTGTTAATTTTTGTATTTTTCAGTTTTTCATCCATTACTTTTTTATTGACGTTCAATTGTCCTCTCTCCGAATTTGGATTCCTCAGAAAAAAATACAGTTTTGGATTTTTTTCCTAGGTGAAAAAATAAAGCAATACAATCAAATAAGGTACTTAAAATGTACATATTAGGAATCCGAACAAAATGAGATGAAATATTTAGGATGAAGACTCCTGCAAAACTGCCAAATCAATAAACAAATCACAACAGCCTAAATAGACAGTTCGTGTTTATATCCTTTATAGTATGCATCCAGAGCTTTCTGTAAATTTTATTTTCGAGTATCAGTTTGTTCTAAAAATGTCGACTCATTTTATAAAGAAAATTCAAATAGACGTGCCCAATCTTAATCACAGAATGTGTACCCTTGACTTCGCTCTTAGCTTTGCGTTAAATGCAAATCCTTATAATACCACTCTTTGTGTTATTTTGTTTTAGAGAACGAACAAATCAGACTAATTATATAGATGAAAATTAAAATAAAATCAAAATCGTTATTTTATTAAATACAACTTCCAGGTTTTTTTTAAATAAAATTCCCCTTATTTCTACGAACAATTAATTATGCTACGATATTATTATTAGTATAAGACTTGCAAAAATTAGTTTATCTTCAGTGTCCCACTAAAAATAGTAAATTAATGTAAGATATAGAAATAGTTTTTTGGATGGAGATGCATAATTTCAAATTTATGTGATTATTAATCAAGTTACAGCAACCGTGTTTTCCGTGAAGAAAAAGGCTCATAAATACGACCCTGGGAAGAAGCTCATCAGACGTTAACCTTTGGCGTGTTCAAAAATTTCTTGCGGATTATAAGCACATTCTTGCGCGTTTCCCAAGCGATTGATCTACATTTGCCAATATGACTGGGGTTATGGAATAAAAAGCTTCTATTATTTTTTGGATCATGTCTTCCCTAGTGGTTGGTGGTAATTGAAAAACTTGAACTTTAACATAACCCCACAGAAACAGGTCACATTTGGTAAGGTCTGGCGACTTAGGTGTCCAGAGCACAGTATAATTTCGACCTATCCATTTTTCTGGAAATTCTAGGTTCAAGAAATCTGTCACTTGCCCATACTAATATGATGGAGCTCTGCGTCGTGTTGAAACCAGATATCTTCTCTTATATCGAAAGGTACTGCTGCTTCTTCCACCAACTGAGCCAAATGATTTCTTAAAAGGGCGAGAGAAATTTCACCATTCAAATGTTGCTCGGAAAAATAAAGGCCAATAACATAATTACCCAATATTCCACCCCATACATTCAAACTACAACGATCCTGGTTATCGACTGCTAACGTGAATTTGGGGATTTCCTTCTTCGCTACATTGACTTACTTTAATTATGTCTATTTGCGTACCCATTATTGTGAAAGGATCTGTGAACAATGAAATTTAAAGAAATTTGGATTGTCACCTAATTTATTAGGAAGGTACCCATTCATAAAAAATTATCCTTCTCTGAAAATCATTCTATCGAGATAGCGTTGACAGTATATGCGAGAAGCCAATACTTAAACAATTTTGTTGACATTCTTCTATCATATGTAGATCATATCTCTTCTTCCATATAATAAGCCCCTAGTTTTAGTTTATTTTAACTCTGAATCGTGGTATAACGGTTTGAGTTAGACCGCTAGTTGTAAATTTTATTCAAATAATATTTAATGTCACAAAAACGGCTGACTTTAGGTGAAGCAAACTCGGTATCAATCTTTAGGAAAATTGATAAGAGAATAGAAAATGTAATAATATACGGAATGTTCCATTTATAATATAAAGTTGTGGTGTGCGTGCAGCGAATATGAAACACCCTGTACAATTCGTAACAATTTTAGATAATGGAACGTTTACCCTTAAACAAACTTTTCTTAGAAAATTTTTAATATAAGGGCAACAGAGAGGAATTTCAGATTATGAACAACCCACTCACTATTGGCCCCTTGTCTTGCGGCGACGACGTTTTACTTTATGAAATGACATAAGTTGTTTGACAGTATTAAAACAAAAATTCATAGACTAATTGAGTAATTTTTAAATTGTTCTACCATTCATGTGCTCCAATAACAGGTTTTTAGGATATTGCCTGAAAAGAAATCTCAAATCTTTATGGATACATATACAGGGTTGGTCCGAAGTTTACCTGACAAACTTCGACACGTTATAGAGGGACTTAAAATAAGCCGAAAAGTTCCTATCAACTTACATCCTTAGGGATTGCCTAACAAAGATACAGGATGTTAAAGTTTTGTGAAAAACAAACAATTTTTTTAATAACTCTAAAATTACGAAAGCTATCGACTTGAAGTTTTAGGGGCAGTGATGATTTTTAAGTCTCTATTGTTTCATAGAAATCTTATCTTTGTACTGCCTCCAGTGGCGCCGCCAGAGGGTGGGAGAGATGAATTTTTTCGCCGAAACTATGTTACGCCACTGTTTTGTGCAGTTGATTTTGAGATTGTTCGATTCAGTGTTCAATTTGGAAGAAAGAAGGTATCTTTTAGTTTTTTCGTACAACGCTTACTTTTCGAGTAAAACGGCTATTTCTGCTTCTTCTACTAAAACAGTAAAACCTTCGGGAATTAATGATAAAATTAATAATCCTAGTTACCTTTGATAAACAATGCAACAGTGTTGTCGGTCAATGTTTGACCTGTCCCGCAAAACCATTACCATTAGGGCCGTTGAACAGGGTAAAAAGATGCCAAGATTGTATCGCACAGTTCAAGAGCAGAATTAAAACTCTAGAGGGCTTTCTCCACCTCTAGATAGATAGGCAAATCAGCCCAAATTTTGGTCTTCAAATTTCCAGCTCACACTCAGAGCGGAAGCTGTTTACTTTTTAATAGGTACCTATGTGACAATAATTGAAGTAAAGATCACCTTACCAGCTCATAGAATATCTTTCTTAAGGCTACATACTTGGTAACTTCAGAACCATAATTTTCAGCCAGACCAAATCTCAAACGTAAGGCAAGCAACGCACACCACTAACACAACTCAAGCTCTGGTCTCGTCTTCTCCAAACTAAGGTAACGTAACGTACTTCACACAACAGAAACATAGGTCCACACTCCGCCCTGGCTCAGCAGAAAGTCCCGAAACCTAACCGTCTTATACCGTCTTAGTAAAAGCGTTCCCCCTCGTCCCCACCGCAGGTTAGCGCTGGTGCACTAAAGGTCCAGTGGTCGCTTAGAATATCAAAGATTTACAATTAGCATTAAATAAAACGAAAGTTAATTATATCTAAAAATGGACCGTTACACTACTGCTCGTGTGGTGTGGGTTTTTCAGAGAACATAATAGTGTAAATTATGTCTATTTGCATACCCATTATTGTGAAAGGATCTGTGAACAATGAAATTTAAAGAAAATTTAGAGGATTGTCACTCTAATTTTAAGTGTAGGTTTAAATAATAAAAAAAAAAATTATTTTTCCTTAAAAATATCATTATTATGAGCCTGGTGTAGTAATCATTTTGTAAGGATGGAATTTGTTTTGTTTTAGTACTCTTTAAGAACAATAGTTTAATGTCTACAATCGATCCAGTTTCTACAGAACTACGATGAGGATTTTCAGTTGCACATAATAATTAGGACAGGTTATTTTTAGATTTTTTCTCTTTGTATGCCACCTGATCCTGTTTCTTCAAATCCCTTTCCTACTTTTCTAAATGATTCTTCCGTTGATGGCCGCCTATCGAGATAGCGTTGACAGTATATGCGAGAAGCCAATACTTAAACAATTTTGTTGACATTCTTCTATCATATGTAGATCATATCTCTTCTTCCATATAATAAGCCCCTAGTTTTAGTTTATTTTAACTCTGAATCGTGGTATAACGGTTTGAGTTAGACCGCAGTTGTAAATTTTATTCAAATAATATTTAATGTCACAAAAACGGCTGACTTTAGGTGAAGCAAACTCGGTATCAATCTTTAGGAAAATTGATAAGAGAATAGAAAATGTAATAATATACGGAATGTTCCATTTATAATAATAAAGTTGTTGTGCGTGCAGCGAATATGAAACACCCTGTACAATTCGTAATAATTTTTAGATAATGGAACGTTTACCCTTAAACAACTTTCTTACGAAAATTTTTAATAATAAGGGCAACCAGAGAGGAATTTCAGATTATGAACAACCCACTCACTATTGGCCCCTTGTCTTGCGGCGACGACGTTTTACTTTTATGAAATGACATAAGTTGTTTGACAGTATTAAAACAAAAATTCATAGACTACTTGATGGAGTAATTTTTAAATTGTTCTACCATTCATGTGTCTTTAAGATGACATTCAGGATATTGCCTGAAAAGAAATCTCAAATCTTTTATGGATACATATACAGGGTGGTCCGAAGTTTACCTGACAAACTTCGACACGTTATAGAGGGACTTAAAATAAGCCGAAAAGTTCCTATCAACTTACATCCTTAGGGGATTGCTAACAAAGATACAGGATGTTAAAGTTTTGTGAAAAACAAACAATTTTTTTAATAACTCTAAAATTACGAAAGCTATCGACTTGAAGTTTTAGGGGCAGTGATGATTTTTAAGTCTCTATTGTTTCATAAAATCTTATCTTTGTACTGCCTCCAGTGGCGCCGCCAGAGGGTGGGAGAGATGAATTTTTCGCCGAAACTATGTTACGCCACTGTTTTGTGCAGTTGATTTTGAGATTGTTCGATTCAGTGTTCAATTTGGAAGAAAGAAGGTATCTTTTAGTTTTTTTCGTACAACGCTTACTTTTCGAGTAAAACGGCTATTTCTGCTTTCTCTACTAAAACAGTAAAACCTTTCCTACATTAATGATAAAATTAATAATCCTAGTTACCTTTGATAAACAATGCAACAGTGTTGTCAGTCAATGTTTGACCTGTCAAAACTAGTGTTAGTGTTGTGTACCAAGCTACAAGATGCCAAGATTGTTCAGCAATGAAGAGTATGCTGATATTCATTTTATTTATGGGTTTTGTGATGGCAATGCTCAACAGGCAGTTCGAGAATACCGAAGGAAGTATCCAAATAGGAGACGACCAAATGTTCAAGTTTTTACAGACACCCATCGCAATTTTTGCGAAAGGGGATTGCGAGATAACCGACAAAATAAAAATGAAGATCGAAGAAATATTGGAAGAAATGGAAACGGAAGAATTCTTAGAGTTTTTGGCGAAAATCCAAGTTTAAGTTCTCGCAGGGCAGCACAACAATTAGGAACATCCAAGTCTAAAGTGCTACGAGTATTACATCGAGACCACAGAAGAGCTTATCATTTATATCCCGTACAAAATTTACATCCCGGTGATACAGAGAAGCGTTTAAATTTTTGTCGTTGGCTAATTAACTCTGTAAGAGGGAATCCCGAATTCTTATGAAAAAATATTATGGACCGATGAGGCGATGTTTACCAGAGCTGGAGTAGTGAATCACCATAATATGCATGTTTGGGCACACGCAAATCCTCACCAAACCCGTCTTCGATCATTTCAAAATGAAATTAGTGTAAATGTTTGGTTGGGTATTATTGGCAACAACATTTGTGGCTCACACTTCTTGCCGGCTAGGCTAAATGCAGAATTTTTTCTGGATTTCCTCACTCATGACCTTCTCGAAATAATAGGAGATGTTCCCCTTGATGTACGAAATGAAAGTTGGATACAGTTGGATGGAGCACCGGCGCATTTTGGACGGGTGGTGCGCGAATGGTTGGACGCTAATTATCCTGAGAGATGGATAGGTCGTGTGGGAAACAATTATAACGCTCAGGAGAATATTGTAAGAGGTCCGGTGGCCTGGCCACCAAGATCACCTGACCTCACGCCTTTAGACTTTTATATGTGGGGTTATTTAAAAGAAAAAGTTTATGCTACACCGGTGACAACGCGAGATCAGCTACTTGAGCGTATCCAACTAAGCTTGCAATGAGATGAGGGAAAATCATCATCAAGTATCCGCCGCTGTCAATTCCACAATTCAGAGGTGTCACAAATGTATTGAAGTGAATGGGCTCCAATTTGAGCAACTTCTTTAATTTCCTGTGTTTCACTGTTTGGTAATGAGTTTTATTTATGTTTTTAGTTTTTACATAAATTCTGTAATTTATGAAATAAATGATAAACTTTCAATAAAGTTTAGTCATGAAAATTCTTTTTTACTATTTTACTCGAAAAGTAAGTGTTGTACGAAAAAACTAAAAGATACCTTCTTCTTTCCAAATTGAACACTGAATCGCACAATCTCAAAATCAACTGCACAAAACAGTGGCGTAACATTTTTTGGGGGAAGATTACATCTCCCCACCCTCTGGCGGCGCCACTGGGGGAAGTACAAAGATAAGATTTTATGAACAATAGAGACTTAAAAATCATCACCGCCCCTAAAACTTCAAGTCGATAGTTTTCGTAATTTTAGAGTTATTAAAAAAATTGTTTGTTTTTCTCAAAACTTTAACATCCTCTTTGTTAGCAATCCCCTAAGGATGTAAGTTGATAGGAACTTTTCGGCTTATTTTAAGTCCCTCTATCACGTGTCGAAGTTTGTCAGGTAAACTTCGGACCACCCTGTATAGGCATCATTTCTATGTGACTGCAAACTGTTTAGAATAAATTTAATCAAAAATCGTTAATTTATTTACTCATTATAGGTAATATGTAATATGTATAAATATTCGGACAGAGCCATAATTATTGACGCAATCGAATAGGTAGACAAGTTGTCGCCATGCCTCATTATTTAGTCAGAAGTAAATATAACTGAAAATTGGCAAGAATTATTGACTTATAGAAGTTTTTCTGAGAATTTATACAATCCAGTAACTTTTTGGCTAGATTTTTGAATGGTGTGTGACTTACAAAATTACCCTGAATAAATGAGTGCTTATAGTTTTTGCTTTCGAGCATCTGTCTATTAGCCTATAATTCCTAGTAGTAGAATTCACAGAAAAAAATTAAGAACGAAGCGATCATGTCTAGCCCAAGCGTAATGTTAATTAGTAATTAATATTTTACATGTTGATCAAACAAGCCGTTAAAGTAACAATTAAAATACTTTTTTAACATATACATCATTAATCATAATTTATTTTGAAATCGAATCGGCCAGACAGCTTGTCGCTGGTGGCTATCAGTAATAAAAATTTAACATTTAACAAAATTGTGCGCAAATGGAGAAAAAGTTGAATGAACCAAAGCTTTGTTTCCAGAAAGGAGGTCAAGGAAATTGTATTACGTAATTGTAAATGGGATTTCGCTCTTTCAAACTTATCCAGAGACGTAGGAAATGGGTGTTGGTATATTTTGGCCACGTTACAGAGAACGTTTAAATAATAGTTATTTTACAACAAGAGATTAAAATACGGTTTTTTCGTGAGATGCTTCGCTTCGCTCGTGGGCCATCTCACGAACGAAAAAAACGTATTTCATCTCGAGTAGGAAATGCTATTTTTTCTACGACATTGCAATAAAATATTGGATTAAAATTTACAAAACTTTATTTATTTTTAACAGTCACTTGGAAAATACAGGTATATGTAATTAAGTAGTGACAAAAACGTCTTTCATATTGAGTAAAAAATGCTATTATTATTATTTTTTTTTTGGTAAATGTGGAAAATACAATTATTATAATTATTGGTAGTTGGCTTTGTATTAACAGTGCTAACTTCTGTGGTACTTGTTGAAGGTAAGTTTTCGATTGTCGATTTCGTTGCTATAGGCAGATTTATTGGTATGTTGTCGAAATCATCAACATCAAAGTTAACTATAGTTCCAGGCATATTTGCAGTTTCAGACGTATTTTCAAGAGATTCGAATATTTTCCGTCCTCGTTTCATTTTATTATTTATCGAGTCCTCAATGTATTGTTCGGTACTGCGCTTGATTTCCAATCTCCGTTATTTATTTCGTAGTTAGCTCCACTATCTGAAAGAACAGTGCTAGAAGACCTTCTTAATGAATGGCCCGCATACAATTGAACACCGGCAAATTAAGAAATGCTGTAGTTTGCTTTGAAACATTTCCAATTTATTGATTCCAATCATTTGTGTGTATACTTGCCACTTTGGTAATTGAGGAACAATCGGGAGGTTGTATTGTTTATTCCTAATGGACGCAGATCTATATACTTCTTACAAATTTTGTAGTAATTGGCTGTAATTGCAAAAGAACGTGGCGTGTGAGTTTTGTATTAGGTATAGTTACAAGTAACGCTTTTGCCAGATCTTGTTTATTAGTTATTTCTAAATCTTGTAACTCATGTAACTTAAGCTCTAGCCATGCCAAAAATTAATGTCACCTATATAAAAGGTATGTTCACATTAACAATGTAATAATTACCTTTGTAAACAGGAATTTATTGTCAGGTGCATCATCAATAAATGTGTGAATTTGTTATGTAAAACTTTAGCTTTTTGCTTTTGAACCCCATCGATCTTTGCTTTAGAAATGCTTTGAGTTTAGCGTATTTCGAAATATCCACGTTATGTTTGATGTTAATTGTATTGCGTAACAAGGAATATATACTCCACACCTTCGATTAATAATATAAAGATAAGTAACACTTTCATATAGAGTAGACAGTGGAAAAATTATTATTTTCATATATAAGTAGAAAAAATACTGTTTTTACATCACCAGTGAACTTTTACCTTGATTTAAATACAGTGAAGTTACTTTTCGCACTTGATTTGCTATTCTCAATAGAGTAATGAAATTGCGATATTTCTTCTCAACTCTGCACCGCCAACTGCCAACCTACAATCGTAGAGTAGTGAGGGACATGAAAAGTTATATTTTGGTTTTATTGATTAATTTGGAGTTTCTTGTTTGTAAATATTCTTTCAGTAGATGCTGAAAGATCACTTTCGCTGTACACAAGTTTGCTTACCCCACGAAGGAGTCGTTTTTTAGCAGAAAACATAGAAACTTTATTACTCATGTAAATGTTGGCTGTTGCGTAACGTTAGCCATTGTCCTTAGTTTTAGTATCTGCGGCAACCTAAACGTGTTATTGAACGTACGTACATATGACTCTGCCACGTTGCTAAAAGCATTTACCCTCGCATTTACGTATACGCCCTTACTAAAAAGCCGATACAGTAATACTTCGTGGAATTATATGACTAATTTGAAACGCGAAAGGGAAATAATTGTAGAAACTATATACTCAGCTGGATCTATAAATTTCAGTTCTTATTTTGCATGCAATCAAGTAAACTTTATTACAGAAAAGTCGTATAGATACCCGTATAGATAAGCTGCAAATAAGAATTTTATAGCACTTTCCTGTTAAATGTATATTACTGACAGTGTAAACATTTGGTGTGCTGCTAATAATTATAAAAAAATACGTAAAAGACAAATCATATCGTGTTTTATTATTGTAACAGGTGCTGTATTTTCTTTTTGTTTTTTATTTTTCAATGTGTAAAAGCTCTACGCATTAACAGTATGTCTACTTAATTACATCGGTTTAAATTGAGATAATAGTTTAGTTTTTTGTTTTCTTGAATAGAACATGTTTAAGAACGATTTACAGATTTATGTATATCAGCCACCTGATGAAAATGCAGCCTTAACTCGGAAAGATGTATTTCGATTGTATGAATAACATTAATTTTATATAACATTCCTAAAATTAGTAACACTATATTTCCCTTCTCATATTTTTAAATGACGAACAATTTAATGCGATTAATCCACAAATGACACTTATAATTAACTTTGTTAACAAAATGATCGAAAAACAAGAATATGAAATGTGCGGGAGTAACTTTTTTGCGATTTACAAAAAGCATTTGACTGTGTGTCTCATCGTGTGCTTCTTGATAAATTCAATTTAAATTTAATAACCTCGGCTGTCAATTATTAAACATGTTGTTCCTCAAGGATCGGTCTTTACTTGATTTATATAAATGATTTGAAAGTGAGTGTACCAATTGCTAAGCTTGTAATGTTTGCTGATGATACAACACTGATACCGGGACGCAACTATTTGAGTAACTCATATTTGATACACAGGCTACAACCCAGGATCGGTTTGTAGCAAATACGTTAAGTTTAAATCAAGATGTGCTTTTCTCCCACAAACGGTTTTGAAAACACTGATTTTCAGGTGCTATTTTAGACTCCAAATTAATCTGAGGCCAACACATATTGAACATCTATCTAAACAAATATCCAAGAATATATTTGTAATAAAAACTCTTTCAAAATGATTCCTATATAGGTTTTGATAACAGCCTTATAGATATACGCCTAGAAGATTCTTAGATATTCTATGGCCTGATAAGTTGGTGTCACGCCTCTTGTGCTTGCGTAGAATTTTTTGGATTACAACGGAAAAGTAATCCATATTATAGCCAATATGAGTTATCAGGCAGATGTTTAGCAGATATTTGTAGATCAACATTATGAAAAATAAATTATTATATTATGTGAATCCGATGATTTATCGAATAAAAAATCAGAAATTATCGGTTTGTATTCACAGAAACACTAGGTTGATTTATTATTTCAATTTTAAAATTGCAATTTTTTAGTCAGTGGACAACATGTCATAAGTAAAGCTGGCCGAGGTGGCTGGAGTACAGCCACAGTCTTGCGCTGGCGTTACAGTGCCGATTTAGAAGTGATTTACGCTGCAGTCTTATTTGAAAGGTTAATGCATGAGGTTGTACCTATAAATTATACATAATGTCAAACGCGCCAAAGGGTAAAAAACGACCGTACGCGGACACAGTGAATAAATTTATCGGTGAATTTCCGGATTTATTCTATGACGGATGCAAAATAATTTGTAAAGTTTGCAATCAAGACTTAATGTGCTGGCACAAAACAGATTGTCGACGTCATATCAATACCGTGCAACATCAAAATAAAAAAAATGGCATGCCTTTGACAACTCAGTTTATGTTTGATTTATTGTTAATGTTAATAGCCTGTAATATTCCGCTACATATACTGGATAAACAACCTTTTCGGAAGTTTTGGAATAAATACAATCCCCAGGTGAACTTACCAAGTCGTATTTCGTTACGTAGATATATTCCAGCTGTTCGTGAAGACATTGTAAATAGGATTAAATGTGGATTAAAAAATACACGGCTCTGGTTATGTATTGACGAAACGACAGATTGTAAAAAAAAATTCTATTTTAAATATTATAGTACGTGTACTGGACCCTCTTAAACCAACATTTCCACTTTTACTAGCTAGTAAAAGACTAACTGCGTGTATTGGCGAAATAATTACGCGTGTGGTGTTGGAGACATTCGAAAAATTTGAACTTTCAACAAGTCAAGTATTGATGTTTGTGACTGATGGTGCCGCGACAATGCGCGTGGTAGGCCGTTCTCTTCAAAGAGACAATTGTAGGTTTTTACATGTTACGTGTAAAGTGCATGCGTTACATCTTGTGGCAGAAACGATTCGAAAATGTTTTCCAGAGGTAGATTAGGTAGATCAATAGCAGATACAAAAAAGGTATTTCTTAAATCTCCTAAACGGCTTCGAGCATTTCATAGACAGTGTCCTGGTATCCCTGAACCACCAGAGCCGATTCTTACACGTTGGGGAACGTGGTTGAAAGCGGCTTTTTATTATGCTGAATATTTTCAACAAATAAAAGCTGTGATACTGCAGTTCAACCCTAACGAGGCTGCAGCTATTAGGGAAAGCCAGACAAGCTTTCAAGACGTTTCCCTTGAAACAGATTTAAAAACTATTAATAACAATTATAGAGGACTACACGAAGCAATAGAAAAATTGCAAAATAGTTCGTTGTCGTTAGTGGAATCGCTGCAAATAGTGGACGACGTAAATACACAGCTACAGGCTATAAATGACGCAAAAAATAATCGCGTTACTGAAAAATTCGAGAGTGTATTACAGAAAGATCCTGATTTTAGCAAATTAAGACAAATTTGGGATGGTGCATCTATAACTTCGTTAAGTGAGTTCACAGATTGTTTTACTTATGCCTGTATTACATCCGTAGATGTCGAACGGTCATTTTCAAAATACAAACATATTTTTTCACCAAAGCGAACATCGCTGACGGAGACATACCTGATTCTATTATACTATAGATCTTCCCCACTTTGTGATGACGACAACGAAACTACTTCATAAATCTGCTTAAAAGGGTGAATTTTATACAAATTTTTATAAAATGTAACATTATTGTTAAAATTTATTTCCATTTATTGTACTTATTCAAGTATTATGATATGATGTAAACATATGAGTCATATGACGGCTCTGTCGGCCAGGTGACCTTGGCCAGCTTTAGTCATAAGACGCTAACCGTCATGAAGGTCTTAAATGTGACGTCATTCTTGTAGTAAATAAAACCTACGGCTGTCATATCGTGACTGCTTTGTGAATATTTGGACTGATTTCGTGTTATTTTTTTCAAGTTTATAATAATTAATTTTGGAGGGCGGTTTTTTGGGGAGCGGACAGTATCAATTTGTCAAGAATTACACAATAATGGTAGCTAAATTCTTTGCGACTAATTCCGATTTCTATTCTGCTGAATATAGGAACATTAATTAAAAGATCTGTGTAAGTATATAATATTTGTTTACTTTTAATTTTAAAGCTAACTAGGTACTTATGTTTATAAAAGTGTGTATAATGTAGCTAATTGGAACATTATATTAGACCATCCTCAACATAACCTCAGAATTACAAACAGGACAGATATGTGAAAGACTTCACTTGTTTACATTAGTTGTAAAGTTCAAAGCTAGTGAAAGTATAAGGCAAAATAGTACTTACATCAAAGTGATCCTCACAAAAATATAGTATACTTTTACGATAATAATTTTTGGTCTCTCCTGGTAAGTTGTAGCTAAGTCTTTCTTATTTTAATATCATGGCAGTTTTGTAAACAACTTTTATGGTGTGTCTACACTTGTTCTGTTGCAGTTCGGCACCAAACACCACGTATAATGATGGGAACTCATCATTCTATATGATAAATAAAAAATACCATACCGAGCGTTACTTGCTTTTGTTTGTTTACTACAAGAATGACGTCATAATAGATAGTAGACATGGCTGCTCGTGTTTTCGCGCCAATTTATAGACAGAGTGATAAGTGTATCCCTCTAGTGGCCAGTGCTACCACCACTACTAGCAAAACTATCCAAATCTTACCGAAAGAGGCCTTTTACACTATTAGTGTAAATATTCGGATTGCAATGTATCCGAATATCATTGAATAATATTTTAATGTATTTTAATATTACCTATGTTATTATTAATACATATCACATTATTATTATTATTTCTTTTCGGTTTCATCAGATAAAATAAATTCAAATAAAAAAAAAAACTTTTTTGTGACTGCAAACTTTATATCATGCGAATTATGTTTCTCGGAGAGATTAATTATGACACGCTACTGTTTTTCATCCCAGTTTCCCTTCATAAGAAATGGTCGTGCCGAAATGGCTTCCACGTGCGCCCAAATCGATTTTGTTGGGACGGGCGAAGGGTGACCTATCCTCACACCATAAGTGATGTGACGTCGAATTAAATTTTTCCGTATTTATTTGTCCAAGTACATTAACCTTAGGCAGCACAATAAATGTATGATTCAATAGATATTGATTTGGTTTTTTGTTGTGTTCTCCACATCCGAACTTCACTAGAATACATTGTATTCCACTTTGCGTATGATCATTCTCGCCTCTAATATATTTTTTTCCAATCAATTCCTAATTTTAGTTTTAGAAAAACTGTTTGTTTTATTCATAATACATAATGGTTAAGGTTGCTTAAGTTTATCATGCATTATAAATACGCAGTGGCGGTTCGCATAGTTATTGGTGGGGTGAAATTTTTATTAGACAAAAGTTTAGTTAATTTATTCGAAGTAAATTATTACCTACTGTGAGTATTAACCCACGATCAAAATAGCATTGTTTAAATATAAGTATACCGAGATACGTACATATACCGTGCGTAGAATGCCTAATATGGCCAATTGTTAAGGGGCCTAGTCGGCAAAAAGCTTCGAAAGCTGTGTCCTTAGTTTTAACATGCCCCTGAAAATTTTGCTCTTGATAACCTTCACTGCTTTTCACCGACTTATTGAGGTCGACCGTAGGGTAACTATGACGACTTTTAGAAATTATTTTACCACTCGAAATAAGGTTGAACTTGTGAGCATATGAAATCGCCATTTTTCCTATTTTCCGAGATGGCATCTGTTTTTTCCTACTAGGAAAATTAATTAGTCGCTTTGTCACTTTACTTCAATTTGGTGCCAAACCGTATGGAAGAAATAAATTTTGAAAAATTACCTTACAAACACTGGTTCGATTAGCCCTCTTAACAAAGACCGGTTGAACAGCGAGAGCCTAACAGTGTGAGTGCATTGTAGGTGGCTGGTGGGGCACCAATGAGTAAGCCTGGCCAAGGTCATTAATCCTACAGAGACGTATTGGGTATGCATCATATCATAATACTTGAATAAGTACAATAATAAAAACAAAAATATTTTATATATTGTGATGTATGTTTTTGTACTATTTTGTTCGCTTTAAATTCTTTTTTATGTATTTCCTTGTATTTTGTAAGCTTAGTGCTGCACATTATTATTAAGCTGTTAAATGACGTTCACACATGTACATTGTATATCTAAGTGATAACTAATAATAAATAAATAAATAAATAAAATAAATGGAAATAAATTTTATTAATACTGGTACACTTTATAAAAATATGTACAAAAGTCATCTTCGTAAGCAGATTTATGAAGTAGCTTGGTTGTCGTTATCACAAACTGGAGCACTTCTATAATAACTGTGTAGCATCAGATATGTTTCTACAGTTGTCTCAGTAAGCGATGTTCGCTGTGGTGAAAAAATATGTTTGTATTTTGAAAAAGACCGTTTGACATCTACGGAAGTAATACAGGTAAGTAAAACACTCTGTGAACTCACTTAACGCAGCTGTAGATGCACCATCACAAATTTGTCTTAATTTGGTAAAATCAGGATCTTTCCGTAATACACTCTCGAATTTTTCAATAACGGGCTTATTTTTTGCGTCATTTATAGTCTGTAGCTGTGTATTTACGTCGTCCACTATTTGCAGCGATTCCACTAACGACAACGAAGTATTTTGCAATTTTTCTATTGCGTCGTGTAGTCCTCTATAATTGTTATAAATAGTTTTTAAATCTGTTTCAAGGGAAACATCTTGAAAGCTTGTCTGTCTTTCCTTAATAGCTGCAGCCTCGTTAGGGTTGAACTGTAGTATCGCAGCTTTTATTTGTTGAAAATATTCAGCATAATAAAAAGCTGCCTTCAACCACGTTCCCCAACGTGTAAGAATCTGCTCTGATGGTTCCGGAATACCAGGACACAGTGTGTGAAATGCTCGAAGCCGTTTAGGAGATTTGAGGAATATTTTTTTTGTATTTGCTATTAATGCATCTACCTCTGGAAAACATTTTCGAATCGTTTCTGCTACAAGATGGAACGCATGCACTTTACACGTAACATGTAAAACATACAATCGTCTCTTTAAAGAAAACGGCCCACCAAACGCATTGTCGCAGGACCGTCGGTCACAAACATCAACATTTGACTTGTTGACAGTTCAAATTTTTCGAAAGCCTCCAACACCACCCGCGTAATTGTTTCGCCAGTATACGCAGTAAGTCTTTTGCTAGCCAGTAAAAGTGGAAATGTTGGTTTAACAGGGTCGAGTACACGTACTATAACATTTAAAATAGATTTTTTTTTACAATCTGTAATCTCGTCAACACATAACCACAGCCGTGTATTTTTTAATGCATATTTAATCCTATTTACAATGTCTTCACGAACACTTGATACATATCTACGTTACCGATGAACGACTTGGTAAATTCATCGGGGGATTGTATTTATCCAGAACTCCCGAAATGCTGGTTTATCCAATATGCGCAGGGGAACATCACAGGCAATCATCATTAACAGTAAATCAAACATAAACTGAGGTTCCAAAGAGGACACGCCATTTTTTTATTTGTATGACGGTTACTATTGACATGAATTTTGCAGCCATATTTATTCCAGCACATTAAGTCTTGATCACAAACTTTACAAATTATTTTACATCCATCATAGAATAAATCCGGAAATTCACCGATAAATGTATTCACTTTATCAGCGTACGGTCGTTTTCTACTCTTTACGCTCAACATTATTTATTATTTAATAGTACTCTATGCATCGACCGACAGATAACAACTGAAGTGTGTCGTGTCATCGTCATCGGAAACAAGCTCACTATGGCATTGGTATTGCGCCCGACCCTGAATCTACCATCGCTTGGCCAGGCTTACCAATGAGCAAATATCATTTACTCGTTGTGGGGCACAGACTGAACCTCTCCCTATGTTCGCTGGATGTGTCTTATTCTATCTCATTTCATCCTGGTTCGCAGCCATCGCTCGTATTCTTTGTGTAACTGGCCACACTTTGCGCTATACATAGAATATATACATGCTATCTATTTATGAAGGCCACCTAGATATCTCGCTAAATAATAATATGGTGAAAGAAAAATGGTTCAATAAAATTTATTCCATTTTTCAATAGCTACACGACAGTTAGAATAAATTTCAGAATCGTGGCCCACTTTGTGAGATAATGATCAAAAAACTTAAAAAATAGAAATAGCTATTATTTTATTAGTATGATCACGCTCTGGAGCAAATCATAAACTCAAGAGTTGAAGATAATCACAAAAAAAGTCATTTTAAAGCGATATTACAACACTTGAACTTGAATACACATGCAAAAGTTAGGTTATAAAACGCGACACAAACAAGTTAAAAGGAGGATGACGTTAGTAGCTATTACCGTTTGACTTTACTCCTATTGGAGGGTGTTTCATCCTTTATATAGTAATTAATTTATTATATTATTAATACAAGTTTCTGTAATATGTTATTTCTTACAAGGGAGAAATAAAATAAAATTCTACGCAGTGTCAAAACTGTGAAAAAAAGTCGCCTTTACAGGCATTTGCATTAAGGGTCAAGTTCCTGTGTGATGTGTAAGCAACCGTTGTTTCATGACTTCGTAGATTGCATAATTATATAGTCACATTAATAGAGTTTATTAGAGCCTTTTTTTTTAATTTCTGTTTTCTTTTAAATATATTACCCAATCCATAGTAATAAAAATAATATTCAATGAATTATTTTAACGAAATAATACTATTTTAGGAGGGCATCTCCCTTCTCGTCCAACAGCCACTGTGTGTTACGCAAATTAATGTGTATAGTCGGCAATGCCCGCCTGCAATTATTATTAAAACGTTATTATGTAATTAATATTATTGGTGTTGTGGAATATATTACGCATAATTATTCTCATTAGACCTTTCCAGCATGCCTTTTAACCAATATGCACTAGGAAGTTAGTTCTTTCACCTATGCAATAATATTCTTAATTTAGAATCGTTATTTCCACTCGTCTTTTTAACAAATTCATTTTCTTTCTTTGAACTCGAAGGTATCGCTATCGAGTGCAACTGTTTGAAACTACAATGCCAAGGATAATTTTAGACAAACAGGAAACACATTTAAAAATAAGGTAATTACCGTCACAAGATCATAAGAGAAGGTTTTATTTTTAGGTTGGCCGTAGGTTGAACTCCGCTTGAAAGAATTTTTTACAAAAAATATAGATTATGTAATATAATATGGGACGTTGTCACGAAATAGTTTTTCTTCAGTTTCCTATCAGTGAACCATGTCGGTCTGAATAAATAGGAGCAGTATTAAAATTAGATATGAAGGAAAATATAAATAGGCGAAAAAACTAATGTAACTTAGGTACGAAACTATATTGCATTATTCTAGAAACACAAAATGTTTGAAACATGTATTGTGCATTTAAATAAAAATAAATATAAAAACTACAGTCGAACTTCCTAAATCCCCTCGAGACGACTGTTCGATTTAGAGAAAATTTGAGTTAAAGAAAATAATTTTAAAACAAAATATACCGTGTGTAAAAGGGCTAATGAGGCCGAATGTAAACAAAAAACCGACTGAACAAGCGAGATGGACGTAACAGTGTGAGTGGATTGTAAGTGGCCTGTGGGGCACAGACTGAGCATGTCCTTACGTTTGCTGGGTGTATCTTATTCCATCTCATTTCATCCTAGTTCACAGCCATCGTATTTTTTCCCAACTGACCATTTGAAACAAATTTTATGCTTCCGGAGAGCGCGAACTACAAAACGCTCTTAGGATGGTCGAAGAATATACGCGGGCCATTGGTATGGAGTTCGGGTTGGACAAATGTGCAGTTGTCCACCTCAAGAGAGGACGATGCGGGGAATTCCCTGAAGATGCGCAGCTCGCAGACGGAAGCATCCTAAGACATCTGGATGCCGAAGAGACCTATACATATCTGGGTGTGCAACAAAGGCACATGCAGGATGTAACACAAATAAAGGATTCTCTCCGCGGCAGGTACAGACACCGTCTCCGAAAGATTTGGTCTTCCGAACTTTCGGGGAAGAATAAGGTGTCTGCAACTAATATGCTTGCCGTTCCTGTTGCTCTACTCCTTCGGAGTAGTCAAGTGGACGGTAGATGAGCTGCACCAATTAGACAGCAAGATGATGAATATTCACAGAAGTATTCATTCTAAATCGTCCGTTCCGTGTACCTCCCACGTCAACGGGGGGGGAGACTCTTGAGCCTGGAGTGTACGCATGGCAGAGTAGTACTGAGTATGGCATGTAACATTCTCAGGAACTCAGATCCCCTCTTGCGGTTTGTAAAACATCACGAAACTGTAGGAGTGAGAGCAGGATTGTTCAAGGCAGCAAAAAGAGCAGCAGATGAACTCGGTCTCGCATTTGACATCAGGCGAGGAGGCCGGCGAGGTGCTGATGTAGAGTCTCATTAGTCTGAAAGCCCGAATTAGAGCTGCCCAACAGGAAAATTTGTTTCTGCTGCACGTCGATAAACCCCAGCATGGTGTCTTCTATAAGAACATCGAAACACTGGGTTTATCATTCAGGCTGACATTCGCCTTGCTAAGGTCAGCCGAGCTTAAGTCGGACACCGAGGGATTCATTATGGCCTGCCAAGATGGTGTTATCAACATCTTGGTCTACCGTAGCCGTGTGTGTCGTGTAGAGATTCCTGATATCAACTGCAGGACCTGTCATCAGGCGCCGGAATCGCTCATGCACTTACTATCTGCATGCTCCATATATGCGTATGTATGAAATTTTCATTTTGTTAATCACCACCATATCGGACTTATAATCGAAAAATTGATATTCATCAACCCCCTTCAATGGGTTGTAGCTCCCTTATTATGCGGTTTAGGACATATGTTTATTAATGAAAGTCCATTTATTTTTTGATAAATTACCAGCCTCTGAAGTTTGGCACACTCGTGGTAGATCACCCAATATATGATCCACGGTATATATGCATATCTTTTGTTGACACTTTACAGGCGATACACATTATAATGGTTTATTTTGAAGTGAATATCGAATATTTTCTAATTTTAGATTATTAATATGATGGCCAACATAAAATTGTGTAAATTTTTAACCTTTTAAACTGGTTACTTATGATTAAACAAGGCGACAAATAGGATCCCAGCCTCATTATATTTTGCCAATGCATAAATAAATAAATACAGTTTCATTGCGTATGAGAAGCATTAAGTTTTTAGACATATATTCTTTTTATTTTATCAGTATGTTACAAAGTAAAATTATGTCCTTCATACTTCAACGTCTGTCTTTTAACATTCTAATTTTTGCTACCGCATGTTTTCTTTTATAATTATTTTTATACTCAGTGTAACCGTACCAATCAAAGGCCTGTCGAAAAAAGTAAGTATATCAATATTACTCATTATAATTAAAAATAGAAAACACACATATTTCTTATTGAAAAAGTCATTGGACGTGAGATGTGACTATAAATAATTATCTTATTTTGAATGTTTCTTGAAAAAGTATTATTTAAAATTACCATTGGACACTGAAATTTTGCTACCAAAGTATTTGTAAATTAATTTAAATCACCCATTGTTCCAGGACGATTTATAATTAAATCGAAATTTTTATTTTTTGAGCCTATTTCAGAAATATCGTTAATTTTCAACACCTGCGCATTCACCATTATTTGACTTTAAAATCTTTGTTTTTTTTTGTTTTTTTCTCTAAAACAACAAGCAACAACTAAATTGAAATGGCTTATTATTTTAGTATTATACAGGGTGATTCATTAACAAGGGAAATCTCGAAACTGGAAATACTATAGACCAAAATATGACTATTGAGCCCAACACGCCTTGTACAAATGTTGCTGGTTTAAGATACAGGGTGATGAAAGTTAGAATTTCATTTTGGAATCCCTCAATAATTTTGAAACTTTTCATAGTATCAACTTGAAAATTGGCAGCTTTACTTTTATTGGTATGGTATTTGCAACTAATTTTAACGTTGCACATAGATAGCGCTTGTTATATTCTACTGCTTTGACAAATCGAGTTATATTTTTTTTTGCCTGTAATATTATGGACAAGATTAATCGAACATCTGAAAGAGCGTCCTTCTTTACATAAAAAAAGTGACTCGGTGGCTACTGATTTGCTTGGATAAAGGATGGCATGCTTTCTGCTAAGAAATGTGTTCTTACGCGACAGCTTACGTGGGCGGTACCGCGTGGCACGCCCGGCAGAAGCGGCGGACGCGTCTGAGGAGGTAGGAGCGACAGAGGCGGCAGTAGCGTCTTACGTGTATTTGAAGTCCGGCACAGTTTACGCGACGGCTTACATGGGCGGTACCGCCTGGCACGCCCGGCAGAAGCGGCGAACGCGTCTGAGGAGGTAGGAGCGGCAGAGGCGGCAGTAGCGTCTTACGTGTACTTGAAGTCCGGCACAGTTTACCGTGCGATTCGTGAATGGTGACATGTCTAGATCAAGAAGAAGGAATGTTTTACTGGGGGAAAGCGTTTATCTCAAAATATTATTATTTATTATTATTATTATTAATTAAGAGCGTGTGGAATAACCCAAACATTCGGAGTTTACAAGCCAGACTGCGCTCGGTACGGGCGGCACTAGCGGCGAATATCAAATTATTTGACCGCGTGCGCCGCTCGAAAACCGGCAGCTCTACCAGCGCCGCCTGATAAGGCGCACGTAGGACACATGAATTATATTCCACGGTTTGATGTTGCCGGCTCTGCCGCTCCTGCCGGGCATGCCACGCGGTACCGCCCACGTAAGCCGTCGCGTTAGAGCCCCGTGTGACGGGTCCAACAGGCGCATTCCAGATATTAGATTCTCTCGCAAATGGTGGCCTTTGTTTTTTATCAACTGCGGATTAGTAAAAAAATAAGCGACTCGGTTTTTATTAGCCACCCGGTATAATATATATGTGTATATGAAATTTCAAAACGTGAAATAACACAGGGGAAAAGCGATCTAAATAAAATAAATCAAAAAAAATACTTAAAAGACATGTCTCAAAAATGTCATACAACAATACTGACGTTAACTTAAAAAATTCAAATTTATTTTGTATTCTAAGAATGCGCGATACGGTACGATATTTTCAGGTTTTCTTTCCGATGCTCGATATTTTCACCGATACGGTACATTCTTAGTCAGTACCTCCTGGATCAAGTATCGACAAGTATCTTAGTGAAATTGGTTGGATTTTCATCATGGCATGTGGCCCTACTATCTAAAGTAGAACAAGTAATGTTTGTATGTAAACGTATAGATAATACGTGTGTTTTTGTTAAAATGGTGTTCGCCTCATGCTGTAGCCATCAAAATTTACTAAAATCATGATTTTATATTTTTGGATATGTGATAAATATTAAACTTTCTAAAATTCTACGCCAACTATTCAAAATCTTTTGTTTTGTAAAATTATAGTAGATACTTAACATGACACTTTACCTGAATTAGGTACCTCATTATCTTATCATATCATTGTACAAATAAAAATTGTTTGTCACAAAAGTATTTTGGTGTATAGGTTTTTTCCGTATTGCCATCCATTGCACTGAACTCTAGACAAGAGTAGCCACTCTGTCTGTTAGCGTCAATTACTGTATAAACTATATAACACAAATAAGATTTTTTTTGTTTATTATCTTTACTTGTGTAATTTGTGGCTAGAGAAACATCGCGAATATCACATGATATATGCTGATTTATGGCTTCTTTTTGTATTCTCGATGACAAAATAAGATTGGCACGTGTAGGAGATTTAATGGTGTTTATGGTTTCTTTCATAATGTTTGCTGCAGATCTTACCGAACCATCACATATAAAACAGTAGGTAACATGTTGCTTATGCTCTATTAGTAATTTCTGATTGTTGGAAATTGTTTTTTCTTTTTTTCAATCAGCCGATTGTGTGTCGCAAATCAACCAAGCACAATTAAAAATAAACCATAATATAACTGGTGGACACCGACCGCCCTCGTTCACTCCACTGCCCAGATTTGTCAAAGTTTGCAGGATCTCTACCTATATTTTTATATTGAGATTTAGTTGGTCTTTCCAATTACGTGAATTTAGTTTATAATATGATTATTGACTGTACTGCAAAAATATGTAATGAACGTAAATAATTGTTATATGACCTAATAAACTACGATAAACATACTACAACACAGTTTGTATTCAGTTAGAGATAAAAATGTATCCCATAATGATATACAGGCTTGCGAGTTTCATGGTCAAAGTTTGACCGTCAACTTAATAATAATAAACACCAATAAATTACAGCTGTTTTACTGTTCCATCCAACTAGTAATTAAAAAAATGGAAATTTAAAGGAAGGTTATCATGAGTCCATTTTTTGTCACATAAATAAAATAAATAATATATTTCGACTGCATATTTCCGGAATACAAATGTCAGGTTTTTATTACTATTAGATTTTCTTCTTTCGTCTTGTGATTCTGTGGAATGTGGCATTGTCGTCTTGTCAAAAAGGATAACCATCACTTGAGAAAAAAACTCGTAATTGGTAAGCTAGGCCAGAGGCGCCCGAATTTACTCGGGTACGAATATATTTTAAGGTCGTGGCAAATATATTTTTCAGTATATTCACCAAGGACCTGTACTTTGTAATACGCTCAATGTTATTTTTCAGAAGTGGACGCCTTGATATTTGCAACACCATGAATAAAATCAATATACAGAGCTTTCATAAACGATTGAAAACCACGTGATCAATTGGTAATTTTGTTTTTGATATTACGACAGTACTTGATGAGGATTTCTGCACATATGTATGTATGTGTCTAAGGAATCGTTTATTTCCCAATGATTTAACCACTGTTATACTCGTGTTAAATCTTACCAATACCACTGGTGAATCGAGGATCGTATGGAATCGATCAAACTTCGGATTTTCTCTTTCATTTTTTAAAAGGTCGAGGAATTTCGAAGCGTCTTTAAATTTACGATTCTTACCTATTTTATCAACTGCTAGACTTATAATATCCATTACTCACAGCTATAGCAATGCCTTTTCTTTTTCAAACTTCTCCTTATTGAGGGAGAAGCATATTAGGCGATGAACTAGAAAATTAAAACTCGTCATTTTGTATCGAGCCCAATGGTGAGAGTCCTTAGGGATATATCTTAAAGCGCTGTTATCTTTTCTGTATATGTCAAATTCTAACTCATTTTTACTATTTCTACTTATTAATACATCTAAAAATGGTAGTTGTCGACAGTTTTCAATTTCGTATGTGAATTTAACTAACAACTGTTTAATTTATAAATAGAGTTATCAACATCAATGATCAAACACCGCAAAAATATCATTCACATATCTAAGCCAGACCTTTAAACAATGGTTTTATATTCGAGTACTGCCAGAAATAAATCTGTAAAGTTCCATAGCTTCATATTCATATTACATATTCATTGTTTCGTATTCATGTTCAATCCTTAATTAATCTTGTTGCGCATACATAAAAAATTAACCTTTTTATATTTTCCACGTGTTGTTTTCGTATATCTCTGATCTCAAACTGTGGAGTGTTGCTGACATCATCTCTGCAAAGTAATTAACACACAAATTGAATCAAGACAGATAAGGCGACGCCCCGAGCAACAAATGGCGACGTTGAGTCTAGAATGGCTTCTACGTATTCTTAGAATGTTACGGAACGGTAATTACATGCTTGGATTGGGCTGTTGTAACTTTGTCTACGCAATATATAATTTATAAATTCTATTCTAAAAGTATGTTTACCTGTTTTCAAGACTGACATTTAACATATTTGAAACCATTATTAATTATCGTGATTCGTGGAACAGTGGCTTGAACAGTCTGAAACTTGGAGGGGAGTTTGATGAGGAATTGCAAGGTCGATCTGTTGAATTCAGTTACATGAACCGTTTTTTAGATCTTTTGGGCAGAGTGATCACTTTCCATGGTTCATTTTTTGTCTTCAGTTTGGAAAAAATTCCAAAGTGAAGGTTATAGTTTTTTTTTTCATAAGAAATCCGAATATGGTAAACAGAAAACAATGTTTTTTTCCCTCCTGGTTTAAAAATGAAGCAAAAGAATCTCCTCAAAATGATCATCATATACATATAACTGGGTAAAGTTGTCAAATAATTCTGATTTGTGACAATCAAATAGACAAGATTGTGATAATTTAGTGCTGTGAACCTTATTGTTCTTGATATTTTCTGTCTGAGTTGAGGATTACGAATTGAAAATATTTTTTTCGGAATAGGAACAGTATTATTTCAATATTATGTTGCTGCTGTTGTCCAAAGACATCTCAAATTTCGTTTTATTTATTCATTTGTTGTCTTTAGATGGTTATAGACGATTATAATGTTTTATCTGTCTGTCCCAAGAAAAATAGGATTCAATGAACCAAATCGCTATATAATTACTACGTAGGTAAGTGTATAAACTAGTATCCTTTGGCTGTTAGTGTCTGGTAAGTTGTGTTAATAGTATCTGGTATCTATTATGAATAAGGTTTATTAGTAATTATTTGAATGGTCCGATTACGTTCAAATTGTTTAAAGTAGAAGGGTAACCATAACTTTAGTTTCTACTAATAGCCCCCCCCCCCTTAATGATTAATCTGGTTAACTAGTGTAGAAATAATAACACAGGCTATGAATACTGTTATTTTTTTTCCATTAATACAAGCCAATATCAGTTCTTTGCGTTAAACAATTTAACATGCCTTGGATATAATATAATGGAGTTCTTAAGATTAACACCGTATTCAGTACGGATGGCAAAATCAGTTTAACAATAATCTGTTAACTTCCTCATATGGGATGCCTCAAGGCACAATATTAGGTCCGCTATTATTTTTAATTTACATATCACCATCTTAAAATTCAAACTTATACTCATGGTATGATATCCAAGCGTATTTGCAGCTCTATTTCTATGACTATTACTTTGCATTCTTACCAAGAAAAACCTGGAAATAATTGAGTTAAATAAAGCGGACCAAAATTATGTCGTTGAAGGTAAGGGCTGGAATTTATTATATCAAGCATCTTTTCTAACACAATAGTAATCTGCTCAAATGTCACACCGGTTGTAAACCTGAAGCTATTCGACTGAAAAAAGATGAAACTTCTGACGCGTAAAAGATGTGTATAATATTTACTTAAATGTTCTCTACTTTGATACTAAAGCCCTCGGTACTATACTCGACTCGTGTTTTGTCAAACAAGTTCTGGAGATGTTCTCTTTTTATTATAGTTGTCATTTTTATCCGTGAAAATGTCAAAAAGAAGGAATGTGTACCATTTTACCCAAATACCAGCGGAAACTCATGGCTGGCTAACTTAACTCCGCTCAAGTGATTAACCATTTTCATCGAATATAAGTTCAAGGCAAATTCTTTCATTATGTCTATTAATTTTTATTGAGTTGTTTATAAAACGATTTATTTATATTGTTGTGTTAATGAAAACTGGTAAAAGCGGCAAATCTGTACTGTTCTAATTGATGACATGAAAATTAAAATTGGCAAAGAATTCGCTTAAATAGTGAAGCAAATAAGACAATTATGATACACATTACATTACAATAAAATTCAAGCAAAAAAATTAATAGTTGATTTAACATGGAAAAAAGTACTCGTGTTTGCAATAAAAATTAATTAAATAATCTCAAAGCAGACAATTTGCCCACTTAAACATGATATACAATAAGGTGTGGATAATTGTTAAATTGGCATCGTTATTTTTCATAAATTCTTACTTCGGAAATATGGAAAACTATAAACCGTAACTTTCTACACGTGCCGCGTTACACTGTCAAGGCTGACGTTCAACTTTTGTATCTGTTGCGGTTTTATTTATGTTAATTCTAACTCGGTTAGTAACATATTTTCTAAATTTAGCACATGTGCAGCTTTTATCTCTAATAAAACCAGTCAGTAGTTTTGTTAAAACTGTCACTATGAAAAATAGGTAGATTGTGTTAGGTGAAATAAGTATATTTTCACTTATACACAAAATTAAATGTTTAGCTTTTACTTGAAAATCGTTAAAAAACACCTCAACACCTCCATAAAATTTGTATTTATCGTCCGATTTTGACTAATTCTTTTTTTGAATTGTAGAGCGCGAAAAACTGTACTTCAAAACAGAGTGTCACATTTTTTTACAGAAACCAAGGCCGAATGCGTAATTTTTGGGGGGTGAAAATTCAAGAAATCGTAATAGCGCTTTTTACAAAAAATCTAGCACACCACTGGATTAACCAAATTTCATCAACAAATATTGCAATTATAATTCTGTGGCCAAATTAAAAATCATATTTCCTATGAAATTATTTCTTCTGATCATTACCATAAATAAAAAATTAAAAGCAATAAAAGAACTATTTTTATTGAAACAACTTTCAACAAAATTATTGATTCAGAAAAGAAAATAATCTCTAATCAATCTCCTCCCACCATCCACCTTATTTATATTCTTCCTTTTTCCAACATTTCGGGCTTTTTATTTTGGGGTAAATCTAACTTTCTCTATCACTTCTATAAATTAGTAGCCAAAAACTAAAGACTTTTCCTATTATTCTTTAAAAAATTTTTATATATTAAATCCTTATTGAAACCATTTTTTTAAATTTTCTTTTTCCACAGCAGATTCCCACCTTCTTTTCTTTTTAAATAGTATTGTTAGGATTTTCTTAAAATTTTTTTTGGACTAATGCTTTAAGTCACTTTGTTACATTTCAGTTGTTTTTCACTTTTTATTCCATAGGTTACTTGATCAGAAGAAATAAATTCATAAGAACAATGTGATATTAGATTTGGCCACAGAATTATTAATGTTCAATATTTTTTTATGAAACTTGGTACAGGCCCATTTCAGAGGGTGCTTAATCCAGTGGTGTACTCAGATCTCCTGTGGACCAACATTCTAGATGGGCTTGACAAGCATTTTTAATGTTTTTTCCCGCCACATCGTTATTATTACTCTTTCTCAATAAGAAATAGACTATAGCTTCAATGTCCCTGTATGAGATGAAGAAAAAAAAGCTATTATTTCTTATATGACCAATATTCGCTATAATATTGTTATTTTTAACCACCATCTCACGGTGAGCAGCTCATTTCTATTTTTAAAGTTACGTGACTGTTACCATAAAACGATTTACATCATTTGTGGTATCCAAACACGAAACATAACGCCCTTTAAAACATGAATGTAATAATGATATTCTCAGAATGAAAAATTGCTGGGATCTTTTCTCCTAATAATGTTAATTATAGAATTTCTTTTTAATTTTTTCCTAAAAGTTGTGTGTAAATACATCTGTTATTAATAAATAACAGGGTTTCTTGCTAGTGCGTCAATTTTAACATTTTTGTAAAACATTCATAGATTTTACCCAAAACTTGCATGCAAAAATGTCGTATGATCCGAACTGGATTAAAAATAACGAGGTTATTGGTTCAAGGACTAATATTTGAGTTATTTTACACTATCAACAGGCGTAAGAATACAGACCGAAATATTTATTATACTAAGTATTCGTGAGGGATCTGCACCAAAGAAACTACATTTCTCAACACCGAAATAAAATGATTGAGACCAACTTACCTTTATCTAAAAGTGCTTCAATAAGCCGCTATCGAGAGTTAAAGTTCATAAGGTTTCCAACTTTTTTTGGCCCTTGTTAAATTTTTTTATTTGCCATAGATTAGCCAAGAAAAAAATGAGGATTTGATACACTGTTAACCGATATTTCATGTTTTTTAACAAATTTGCTAATTTATTACTGTCTGTTAAAAATTAATGTTAAATTGCTACTATCTATTTTATGACGAGCCATATGTTCCTTGAATCTAGTTTGGATTGATCGTCTAGTTTGTCCAACATACTTTTGAGTACAGTCTTTATAGCTAATTTCGTATATCCCCGTGACTATCAGGGGAACATGCTTTTATCCATTAACACTAAATTTATTAAGAAAATGTCTCAAAATAAGAAACTTAAGAGATTAATCAGTAGTACGTCAAAAGAAAGTGTTAATCGGAAAATTCTCACAATTTGTAGAAAATCATTCCATACAGTCGTTTGATAAAGAAGAAATTGATCTCCTTAACAAATGATTTAATTAATCTTGCAATACCTGCCTCAGAAGGCATTCTAAATTAGATTGTTCCAAGTGTTGCAAGTTCAGTTCAACACCTTCCTGATTCCTCTAAAGGATTTGTCAGAGAGGCTCGCAGGAACCAAATCTCTACAAATATTATCATAAAGTAAATAGAGCGTCAGAGTCCACAAAGGATAGAAAAATTACACAGCCCCACAAAAAAAAAAATTTTCTGACCTAGCAATGAGGCGAGTATATCCTTATGTATTTTTGATCGCTGATTCCGAATCCGGGGTCAAAAAAAAGTCATACACCCCCAAAAAAAAAGTTTAGAGCCAAAAAACACCCCCTGATCGTTTTGTTTAATATTTTCGGGAAAAATTGAATGCATTACGATAAAAATAAAGGTGAATTGCAGCGTTCACTCTATCGGCATGAAACGCACCCCCATAGAGGGTGAGAACCACCCTCATCTGCCATCAAACCAGTTGATAACGACAATGACTGAAAAACATCTAAAAATGTTTAAATTTCGTTAGGTTTGCAATAAACTGACGTAGAATTCACGTAATACCCCAAAACTACCCCTATGGCGTTATGAAAAACAACCTTTAACTTCAATTATAGAAAAAAGAAAGGAAAAAACATAAAATTTGATAACGATTTCATTATATGGATGTTCTTATTTGCAGAGATCCTTATGGCTAGGATATTAGCAGTCATTTGTCACCAATCTTAACACCATTTGGGTATAAAACGCATCCCTAAAGGGGGTGAGAAGTACTCTTACGTTAGTAGCGTTTAATTGCTTTTTTTAATCTTTTTTTTTATGGTATCTTTTAACGATCTTCTTACTGACTGTCGTTTGTGTTGTTCTTTCGTGTCTCTTTTCAGAGACCAACAGTAGTCTGCTATCATGTGAAGTTAAGGGTTGTTTTTCATAACGCTATAGGGGTAGTTTTGGGGTATTACGTGAATTCTACGTCAGTTTATTGCAAACCTAACGAAACTTAAACATTTTTAAATGTTTTTCAGTCATTGTCGTTATCAATTGGTTTGGTGGCAGATGAGGGTGGTTCTCACCCTCTATAGGGGTGCGTTTCATACCGATAGGGTGAACGCTATAATTTACCTTTATTTTTATCGTAATACATTCAATTTTTCCCGAAAATATTAAACAAAACGATTGATTAAAATGATAACATCATTTTCAGAGCGTTATCTCATATACCCTATTCAGGGAGTGTTTCTTGGCTCTAAAATTTTTTTTTTGGGGGTGTACGACTTTTTTTGACCCCGGATTCGGAATCAGCGATCAAAAATACATAAGGATATACTCGTCTCGTTGCTAGGTCAGAAAAAAATTTTTTTTTTGTGGAGCTGTGTTATCAAGCGATTACATGAAGCTTCACTTCAAAGGTTTCAACCCACTTCAGAAGTGACCAGGAAGGGACACTCTAGGAAAATGGAAATTTTCAGGTTTTTGGGTGTTTTTCAGATTCAAATCCCCTACAGACTGTTCTATTTCCGTTGACAAGATATTTATTAATCCACGTGCTTATACAAGGTTACTGTAGATATACTGCAAACCACTAACACTGCGAAAGAACGTACAAACATTTCGTGGCCGAACAAGTATAAGACAAGACGAAGTAAAAGATTATTCGAGTTCAAGAGGATGTATTGTTATTGTATAATTCGATTCTTAACGAGTTATTTTTTGATAAAAAATGTATCACGTGATTTTCAAGTTTAAATAGAAATTGTGACTTTAATAAAGAACTTAATCTTGTAAACTAATACCTTTTGAATAAGCTACGTATATAAAATTTGTATGGAAAATAACGAGGATTTAAGATATTCTGTAAAAAATACGTGAACACATATTACGCTGTGACATTTTTAATTTATTTCTTTTTAAACTTTTACAAGCTTTCCATTACGTATAATGCAAACAACACTCTGTTTTTAAAGATTCGAACAAAATTAGATCTCCATATTTTTATCAATGATTTATAAATATGTTTCTCAATAAAACGTAATAATTAAAAATGTATATTTTTGTTATCACGTCAGTTATCACATATTATATAGTTATTTTCTTATTATGTAACATGTTTATAAACATTATTAAAAAATAATAATAATTAAGATTAAAAACTGAATGCTCACACTACGAATTTTGGTCCAAATTCAAATTGTCATAACGTCTTCAAATAGTAATTATAATAACAATAATAATAATAAACGTGTTCACTTATGTACCGCACTCTTATGTACCAACTCAAAGAATTGTATTTCTAAATACCCATTGAAAACAAATATATGAACACCTACCAATGTTTTTGTATTTTTGGTTTTTTAAACAAAAAAATGTAGATCAAGATGATGTATATAATATAGTATAATAAATAGAAGGTTTTATACTACTTCTAAATATATTTAGGGCGCTTTTGTTTTATAAATTATATTATAAATAAATATAATAGGTCAAGGCGTGTTATAAATAGAGACCTTACTATAACAACGGAAAAACTAAGTCAGGTTACAAATAATGATGGTTATATTTAAAATAACTGTCGGAACTATCCATGATTTCCTTCCTACCTATTGATTTTAAATTACACCTTAGTGAGATATATTTTTGCACGTTGAAGGCCCTAATATAAACGAAACGAAAATTAATAGGTATTTTAATTTATTTATGCGTTTTGTCAAGTTAATATATAACTTAAAATGACCAAATAAATGTCAATGAATCTCCTTAAAAATGTATGTTTTACAAAACATTTAAAAAAGTCAAGGATTCTTTTTACATGTGTTGTAGAAAATACATTTTTTAACGAAAAGTATTGAAATAGGTGATTTTAAAGCTGAAAGTTAGTTGGACAAATGGTCAAAATAATATTTCTGAATATTCTTTCAAAAGCTCTCATTTATCTAATTATAACAAAATGCAATCACTATAAATTTCTATTGTAGTCGTTTCAACAATATAGTCGGGTCGCTGCAAGATTGCAAATTTCTTCTTAGAGACTTAAAAAAAAGTCAAAGCCACAAATAATTTTATTGTTTTTATTCGTTTTAATCCCACGCTGCTACAATTATCCAACAGAGTAGTTGTAAATAAGTTGCATATGCGTATATAGTTTATTACAGAAATACTGTGCGCATAAAAAAGGCGACAAAAGTGCAAGAGAAACTTTAAATCTTGCGCTCTCATATGCCGACAAGACCTAATTAGTGGCATACAGAACCGTACTTCAAGTTTCTGTGTATTACAATGAACACAATAATACAACAGATTTAAAAATAGTGTCTTAGATAAATAGATATTTGATACCGCTTCTGTTAAATTAAAAAATCTTGCTCTGTTTTACTAACTTATAATGTAAACACAAACTGAGGGACGAGAGTAGATCTGCCTTACCATTACTTGTATTCGAGTACTACGCCAAGTGGAAGGTGAAGGTGAACATCGCCAAGCTATTGTTTTCACTGGAAAAAGAATAAATAATAAAATAATTACACCTATTTCGATGGGGAGGGGGGCAGCCAAATTAAGACGAAACAAGACGTAAAATATTTAGGCGTAACTTTGGATAAATTACTTTATTTTGGAAAACACGTTAACGAGACAATACGTAAAGTCTATTCTCTGCCCAGGAGTCTATACCCCCTGATGGCGGGGAATAGCAGACTAAACAGGGATAATAAAATATTAATTTACACGATGATAGTGAGACCGGCCTTAGTCCAAATTATATATTTTGGTCATTACCAGGTATCTGGCAACACTATTGTTTGCTCTATCTACAATAAACTTAGTGTAGAAAGGCAAGGGATCAGATGTGGGAGGGATGTGATGACTGAAGAGTGGAGGCGTACCGGATCACATGTGGAAGGGATACGATAAGAAGTGCTCTCGTTACTTCGTAAACACAATAACGCAGAAAAATGCAACAGTGATACACAGTCTTTTTCTGTCGCATACATGACTTTGTTATTTTTATCCTTTATGCACACACACAAAGCAGGCACTCTAATTAAACTTTTACCAATACTGTATATTTTTTGCATTGTTTTAAGGTTTTACATCAACGGCGCATGCTTTTGCTTGCTTACCTAAGAATAATGATGTTTCATCTATTAAGTAATACATCAATTTATTATTTAACATAGTGTAGGATATTAAATCATGCCTCACTCTCCGTTCAAATAACTGTCGGTAGCTGGGTGGATAGCCTTTGAATTTTTTATGCGCACAGTATATCTATAATAACTTAAACTGCGTATAGACCAAGTTCGAGAGTCTTTCTGGAACAGTGCGCAAATCGTTCGTGGACAATTGACGAACCCAGTCTTGACGAGTGTTTGCGAACAGTTCTAGTTTTGCTCGTAAACTTTTGTACCAAGTTCGCTCTTGAGCTGATACATCAAAGAGTTTGTTCTCGAACACGTGCCGATCACTGGAGACAGCCGTTGGCAATGTGATTCAGAACACGCGAACTTTTTGGTGAAGACTTTATGCTCGCGAACAACTCTCGAATAGTTTCCGAATGATTCGTGAACTTCTAATTTTTAGTTACGCGGCTTTGTAGATGATGATTCACACCCGCAAAAAATGTGTGATGGTTAACTATGATTTGGAAATGGTACAGACATCTTGTTTGACAAAAATTTTCAAATGTTCTACCGAACATTAACGTGCATGTCTTTAAATTGAGCAAATGTACAAACATGTTTATTATTATCGTATATCAACACGTTTGTTGACTATTGGAAACGTTATATTAGTGCAGTCTGCCTATTTTTGGCCCCATGTTAATTGTTCACTTCGGAGATACAGTCAACAAAAATATGTAAAAAATCGGAAATTTTCCGTAGAATTCAATAAACCAAAATACAACCTGGCACCTCGGGGGCCCATAGTAAATTGGGCCCAAAGTTGGCCAAAAACGGTTTTTTCCATTTTACTCTGTCATGGTGCCATAAAATGAAAAAAAGTTTTATACAAAAAGTTGTAGAACTATTAAATGCGGATCGATCTGTGGAAATCCGATGTCAGAAAATTCAAAAATAAATTATTTATTTGAAAAAAAACCGTTAAAAATCGCGTTTTTTTGAAACGCTCATATCTTCGTGAAAACAAATCATTTTTTCACGAAACTTGGTAAAAGTGTAGCTCCCTACTAACTAAAAAAGATCGTTTTCAAAAAATTTAAAAATATTTTAAACATTTTGCAAAAATTGATTTTTTCGAAAAAAATCACGTTTTTTTAAAATCTCGATAGCTCATACACGCTTTCATATTTCTGGTCAATTTTAAGCTTAAAACTTGCTTGAAATGTTGTACTAATATGGTTATTTATTGCGCGCTTTTTAAATTGATCGGTAATATGCGAAAAATCGGGTTTTTTTTTAACAACAAAAAAATCGATTTTTTTTTCAAGGAAAAGGCAGCAGCGGCTCAACATGCCTACCGCTCATATTTTCAGTTGCAAACGTGGCTCGGAACTTCGCTAGAGCCAGAACAATGGGGTTGGACTTCCGACGGCACTAATCTGCTTCCCACATACAGCTCGGATCAGCAGGTTCCAGACGAAATCGTTAAAACGATAGCCTGCAGATGCGGAAGCGGATGTAAAACGAAGATCTGTAGCTGCAGGAAGCATGGGTTGAAGTGTTCAAGCATGTGCTTGACATGCGATCAAGAAAATTGCACTAATATAGAAATAACTATGATGGAGGCAGATGCTCTTGATGACGACTTGGACGAAGATATATTTAATGAGTCTTGCGTGGTGATGGAATAATCACAGACCAATGTCCACGATGATGATGAGATCGAAAGCGAAGCCGACTCTTCCGTACTCGCTGCATACAGCGAAGAACGTACCAGTGACAACGAGGAGGAGGGGGAGGGGTCTCCAATAAAAAAACTACAGATCAATTAAGTACTCTACACGTTTATATTCACTGTCAATATTTTGAACTTTCATGTAAAATAAATATTTTATTTTTTATACTAAAAATGTTGCTTAACAATTATTATTTACCTGTCAACTCATATGTCTTTAAGAATCAATATAACGTTCAAGAGACATAATCGTATGAACGCTCTGTGTGCAGTTGAAACTACGATACGGTACGTATGATAAGAGCATACAGTTTTACAGATGTATCCACGTTAACACCGTCCCGCACCCCCACGACACCGCTCGAGCGAACGAACGTATGAGCCGGGGTGTGCTCCGCTTGCCATTAAATTTCCAAAGAATAGAGAGCGAATATGTCATTGTAGTATTTTTTTATGTAAAATACAAGTATTGAACTACAAGCTCTGTAAATTTCAGCCCTTAATATTAAAAGATAGCGTCACTAGATTTTTTTTCAAAAAAAAAAAATTATCTCGGCTCCAAAGGGTCGTAGATAAAAATTTTTTTTTTGTAAATTTATAAAAAAATACCTGCTATTCAATGCTGCTAACAAAAAAAGAAAAAAAAATTTTTTCTTGAAAAGAAATCGATTTCTTTGTTGTAAGAAAAAAAACCGATTTTTCAACCGATTTTTCGCATATTACCGATCAATTTAAAAAGTGCGCAATAAATAACCATATTAGTACAACATTTCAAGCAAATTTTAAGCTCAAAATTGACTAGAAATATGAAAGCGTGTATGAGCTATCGAGATTTTAAAGAAACGTGATTTTTTTCGAAAAAATCAATTTTTGCAAAATGTTTATAATATTTTTAAATTTTTTGTAAACGATCTTTTTTTAGTTAGTAGGGAGCTACACTTTTACCTAGTTTCGTGAAAAAATGATTTGTTTTCACGGAGATATGAGCGTTTCAAAGAAACGCGATTTTTAACCGTTTTTGTTCAAATAAATAATTTATTTTTCAATTTTTTGACATCGGATTTCCACAGATCGATCCGTATTTAATAGTTCTACAACTTTTGTATAAAACTTTTTTTCATTTTATGGCACCATGACAGAGTAAAATGGAAAAAAACCGTTTTTGGCCAACTTTGGGCCCAATTTACTATGGGCCCCCGAGGTGCCAGTTGTTTGTATTTTGGTTTATTGAATTCTACGGAAAATTTCTGATTTTTGCATATTTTTGTTTACTGTATCTTCACTTAAAGGTCCAAATCCGTAGGCAGACCGCGCTATATTGCTTCATAAATTTGTTGTGAAAAACAGAGAGTATTTTCAACAACGATCCTAACTGTCTCTTATAAGATCAGAAAAATCTGAATGAACTGCTTCTCTGAAATTAAAATTATGTTGAGACAAATTCAAGATACTACCATTAGGTACCAAATTATTACACGACAAAGTCATGTTCATAAAACTGTTGTGTATTCTAGGATTACCTATTTACATCGTAAAACACTTGTGGAGAATTGTTGTTGCATTATTATTAAAATGAGATGATGGATTGGACCGATATGAAAGAGAGCTAAGCTTTTTGTTAAAATAGGTCGGGATTGTCAAATTCAGGATCAAAATTACAAAACATCTAGGGGTGAACATGTTATGCATGGAAATACGGTGGACACCTCCTAATTAATTAACCCTAGAATTTTTTCTTTGAACTTGAATTATACTAAAACTTGTATCTTCACGAATAGACCCTACCACCAAAATTTGAAAGCCAAAAATGGTTCTATAAATTATTATTTATGAGTGATATAAGAGTTACCCAAATGGTAGTATTTCCGTGTCCATATTCATAGGATTTTTTTTTCTTATTTTGTATATTATCAAACCAAGCATGCAAGAATTATTACGTTACACTTTTTTAAAAAGATTCCATGTCATAATACATATATTTCTATGAATCATATTTATAAAAAGGCCATAGCTCAACGATATACAATAAACTCGAAAATGACATCATAGCAATATTTAGGTATAGACTTGGTGGTTAAAAACAGCCACGTGCTAGCAGTCTCAACACGCGACTTTTTTTTATTTTCACTTAATGTTATTGCATTCTGTTGTTAACACTAATAGGTAAGTTTAATAAAATTATTGATCGCATCTTTTATTGTGTAATTTTAGTCATCATAATTTATAAACGCAAGTCTTCGTAGTTTCTGCAATATTGTAAAAATGCTGGTGACAATACCTATAACTATTTCATTTTATTAGGTTTTTCTGATCGAGCAGATTATCATATACAGGGTGTCCCAACCAAAAGTAGGCAACCTGAATAACTTTGGAGCTAAAATTTTTTTTGAAAAATTGGTGAAACACGTCGATCTTGTTTCCAAGGGGGACATATTTTAATGTAATACTTGTATACCTATCATCATCCCTCTACGCTACACGGCCACCCCCTCAAAAAATTCAAATTGCAATGGGGGTCGAGTGATACATCCTTTGAAAGGTCTCTCAATTCTCTACATAACTGTATTTTTTTTAAACTTTTATTGATTCGTTCCTGAGAAATAATTGTTTCATTATTTTAGGTTCGGGAAATAAAAATAAAAGAAGCAGTTTAAATCATCGTATGTATTGTTGAAAATGACCCCCACCGACTTCCATACAGTAGTATAATCTGTCTTGAAATTCTGTACGGACATTTCTGAACACATCTGGAGTCAATAAACGACATTCTCGAACAATTCTTTCACTAAACTCTTTCAGAGATGCGGTTTTGTTGCAAATACCTTCGATTTCAAATGTCCCCACAGAAAGAAATCCAATGTAGTTAAATCGGGTGACCTAGCGGGCCAGTCTACAGGACCTCTTCTTCCAATCCATCGCTCAGGAAACCGATTATCCAAAAATTGACGGACTGCTATAGCAAAATGTGGGGGTGCCCCATCCTGTTGAAAAAACAGTTCGCCCTCTAAAAAATTATCGTCTTCTTCGAGGATTTGGGTAATCATTGGGTCGATGTTGTTTTCTAACAGATCGAGGTACCTTTCGCCATTTAAATTGTTAGGAATCAAAAACGGCCCGACAATGTGATCCCCTAAGATGCCAGCCCAAACATTTAACTTCTTTGGGTATGAGTTTCCATGAACAAATGTGGATTGGTTTCACTCCAATACCTACAATTGTGCCTGTTTACCTCCCCATTTAACTGAAATATCGATTCATCAGAAAAACACGTATTGTACAGTAGATTGGCATTACCGTTTAATTGTTCACTAAAAATCTCACAGAATTCAAGCCGACGATTGGGATCATCTTCGTTTAATTCGTGTACCAATTTAAATTTATATGGATGAAATTTGTGGGCCTTTACAATTCGATGAACACTGCTTCGTGATACACCGGAAGCCTCAGTTACTTTCCTGGTCGATTGAGTATTATCCATCTGCAAATGACCCAGAACTGCTACTTCGACTGCTTCATTCCTAATCGGTCGCTGAGGTTCATGCTTTTTGTTTCCTACAGAACCTGTTTCCACCAAATTTTGTCAATAATTATAAAACATACTGAGAACCAACCCTTCTATCTGGGTGATTTCTATTGAATATGCGCTCCGTAGCTCTAGCACAATTATCGTTTTTAAAATAAATGCTGACAATTTCTATTCTCTCCTGAGGGTATAAACCATTTTGAGAACTCGCTCTGGTAAAATGTATCTCGATTTAAAATTGGTTGTGAACAAATTAATGTTCAAGGACTATCAAATACTTATGTCTTATTATTCTAAACTAAACGGACAAGGAAAGTGTTTTTTGTCGAAAAAACTCGTGTTGATTTAAGAGCACTAAAAAATATATTTTTTTTTATAAATTCCAATACCCAGTGCCGTATATTTTAGATTTTTTAAACGATTTCGATTGTGTGTAATCATCACAAATAAAATTATTTTCCTTAAGAACGAATCGATAAAAGTAAAAAAAAATACAGTTATGTGGGAATTGAAAGACCTTTCAATAGATGTATCACTCGACCCCCCTTGCCATTTGAATTTTTTTGAGGGGGTGGCCGTGTAGGGTAGAGGGATGATGATAGGTATACAAGTATTACATTAAAATATGTCCCCCTTGGAAACTAGGTCGACGTGTTTCACCAATTTTTCAAAAAGTTTTTTATCTCCAAAGTTATTCAGTGTGCCTACTTTTGGTTGGGACACCCTGTATAATCAGGGGTTATATCCGGAGTGCTATAAATTTAATCGATTAAAATGTATATGTTATTTACAAAATTTTGCTTGGCAACTTATAATTTGATAAAATACCGAGACAGGCAGATCGAGGGATTTTATCTTATTTATTATTATGCACGAAAGCGTTTACTAGCATGCAAACATTTGTAAATAATTAAACTACACAGTATAACTTGTTTTGAAGCACGAGGGGTGTGGATTATTTCCTGGACTAAATAAAACCTATATAGGTATTTTAATACCTTTATTTTTTTACCTTATCCTATCCTGTACCTATCAGAAAAAAATGTTGTTCAATTTTTTTTAACACTAAATACACAGAGTATTTCAATGATGTCATGACAAACTTCGGGGGTGATTCTTCTCGTCAAATAACATACAAAAAAAAAAACAAAAATACATTTTTTTTCTAGTGTCTCCGAAGCTCTACGATGCTTTGAAAGTATAACATTAAACAGGCATTTTAAATAATTTCTCAGTGATGACTGAAAATACCGACCTCAAACTTGACAGGGAAAATTGCTTTCATAGTACACGAAAAGTTTTCTCAAAAAATTAAGTGGCGTCGGAGTTGGGCGGGTTGGGGTAATAGAATCTTACATAAAAAAGTTATTTGCAACCGAACGGATTTTGTTTTATTGATTTGGATTCACCAGCTTTACCTTTATCCCGCTTCAGTTTTTTCGTACTTCGTACCATTCACGAGTAATAATTAAAACATCATCGGAATGTGGTGCACATTCCGATGATTTTTTAATTTTTACTCGTTAGCAGCGAATCTCGTTTATGGATGATTTGAACTGTCTTTGTAAACGTAATTCTTTAGGTACATTAATTAATGGGAAAATGTGGGTGGGTTTTTACTAAATTCTAACATGTTGAAAAATCCTGTCGAAAACAAAAAGTGATATAAAGAATCGGTAAAGACTTTACTGATCTCTTATGTCACTTTACCGGGTTAGGAAGTTCCCTGGAAATAATCATATGCATATATTGTCCAAATATACCAAGGTCGTTCCGCTCAGTGAGCAGAACACATTCATAAACCGATAATTCTTAATGACTCTCTAACATTATGAATTTGTCTACAATATGATGTGATGATGGAAATAATTAGTGTATATGGTTTTATATAAAACAGATTGCCCCACTTCCCCCACAAAATATTACGACTGAATATGATTTCATCTGGTTTTTTTTTTTTAAATTTAGGATAGCATGAAATTTGAGGGAATCGTTTAAAGAATATTATTATCAGTGAAGCTGCAAATCGTTTCTGTGTATCATGGTCGTAGAGTACAGATGTACTTACAGTCCAGTCTATTATTAGCTTTCGAGTTGTGTACACGTTAAGTCACTTGGGCGTATTGCATATTGTTTTTGTGTTTTTATTTCATTTGTTGTACTGTATTGTTGATATTAATTTAATAATAAAGCATGGCAGATGTACGCAGGGGTAGAAAACGGTCATTTGCTGACAAAGTGAATAAATTCGTAGGCGAATTCCCGGATTTATCCTATGACGGTGCTAAAATAATTTGTGAAGTGTGCGAGAAAGATTTGATGTGCAGGAATAAGTGTGATTGTGGACTTCACGTAAATAGTGTCCACCATAAAAATAAAAAAAATGGCGTGCCTTCGACAACACAGTTTATGTTTGATTTACTATTAATGCTGATTGCCTGTGAAGTTCCGCTGCACATACTCGATGAACATTCAGTTCAAGAGTTCTAGAATAAATACAATGCCCAGATGAAGTTACCAAGTCGCACAACGTTATATAACTATCTACCAACTGTACACGTAGACATGGTAAATAAGATGAAATGTGAATTAAAAAATACACGGCTGTAGTTATCAGTTGAGGCAACAGATTGTAAAATAAATCTATTTTAAATGTTATGGTACGAGTACTGGACCCTCTTAAACCGACAGTTCCACTGTTACTAGCTAGCAAAAGACTAAGTCAGTGTACTAGCGAAACAATTACCAAGGTGGTGCTGGAGACGTTAGAAAAATTTGAACTGTCAAAAAGTCAAGTGTTAATGTTTGTGACTGACGGCGCCGTGACAATGCGTTAGGTAGGCCGGCTTTTTGCAAGAACAAGGTTGTACGTTTATACATGTTATGTGTAAAGTGCATGCTTTACATCTTGTGACAGAAACTAATCGAAAAGGTTTTCCAGAGGTGGATGCATTAATAGCAAGTACAAAAGAAGTGTTTTTTAAATCTCCTAAATGTCTGTGCATTTCATAGCAAGTGTCCCGGTATTCCTGAACCACCACAGCCGATTCTTATACGTTGAGGAACATGGTTGCAGGCAGCTTATTATTATGCTGAATATTTTCAACAAATAAAAGCCGTGATACTACAATTCAATCCAGATGAGGCTGCAGCTATTAAGGAAAGCCAGACAAAATTTGAAGATATTTCCGTTGAAACAGCTTTAAAAAATATTGCGAAGAACTATAAACCATAACACTGGTCTGCAACGAAATCCTCCTTTAAAAAATTATGCTATAAGTATGAAGATTTTAATGCTCTGAATCTATTCCCGTTGGCCGATTTTTTCTATCACGTCTAGATTTTTTTATATGAATTTTTTTTAAATTTCATAAATTTTGTTTTTTTTTAAATTTTTTTTTTGTCAACATCAAGAACAGTATACATACATACAAAATAAGTTTTAGCGAGTTGTAAGAGAAAGAAAGAAAGTATTGACAGTGATTTTTATGGTAGTAGATATGCGCATGCGCAGTATTCGCTGTGACTTTACTTTCTTTCTCTTACAACTCGCTAAAACTTATTTTGTATGTATACTGTTCTTGATGTTGACAAAAAAAAAAAATTTAAAAAAAAAACAAAATTTATGAAATTTAAAAAAAAATTCATATAAAAAAATCTAGACGTGATAGAAAAAAATCGGCCAACGGGAATAGATTCAGAGCATTAAAATCTTCATACTTATAGCATAATTTTTTAAAGGAGGATTTCGTTGCAGACCAGTGTAATATGAAAGCATAAAAAAATTAGAAAACAGTGCGTTGTCGTTAGCGGAGTCACTGCAAATAGTGGACGAAGTAAATCTACTGCTACACGCTATAGGTGACGCAACAAATGAGCGCATTAAAGAAAAGTTCGCAAGTGTGTTAAATAAAGACACCGGTTTCACCAAATTAAGACAAATATGTGATGGTGCAGCCCCAGATCCGTTAAGTGCGTTCAAAGACTATTTTACGTATGCGTGTATTACATCAGTAGATGTCGAACGGTCGTTTTCAAAATATAAGAATATGTTTTCACCAAAGCGAACATCACTCATGGAGATAACTATAGAAACATACCTGATGCTGCAAAATGGCTACACATCTTCTCCAGTTTGTGATAAGCAAGCTAGTTAAGAGGGTAAGTTTTACATACATTGTTATAAATTGTAACCGTTTATTGTTTCTCGTATTAGTTAATTTCGCGTACGCCACTGTCCTACGGAATATTTTTGACAGCCCTACTTATCAGATAAAAACAAGGTCTTGTGTTTAATTTCGTGATATAAAACAATCTGTACATCATTATCAGGGTTCGAATTTTGTATTCTATTTTTCAGAGCCGGCACAAATAAAACAAATTTAGAAATTAATACATACATATCGCATAAAAATTCATCTGGAGTGTTTATTTATATACCTGTAACAACCAGAATAGAGGCGTAGAGTTGCGCTACTGTGCGAGAATGAAGGACTTTCCTGGATACAATTAAATGGAGCTTGGCAGTTTGTCCACTGGTGATGTTGGTGTCCCTATTAGTAGTTTAGTAATCGTAACAATATAAAAGTGTACGAGTGCGTGTGTGATGGTCTTTGTCTGATAAAACGCTTTTAGCAATGGCGCCGTCATTATCTTTTATGCATAAACTATAAAAAAAAGTGAATGAAAACTACAATAACAACAGAAATTTCTAGAATAAATAATAAAATAATTATTTCGTATTACCTAAGCATCCTTTCAAAACTAACATGCATTGGAGGTGTTTGATTTATTATCTATCTAAACTTTTTATACTAGCACATTCGGATAACAATGATGGTATAAAATATAAAAAACTATAGGTATTTATAATTGTTATCATGTTAGGTTTGAAAGGATGCGTATGTAATACTCAATAATTATTTTATTATTTTTGCTAGAAATGCATAAATACCAAGCAAATAAAATGGCATATTTTTTAAAACAATATTCCTCGGATGTTGACTATTTTTCTTAGAATTAGGTAAGGTCAGGTAAACGGGAGTAGACACACTTCTTGGGAAATTTAGCAGCAATGGGCTGTGCGTGTTTTATGAGAACAAAGTTTGTCGACTCCATCGTGTTCACTACAATCTGCATAATCTGAATCCATGACCTTCTGCACGGAGTATTCAGTATTGAAACTAGAAATTCGAAAGAGAAGGAACTACCATAAATAAAAAACCCTGCGATCGTCTTAGATGAATGAAACCATATTGCGTGTTCGTGAAGCAGTACGAAGCAATCCTCAGCGGTGGGTGAGAAACCAGGTCATGCCTTACATATGAGTGACTGCAGCTTGCAGATAATTATGAGGGTAGATGCAAGATTTCATCCGTATAAAATTCAATTGAACCACGCTTTCAAAAACTACGAAAAAGGCTGACTTCTGCCAGAAAAATAGTGACTTTATTTGACGATTTTGACAACATTTTGTTTAACAATAAAGCCCACTTTTATTTAAATGTAAATAAACAAAGTCTGCAGTCCCAGTTACAGTATGGACTGCAATGCAAGCTGCGGGTACAGTTGGCCCTTATTTATTTGAAATGCTCAAGGAAGAACGTATCCGTATCTGAATTCTTGAAGTTTGTGCCTCGGAAACTGGACCACCCTGTATAAAAAATACAGAAGTTCTGTTTTATTTAATTCCAACGAACATCTCTGAATATCCGTTACTTTCTATACGTCACAATGAAATCCATTTTTGTACAATTATTTTGACGAACGATCGCTTTTATAATTTTTCCATTTTTTCCTGTTTTCCTTCATAAATTGTAGCCAACCGCAGCAACTTTATAATATATTATTTGCATAAAGTTTAGATAACAGCATGCACTGCATGCGTGGACGGCGATTTAACAGATTATTGTTTTATTTATACTTAAATATTTGTCTGGTATTTATTTTAAAATACATTCCATTGCAAGTGCTAATTTTTTATTTTTACTAATAAAAAATAATGCTTCGACGCGAAAGCAATAAAATAAATTTTAAAAGTGTAATTTTCATGAGAATTCCAGAGTTGTTATTAATTTTTTTTATAAAGGTATACATATGCCGGACTGATAGCACACGTACAGTTAATTTTTACCGAAAAGGAAAATTTGCTCAAAAATGTTAACGTTGAGATATCCACATATTGAGTCATGTATCATAAGAACGCGGTCATTGTGTCCTTACACAAAAGAAAATGTGAAATGTGAGTATATACAAATCCGCTCGTATTGATATATTTCACCTTGTTGTGCCATTATACGCTTGTTACTACGAAGTTCATAAACATTCATTTACTATAAAAACAAATTTGAGGCTAAAAAAATTAAGCTGGTTATTTCAGGAACTTCGCCAAAATCATGTATTCGATGGATTTTGCTTTCGAGTTTTTGGCACCATATCAAAAGTCAAAACCTGTGACTAATGTTATAGTTCAAGTATTTTGAACTGTAACAGAAAAAATGAAACCTAGAATTCATGTTGCGGTTGGTGTTTGAGATTTATTAGTATTAGAATAATTTAAATTAAAACGACCGCCTTATATGGGTGGATAAAATATCATAAAAGCAGCAGATCCACGTACAGGATAGAAACAGATATGGTAATGTTATTTTCGTTTCGATCATTGATTTATAATATAAAGGAAGTAGTAGGTATTCAATCTGAATAGCATAGGCAGAAGTGTAACCAAAATCGTCCTTTTTGTTGTATTTCGATTGGAACGATATTATTCCTGTGGTGGTATTTTCTTCGACCAATCTGCGCTAACCAGGTCGCTGAAATCGCCATATTATGAAACCGTGAGCGATTTAAATAAAATGTTATTGTTGTGATGAAACATCCTTTACTTAGTGAAGTTCTCATAATCCTTTTGTAGATCAGTGTCAATAATGGGCCACTTAAATCAAACACTTGAATGTGCCACAACGTACACAATAATTGATTGGTGGCAGAATTTTAGGTGATTCTGTCATAGGTCTTACACCTTCATCGACATAAATTTAAATGACCAAAAATAATTGAATATTTTGCACATTAAAATTTGTTTCAAATATCCATGCCCTTGACATTAACTTCGAGAAGATTCGGTATAAATAAAACTTGCCCGTCACAAAATTGAGAAGGGTGAAGATCGTTTCAGAAAACTCTTTTCCCTATCACCTAATGGGCGAGATCGGTATAAAAAAACTACCATCAAGGTGTCCCGATTTAGCGCCAAACGACTTTTTTTGCAGGGATATATATATAATATACCAAAATGTCTGGGCGTAATAATAATAATAATAATAATACCTTTATTAATCATTGTGTGATACATAACATGTATATATGGTAAGTTAAATAAATTATGTATAGTGTATAAAACAAACAGTAAAAATAAAACAAACAGTAAAAATAAAACGAACAGTAAAAAAAAAGTAGACAACAAAACAGTAACATGTATGAAAATTAATTAATTAATTATTGTGCTAAAAACTCTAAAACACTATAAAAAGACATTTCTATTAAGTAATTTTTTGTAGCTGTCTTAAATTTGTTAAAGCCTGTTATAGTTTTTAGATGGTCAGGAAGTTTATTAAACAGATTGATGGCATTGTAATTAGGCGAATGTTTATACAAAGTGGTAGAGTGAGGCGGTATTGTCAATTTGTTATTATTTCGAGTATTGTAAGTGTCTCCCAGTTTATTAAAATTTGTAAAATTTTTATATGTATAACACACACATTTTAGAATAAAAATACATATTACAGTTAATATTTTATTTTTCTTAAAAACACCTCTGCAGCTATCTAATGGTTTTAAATTAAAAATGAGTCTGATTATTCTTTTTTTATGAAATTAATACCCGGTTTATATTTCCGCCTGCACCCCATGTGACTATATTCATAGACAAATGGCTGTAGACTAAGGCATAGTAAATATTTAACAAACCATTAGTATCAAGTACAGTTTTCATTTGAAGAATAGCAAAAAACGCAGAACTTAATTTGTTGCAAACAAAATCTATGTGATTGTCCCAAGAGAGTTTAGCATCGAGCCAAGTTCCTAAAAATTTTATATTTGACACCACATTAATATTGTTAGCCACTAGAAAATTTGGAGTAAGTCCTCTTCTATTATGAAAATTTATAGAGACGGTTTTTTTATCATTCAATATAAGTTGATTCCGCTGACACCAGGTATCAAGCTTATTGCAGACATGAGTTATATTTTCAGCTAACTCCTCAGGGGTCTGTGCTGACACTATAATGGTAGTGTCATCTGCGAACATTGTAACTCTACCTTTTGTGATGTGCTTTGGTAAGTCATTCACATATAATGCAAACAGTAATGGTCCCAACACAGAACCCTGAGGAACTCCCATGTGCACATCCCTCATATCTGACATAGCATTATTATATTTTACCAGCAATTTTCTGTTGGACATATAGGACTCTAGCCACTTCAGTAAAGTTCCCCGTATTCCAGTATTGTATAATTTGCTTACTAAAAACTCAACATTAACAGTATCAAACGCGCGAGAGAGGTCAAACATTAGTGATATAACGTACATTCCTCTATCAAGGTCTTTATAGACAAGATCTAAAAAATAAAAGGGAAGCAGTTTCAATAGATTTTGTGGATATGAAACCATGTTGGCAGGGTGAAATAATATTATGGAAATGTAAAAATGTAACCATCATGTTGTGAACCAGCCTCTCTGTTAGTTTTGAAATTACACTCAAAAGTGAGATTTGCCGATAATTGGCTATATTATGAGGATCATCTTTTTTGTACAATGGTATGATATATGCTATTTTTAGGATGTCAGGAAAAACACCAGATTCTAAAGCTGTATTAATTAGATATTCAAAAGGTTTACTTATAGTGTCACTAGTGCGCTTTAATAGTTTGGTAGTAATTTCGTCAAGTCCAGTTGAATTTTTATTTTTTAGATTTGCAATCTCACTTTTAATAGTGTATTCGTCTATATAGCACACAAATAAAGTTTGTGGCTGGTTATCCATAGTGGTGCATGGTAACGACAAATTTTCTCCAAAATGTTCAAATAGTTTAATTTTGGATATCGTGCTAAAATAATATGCAAAATTATTAGCTATTTCAACAGAATCGGTTCTCATATTGTTGTCAATTGCCAGTTCTATTGGATTTTGTGTTTTATTTGTACGACCAAGTTTTGTGTTTATTATTTTCCAAGTTTCTTTGCTCTTATTCCCAGAATTATTAATTTTATTTTTATAAAAACTACTTTTAGCCATTTTAGGAATGAATTTACGCGTGAATTTTCTAATTGGTGACAACTCATATTTCAAAATTCTCGTATTGAAATCAAATTTTCACTCATTTGTTTTCTTTTTTCTAGTTAGTGAGCAAAAGTAATCCTTAAATTGTAAATTATAAAATTGAAAACTTGTCAGTTTTTGTCAAAAATTCAAAAAAGATGTCTTTTAACCTATTGACAATGCTGTAATGCTTGTAGTGTGTTTATCAACCACATGCAAGGAGTATTCACTATCATCTTGATGTACTGTTTTAAGTCTTCAAGACTTTCGGATCTATTGACATAAACTTTGCTTTTCAAATAATCTCTCAAAAACAAATTAATGTGTTACGTTGGATTACTCAGTACTCGTAGTACCTCTCCTTCCAATCCAAGTATCATAATATAAGTATTCAACTGTTTGACGACCAAATTTAGAGCTGCCCATATTTTGCAACCGTGTGTTTTCTTTTACCCAGCTAAAGTGGGAAAAGGTTCTCTAATACATGAATGATATTATCTTGTAGCATCTGGCGATAATTTGCAGACACCAGATTTTATTTAATGAGAAAAGAGCTAATAAAATTGTTTCTTCAGGCATCGACCCAAACATTTACTTTTTGAGAATGCCAAGTTTGTACTTTCTCCATGTGGGTTTGTACCTGACCAATATTGTGTTTTCCACCTATAAAAATTCATTTTACATTATGCTTTAATATGTTGTGAAACATTTATATGATATTCTTAATGCGTTCGTATAAACTATAACTATCACAAGTTTTAGTTAATATTTATCAAAGAAAATGCCATAAAATTAAAATTACTAAAGGATATCTAAATCGCCGTTTGACGACACGACTCATAAATATGGCGAATTAATTAAATACCAGAGGTAATACAACCTCCTGTTTCACTGAGGGTACCTTGTGTGGGAGAGGGCTACACATTTCGAGACAATTGACACACACCTAATGTCCGAGTATGCTAGAATTAATTTCTGGTTTTAAACAAAAACCCTAGGTTCGGTGTTCTCGATGACAAATATTGTTGTTAAAATGCCTGGACTATAATACCAATTTGTCAGAAACCTCAATATCCACATCTCAAATATTTATTATTCTGTTAGCAAGCATAATTTTTTACATCAACAAGTTTCCCATCATAAGGTAAGTGTGTAACCGCAAATATATCTTCACTTACCAAATATACTCTCTTGTAAACAGGATTTTAGTGTTTGACCATGCCGTGCCAATTGCCAATAATTAAAATTTAATTAAAAGCTTATTTTTAGAAAATTTATTAAGAGATTGGCGGATAAAATGCCTCATTGTATATTTAGATAATTTTTTATGTTGGCTTTCTGTGAATTTGTAATTTTTAATAAAAGAAATAATATCGGCAACTGATTAATTTTTATCAGTGAGGTTTGCAACTGGTTTTAATTTTGGTATTATTCATGTTTTATATTTAGTTTTTTTTTACAAAAAATACGTAATTACTATATTAATCATTGTACTTGTATTGATAAGACAAAATATTCATTTTTATCTAAAGAAGTAGATTCCAACAGTAACGTATTTATATGACTAGACAAAAATAGAGGATGAAGTGCGTATGACAGATTTACTCGAGCCATTTTGTATAATATTTATTGAAAATATCTGATGTGGCCAGCACATAACTTTCTTATACCAGTATATGTATATCATCCTGATATAAAGAAATCATTCTATTTAATTCTTCACTTACCTCAATTAAATTTTAATAGCATACCTTGAAATGTTTCATTAAAATTTTTAAATAATTAATTACCAGCGTCATTCGATTTTGTCAATAACAACACAGGCCTGCAAAATAAAACTTATGGTGGGGGATTTCTATATTTTAATGTAATTCTGTATGACTGTTTCATGCCGAATCCAAAAATGACTTGCATTTTGCTCTATCACGCAAGGTTTTTTCACAAAGTAAAAATACATGAACAGTTTTCTGATAAAATGTATTAAAATAATGCATTACAGTAAAATACTTCTCATTTTTAATTACAAAATTTAAATCAAAATTTACAAGTACCTACAAGGAAATAATATTACAAAAAAGTTGTTAACATTTTTACATGTCTCTTTGCGAATGAAACTGCTTTCTTTTACTTTCAAATGAACGCTTAGTTGAAGCCCGTTTATGTGAAGTTTCACCTTCAGAAGATTCTCTCTTTAAACACCAACAATAGTCAGCCATCATGGCGACGTTCCATCTTCCTCGATATCTCATCTGCATCTATTTAATGTCCTGGTGAAACCTTTCACCTTGTTCTTCACTCACCGCTCCGAAATTTTCTGGAAAATAGTCAAGATAGGAATGAAGAACATGAAGTTTCAAACTCATATTGCACCCCACTGTTTTATAATTTTCTAACATATCGTTGACTATATTCTTGATATCAGGATCTCTGTTATTACCTAAGAACTTTTGAACTACATTTTTGAAGCCAACCCATGCAGCCTTTTCTTTATCATTCATTGTTGAGTCAAACACTCTGTCTTTCATTAACTCTCTAATTTGTGGCTCAACAAAAATATACTCCTTAAGCTTGGCTTCTGATAAACTAGGAAACTTTGAACATAAATACTTGAAGCAGTTACAGTTTTTGTCGAGAGCTTTAACAAATTGCTTCATTAGCCCCAACTTAATGTGTAACGGAGGCAGAAGAACTTTTTCGGATCGACCAAACTTTCTTGTACAATATTTTTTGAACCAGGTACTAAATTAATTCTACGTGGCCATTCTTTCTTTTGCCAATGTTCACCTCGTGCTCTACTGTCCCATTCGCATAAGAAACAGAGCATTTTAGTATAGCCAGACTGTTGGCCTAAGAGCATACCTAAGATTTTAAAATCTCCACATAACATCCAATTGTGGTCTGCATATTTCACCTTTTCAAATAGGAGTTTCAAATAGGAGTTTCAAATCTTCATATCTTTCTTTTAAATGAACAGAGTGTGCAACCGGGACTGATGCGTATATATTACCATTATGCAATAATACGCCTTTTAAACTCCTTTTAGATGAGTCTATGAACAACCTCCAGTCATTTGGTTGATAAATGGATGCTCCTAACTTGCTAACCAATCCGGGAACATCATGGCAGTAAACAAGGGATCCCTCTTGATCAAAGTATTCTCAAAATTCAGTTTCACGTTTTCTATATCATGAGAATGTCGTTCCTAGAAGAAGTAAATTCTTTTCACTCAGTCTAGATCCCAAAAGTTCAGCAGACTCTTTTGAAAGTCACGAATTAAATCGATTAGTTCATTCTGAGTAAAAAGCTGAGGCTGAGTACTTTGTAATGAAAAGTCTTCATCCGAATCTTCAATTTCTAATTGCGAATCAGAATCAGACGACAAAAGAGTATAATTCTTTGGTACAGCAGGTACAGGTACATCTGGCCCATGCGCTACTGGCCTTATTGCTGATGGAAGGTTCGGATAAAATATTTTTTTCTTATTTTTAGTATTAAAGCCACTTACGTCACAAAAGCAAAAATAACAATCTTCTGCATGATTGCTGGGTTCCCGCCACACCATTGGTATGCCGAAAGGTAAGGATATCTTTTTATTTTGAGTCCACTTCCGTAACGATTCAACACATGTATGACAAGCTCTGTGTGGCGCCCATGTTTTGTCTTGGTCTCCAAGCTTTACACCAAAGTACGAATTCCGTAATATTTCTTTGTCTTTTTTTAACTGTATATGAACCACAAATGTAACAAAACACATCGGCGCTGTTTTTACAATGTCTTGAGGACATGACGAAGTTTTAATAACTTTATCACGTTATTATATACTGTAAGCACACGTTCAACCACAGTTAACTTACTACTGACTGCTGTATGTGCTTTTCGAATACCATGTGTATATTCTGGTTCTAACTACAAACGTCTAGATTAAAAGGCAGTGGTCCTTAACAATTTTATTTTAAAAAGATATGTATTAATTACTAATAATGTCATTATGTATGTTTAGAGTAAACAGTGCGTGATACAGGAAAACTAATAATACTGCAGAGTTCAGAACAACTTACTTACTCTAAAACTGTAAAAAAATTGTAGACCCCTAAAACCATGCAGGTCTGTGTAATTCATGTCATATATTTTAATAATTTCTTCTTATTGACATTGACATTTCTGTAACTAAATTAAACATTTCAAATGTCAAACTGTTAAATTTATCCTACCTCGTTTTATGAGGTCAAATGTATAAAAAATTTAAGTTTACCTCAGCTTTATTTAAGTAATTGGAAAATATATTTTCTTGGCTTAATATAGTAGACATGATTTATAATCTTTCATCAAGAATATATTTTTTTGTAAAGGCAAATATAAAAAAGTTTTGGTCTCGTGGATCTCCTTTCAGCTGGCCAATTTTGCTCATCATCGAATTTATCATTGTCTTTGGCCGTTAGAACATTTGTACCAAATTTGAAAGCTTTATCTCAAAAACTGTGGCTGCTATCGCGGTACCACGGACATGTAGACAGATTTTTTCCATAAAGTTATGTTTTTTCATTATAATTCGTCGAGATTCGTCCAGAAATGCAATAAAAATTTTTAATTTGTTTTCCCGAAATTGCACCTTTTTTGTTCTTTCATTCATCATGCCTCTTCCGGTGGTACCACATTCATCAAATTTTAATGTGTCACCTAAAATGTTGTTGACAATCTCAACTGCCAAATTTGGGAAGTCTCCCATTAGTATTTTTTGAGTTATCGCGGACACACACATACACACACACGCATCGACAGACATCATCGGAAAATAGAATGGATTCAGGAGGGTTCAAAAACGTATAAATCAATCAAAATCTCGAGATCGAAAAAAATCAAGATTACTTACTTCCTTATATTAGGTATAAGAAAGTAAAAATTAGCCATTACCAGTAATTGTAAAAAAATGATAATAAATTATTGTTCATTTAATTTCTTGCGCTTACGCACCCTGCGATTTATCAATTTTGGTGAATGCGCAGGGCATATCAAATGTAGCCTTTTAAATTTACCACAAGTAAAACGTCTGGACTAAATGAGATAATTTCCTGTTCCTGGAAATAAGTCGTTCATTCTGAGGTGTCTCCTTCAATTTGCGTTTTCTAATTATTTCCATTTTACAATGCCAATTAAATACCTCAATACAAATGAATCAAAGCTCGTTATCTGGGAAATTCCCACCCAGTAATTTTGCAAATATCGATAACTCTGTTGCAATTTTCATGTGTCGATTATCTCTGATGATAATTGCCATGATATAATTGGGCAGTAATGTTGAAATAAATATAAAAAATAATAAGTGACCCATATCCGATTAAATTAAGCCAACCTCGATTCTAAAATCGTCGACTAGACCTGTTAATTATAACAAATTGTTTGTTTCGATGCACTACCAAGGTGAATTAATTCGGAATCATTTATTATATGCTTGTATATTTGAAATTTGTATGTAAATTAGACCGTTTTAATTCACAACGTATCTAACAAGGCTTTCTGCTAAAGCAGATATTTATCCTAAAAAAATATCTAACATAATATTACAAGGTTAGGTATTGATATTTATAATGAAACACGATGAGTTGGTGAAGGACATATTTTTTTAGTGTAAATAACAATAAGGAATTGTCTTGTTTTTGTACATGAGGTGATAAAATTCAGTTTTAATAGTAGTTCGATTTCAGGAGTATATTTTGCACAGTTGTATATAATTTCAGATGAATTAAACTTATATACAGCGTGTGTACTTCAGCGCTAATGATTTTGTGTTATTGTTATTTGAAACAAACTGTGCTGAAATAAATTGAATATAGAAATATATTAGTATATTATGCAACGACCATTTAATGATAGCTATTAAGATACGAGTATAAGAATTACGTAATGAATACGAGTGTCTTAATAGCCATTAAATGTAAGTTGCATACACTATTTTTTCTACGACCAGTCATAATAATGAAACATAGCACTTTATTTTTAAGATTTTTTCAATTTATAATAAAATTATGAGTTATAACTAAGGGAATATTATGGAAACTTTATTACCACAAACAAAACATATAAATATCAATACCAAGATTTAATAAAAAAAGAAATTTGAATTATTTTTATTATTAACAATATTCCAAATTTGTTTAAAATTATTACACCCTCATTCAATTTTAATTTTATTTGCAAAATCACATTTGTTTAAGGTGACTATCAAACTGAATTGACTAATTTTTTTTGTTAACTTGTTTTAGTATTGAATATTAACGTAGAGTCTCAATGGGTAGATATCATCCGTTTAACAATCGGTTTTTTTTATTTCACACAACTTTGTTTATGAAAGTTTTAACTCATTTTCAGAAAATTCCAAATATATGTCAGGAAAGAGCCGAGACAGAAAATACATCTTACTTATGTTTTTTTAATTAGAACACCCTGTATATTTTTATGAATTCGGGTAAAGATGTTCCTTCCCAATTTCAAAAATGTGATATTGTTGTATTCAATCTTCCATAGTTTTTGAGATATACAGGGTCTCCCAAAAAGGCACCTGGAATAACTTTGAAGATAGAAATTTTTTGAAAAATTGGTGAAACACGTCGACCTTGTTTCCAAGGGAGACATATTTCAATGTAATACTTGTATACCTATCATCATCCCTCTAACCTACTCGGCCACCCCTTCAAAAAATTCAAATGCAAAGGGGGTCGAGTGATACATCTTTTGAAAGGTCTTTCAATTTTCTACATAACTGTGTGTTTTTTTAAACTTGTATCGACTCGTTCCTGAAAAATAATTGTTTCATTATTTTAGGTTCGGGAAATAAAAATAAAAGAAGCCGTTTAAATTATTGTACGTATTGTTCAAAATGACCCCCACCGACTTCCATACAGTAGTATAGTCTGTCTTGAAATTCTGTACGAATTATTCTGAACACATCTAGAAGTCAATAAACGCATTCTCGAACAATTCTTTCACGTAACTCTTCCAGAGATGCGGGTTTTGTTGCAAATACCTTCGATTTCAAATATCCCCACAGAAAAAATCCAAGGGAGTTAAATCGGGTGACCTAGCGGGCCACTCCACAGGACCTCTTCTTCCAATCCATGGCTCAGAAAACCAATTATCCAAAAACTGACGGACTGCTACAGCAAAATGAGGGGGTGCCCCATCCTGTTGAAAAAACAGTTCGCCCTCTAAAAGATTATCGTCTTCTTCGAGGATTTGGGTAATCATTGGGTCGATGTTATTTTCTAACAGGTCGAGGTACCTTTCGCCATTAATTCCAATACCGAGTGCCGTGTATTTTAGATTTTTTAAACGATTTCGATTGTGTGTAATCATCAAAAATAAAATTATTTTCCTTAAGAACGAATTGATAAAAGTTTTATAAAATACACAGTTATGTAGGGAATTGAAAGACCTTTCAAAAGATGTATCACTCGACCCCCCTTCCCATTTGAATTTTTTGAGGGGTGGCCGTGGAGGGTAGAGGGATGATGATAGATATACAAGTATTACATTAAAATATATCCCCCTTGGAAACAAGGTCGACGTGTTTCACCAATTTTTCAAAAAAATTTTATCTCCAAAGTTATTCAGTGTGCCTACTTTTGGTTGGGACACCCTATATAATATTAAAAATAATTTTTATCTATCTGTGATGTTCGGAATAGAGGCCAGGCAAAAACAATTTTCTTCTGTCTTATGACAATTTGAGACATTTTATGTTGATTGCAGTGTTAGTTGTCGCGTACGTAATATTATTTAATATTGAAAATGGGGTTTTCTGAAAACGAAAAGTAATAAAAATGCTGTTGCAGTTCAATAGGAATATATATTTCTGTATGGCGATCGAATTGTTCCCCGTAAAAATGCATTTAGAAATTTGAATGCGTTATTGGAAGTGACAAAAACAAAACGAAAGTAACGAGTTATTGGTCATGATGAAAATGAAGAACTAGAAGGTCTACTTTATTTTCAAGAACACAAAAATCAGTTCGAGGTCCAACAAGGGATCTGAACATTTCAATAGGAAAAATACGGAAAATTTTACAGGTGCACAACGTTCGATCTTTTACCTTTAAATCGGTTACCTATTTTCATGTTGGCTGAAGCAAATGCAAAAGAACTTTTCCTAATGAGTGATCGTTAGGTACGACAATAATTAATTCTGTTTAATAAAATATGAACGTATGAGGCTAACTTTATACATTTAGTGTTTTGAATAGAAAAGATATGCACTTCTGATGTGATAATCCACATCACATTACAGATATAAAGTTTCAAGGACGATAAGACACATTCTGTTTTGTGTGGAATTTTTAGCAATCGAATATTATGAAGTCCTATATTCATTACAAACATTCATTAAATGATGAATGGTTTTTAAATATTTTACTAAATGATATTGACACAATTTTGGAAGTTCTACCACTCAAATGACCAGATTTTTCATTACTGGAGTACTGGACACATTTCTTTGGGGTTATTTAAAAAATGTGTATAAGAAGGAACGAATGAATAGATAATATTGATGAATTCCAAGAACGAGTCGCAGACAAAAGATTTTACATACATAACAATAAACTCAATTTTAGTATAAATAGCATAGAGAATTTAAAGAAACGATATCGCTTATGTTTGCAAAGAAATTGTCAATATTTTAAACAGTTTTTATAAATTTTATAAACTGTATAATCTTTTTATTGTAAATATTATTCAATAGTAAATATTATTCAATAAAAGTAATTTGTTTTGTGTAATTCGGGCCTCGGTTTTGGGAGGTTAATAATATTTACCTACTTCCATAACAAAGGTGTAAAAACATCCAGTTATTACAAACTACAAAACGATGAAAATTCAAGAATAAAAAAAATTGTTTCATGTTTATTTTTTTATTTTATAATTACAACCAATTTTTTCATATCGCTTTTTTCTTGTACTCAACGCAAATATGATTTCTCAAAATTCCCGTTTTTCTCGAATAGAGTAGCTCTTCTAAGTTAAGCATTTTAATGTACCAGTTTGTTTCCACGTGCGTTGCGTAAATCAGACAAAACAGTCGGTAACAGATTTGCATTAAAAGTTGATTATTATGATCGTAGTGACGGAGGTGTTGCAATAATGCATGTTAATTTCCTTTTTATTAGATCTTTATAACACCAGAAGGCTGCATATTGAAATCTGTTTACATCTAACAGAGAACAGAATCAATAACTCAGTTTTATGTCTTCGCTACAAAACTCGGAACTTGTTTATCACCTACTTGCTTGAAAGAGATCTAAACTGTATTTTTAAATTCAGAAGTAGTTCATGCAAAATCATGACTTATGTGCACACTGAAAGAGAACTGCAATTTATGTTAGTGGTTGCGCAACATAATTTAACAGTATTTTGAATTCAGGGCTGTAAGTGAGCAATATTCATACAATTAATTAACATTTTTTTCATCTTAATTTACTATTACAGTAAAAATTAGTCATTTTCATTATGACATAACATAACTATCCAAAATTTATTTAAATTATAAATTCTTTAGATCATGATCAAACGGAACCTTTTTATTCTTAATATTTCTATTTGTCGCTAGATCTAAACTCCACACGGGCCATTGCATGTTAATTAATAATTTGGCATTGTAGTGTTACAGTATTTCTTAAGTATAATCTATTTGATTCTTTTATCATATTGATAAGGTCACACTCATATAATTATTTCTCCGAAAATCACTCACAACAAGCCTCAAGGGTCTGTGCTTGAGCCACTCATATTTATAGTCAAAGTAAATGATCTACAATGTATACACGAAACACTTAACGTCATCTAGTTTTGGATCCGGTGAATAATGGCTTTAAATTTTAAACAGTTCCATTGTTTTTTACTACCGATATGTCTGTTTATTCCACTGAATAATATACTTCCATAACAAAAACAAGTGGTATTAACCTTGGCTTACAATTGAATTTGGCATCACATGGCGTTCAAAACTTAGCCGACTCTTTATTAGCTTGAACATTACAAAGTGTAAAACTAGTATGAATAGTGATAGAGGGCCAATCCCATATAGTCTGCTCCATTAGTTACTCAGTGAGTAAGATTTACAGGAAACAACTACTCAGCGGACAAAGGCCCCAACCTGTGTTGAATTAAACTTGCTAGTCTTATTTGGTAGCTAAGATCATTTATCAAGTCCTCACTAGACATAGACTGGTTTCAAACTTGTACCTTGGTACCTGCTTTGCAGGTCGCTATCAGTCACTAAGACATCAGTGATGTCTGACGAGTAGTAGCACTGGCCACCACAGGGATACACTTATCACTCGCCATGTCTTAATACTCAGTCATGGTTCATCGAACCGTAACAATAGTTTTGGTATAAATAAGATACATTGTTAGCATAAGGTTAGTTTTAATCATCTCCAGATGATGCCAACTTGGTTGGCGAAATGCGCGTCGAGTGCAGTATATGGTGTTTTATGGAAAACCATATCAGTGTGAGTAGAAGAAATTCGTGTGCTAACCAATCTCATTTTTTTTATATTTATTGTTTAATTAATGACATTTATCACCTTAGATGAAAAAATGGTATTCGGATTTACGCAAATTTAAACCATCGTGGAAGAACATTTGTAGGTGAAAGACGAAAATAAAAAATATTGCGAAAACCGAGATATTGTCGTGCAAACAAATAACATATTTTTTAGGAAATACTTGTGTTAATGCTTGATCTGATTTATCTTGGAATCCAGAAAAACATAACCAGATAATTTATTTGTTGATTCAATCAAAAATATTGTTTTTCTTTGGATCAACAATTCCACTTATTAATTGTAAAACTAATATTGTTTTTGGCGACACTTCAAATAATTGGTACTTATATTTTATGTCATTATGGATGAGAAAATATACAAGTTATTAACAATAATAATAAAAACAACTTTGTGTGGATACTGTGTGATTTGATTTGCCTTTTTAAAGACAATGACCCCCAGTTAAAATAGCCAATTCATCAGTTAAAAATAATAACTTTCGATAAAGTCTTGTAAACAAACGCAGACATCAAAATTATTGTATAAATAAACAGGATATATTTTTCACTTTTTAGTATTGTATTTTAATATAATTAATTTGCCAATTGTGTTTTAGTTGTTTATGGTTTTACAGTTGCAAATTGACATTGTTGGTGGAGCTTGTTCCCATCATCAAATTTAAAATTTTTCGTGGAAATAGCGTAGATAACATCTAAAAGTTGTCACACCTCTAATTTTTAAACGGCTTGAAATTTTTAAATTTTGAGGTCGCAAACCTTTTCAGTGAAAATTGAAATGTTAAAATTACGCTCGGCTGCCGTATTGGATTCATTCTACAATATTTAATGTAGGCGTACGACACTTCATATTATACTCTTCAGTAATGACATACATAAATTTCATATCAGTACAATGACGTATAAACTCGTCTATGTCCATATCTGCTTTCATTTTCTTTTTTCAGCATATGTTTTGGAAGTATTTCAAAGACAAAATTAGTTTAAATTGTTTAAATACAGGGAACGTGACAAAAACAATAACTGCTGACAAAAAAAGATGAAATGGTGGTAGAAACAACAAAAAACCCGCAACTAAGTCAGATCACCAGCAGATATTTGTAACAGTTCCAAAACACCCATGCCAAAAATTATGAAAAAAGAAAAGTTTCCATTGCAACTTTATTTTTGCCGCTGGAACTTTAACCTCAAGTTTCTCTATCGCGAATTAATCTTTTACAATGTTTGTATCATATTTTCAAGAACTGCTAGTCGCTGAATTTTTCTTAGTTTTCTATAAACTTTGATAAGTGAAAATAAATGTTTTTTATGTAGCTGTTTTCTTTTGATTTTGTACGCTCAATATTGTAACAACATTTAGTATCGATGAATGATGAATGATGAAAGTAACTTCATTGTAATTTTTAAAAGTAACTGCAACTATTCCGTCATTTTGATCTCATGCGGGTAGCGAAAATTACGTATAAATAGCTGCCTTAATTAGTAAGAACGTAGCTCTCATATTAAATCTTAGTAAAAAATTCCGTAACTTAGAAGGAATAGTAGATGTTCCGCAGACGTCGCAGTAACTTATAACGCTAGTTTAAAGCAGTGCTAACTTGTAGGTAACATTTAAATAACGTAGAATCATCGTTACTACCATCAATTGTTACTTTAAAGTACCAAGAACTTTAAAGCCATTCTCCTTAGTAAATGTGCTGGTCCAAATACCTAAATGCTGCTTAGAAGTTATGAAAATATACAGTAGATACACCAGTAAAAACTACGTTCTAGTTGGGAGTAATCCTTCCTGAAATGTCAAGTTCCTGTGACTAATGCTAGTTGGTTTGTTTGTTCTCCAAAGTTTGATCTTAATATAAAAAATGTAAGTTCGTTTGCTGTAATTAGTTGACCAAATTACAAATAAAAAAGTTGATAGTACTATTAAATAAAAAAATGCTTAAATGATAAGTGCAACAATATATGTATAGGTAATCAACTCAAAAATTATCGTTTTCTGATTTTAGGATCAATGTTTTAGCTCTTGATTGAGCTAAGTACCTAGCATTGTAGGTTATACTACATGTTACGAAAATCATTTCGCAACTATAATTTCTCATAAATATTCATGTCGTTAAAATCTTTAAATGTTAAATAAGCCGTCCTTGGAAAACGCAGATTGTTACAGTCTTGTGCACATCAAAAATACACCATACCGATAATTAGCTTTACTTTCATTTTTTTTTGTTAGAAAATTAAGCTCACACCTGTTGGGTCACCGACAATCCCCATTCATGTTTCAATCGAATTCATAGTACCAAATATCCTTGATCTCATAAATAAATGATTTTGCACACTTGATTCTTGAATACATAATCACCATAATATAGAAAGTTGTTTTAGAGCTCAGATTTGGGACGTACAATTTTGGCAATAGGCGACTTGGAACCGATATATTAATTATATCTAATAATTTACTTCTGACGTCAATAGCGATGAAAATTTAATAGACTCGGCTAGCGGGAAAGTTGGATACACAATGGTTTAATGATCTGAAGTGGTCTTAAAAGATAGAGAAAAAAAAATCGCTGAATCAGAACCAGTACCGGTTAGTATCTGAATTGGTAACTTAAAGCGGAGATCGCTTGTAATTTATGACACAAAATATTGGCGCAAGATTTTTTATCCTATTTATTTAATTTTAAAAATGTACTTAGAGTAGTTTTACAGTAAAAGGAAAGAATACATAAAACTGTTTCTGAATAAAAAATTCTATATCGGCACAAATTAATTCATTTTGAATTCTTAAATTGTTATTAACAAATTAATATTCTGCAGTTTTTTTTATATATTTAAGACAATTGTATACCATTGTTGGATTTTTGTGAATCCAAATGCTTTTAAACGTTGACTAGCTGGATAATGCCTAGTAGGTAATTTATTCTGGTAAAACAAAGAAAATAACAATTTATCAGATTGCTCATGTCAATGATCTTGTTTTTGTGCCAGTATTTTTAAACTGATGGATATGTTGGCTGGTTTCATTAGAGTTTACTTAAATTAGTCATTTGATGTTGTTAAAATGTAATTAAAATCTGAATGTAAATATTAATTTTTGTAGATACACTTTTTTATAGATCAGGTCAAAGTACGATGTAAGTAACAACAAAGAAATTTATTATCTATTTATCAGAGTACAGTAATGTACATTTAAAGCAACGGAGACAAAATGACGCTGGATGCTAATTTAAGAGAGAAATTATAGAAATTCTGGAGGAAATTGCTAAATGTGATATGATAATGTCCTGGAGTGAGTTGGAACCTTTAATGTGAAGATAACACTGGCGTAGTTTTCCACGAAATATCAAAACACTATATACTGCACTCGACACGCGTTTCGCCAACCAAGTTAGCATCATCTGGATATGATTAAAACTAAACTGAACTGAAACAGTTGGCGAAACGCGCGTCGCGTGCAGTATATAGTGTTTTGGTGTTTCGTGGAAAACTACGCGCACAACTGAGCACAATGAGCGTCCAATTTGTAAAAAATTATCTGCGCGGTTTGTCAACCCATGTGAACTATTTAGAATTTGCACCATTAACCTCGGTAGATGTGGAACGTTCATTTTCCTTGTACAAACGTATGTACAGACCAAATCGCTCAGATTTATCGAATATTAGTTGTGACTTGACTATGTATGCTAATGCGATGGCGGACGTCAGTCGTTCTGAATAATGCAGTGTATCAAGCGGTATATATTTCATTATTAGCAATCACCCAACGTAAGCAAGTTGACGTAATATATACAAACTTCACTTTCGACCGACTTGATCACACTATATTGTCAAATAAATTGTCAAATATAGGTTTTTTCACCTGTTTTATTATCTTTCTTTTATTCCTATCTCTCTAGTAGGAAGCAATATGTGGCCTACAGTGGATTCCGGTCGGTAGAATATACTGCAATATCTGGTGTTACTCAAGGATCCATTCTCGGACCTCTGTTGTTTAACGTATCGGTTAATGATATTGTAAATGTTACGGACATTTATTGTTTGCTATATGCTGACGACTTAAAATCTTTAAAATAATTTCTTCCTTGGATAACTGCGCCTTTCTGCAGAATAGTCTTTCAAATATATATAATTGATGTGTTCAAAATAAGCTTAACTTAAATATGTCTAAATGTAAAGTTATGACGTATACAACTAAAATTAATCCTATTCTGTTTGATGATAGAGTGGACAACTTAGTCCTTCTAATACCTCCAACTCCTGTGGACCTTGGCATAATTTTTGACAAAGAACTCTCTTTTGTACCGCATATAAATAAGATAGTAAATGAGTCACTCAAAACTTTTGGCTATCTAATCAGAACTAGCAGAGATTTTTCAAATATTAAGACTAAAAATTTTATATTTTGCGCTTGTCAGGTCTAAATTTGAATATGCATCCTCAGTCTGGAATCCTTATTATAGAAATCACCTTAACGATCTGGAAAGTGTACAAAGACAATTCATAAAATTATTATGGTTTGAATCTGGTGGGGTATATCCGATTGTTGGTTTTCCATAGGAAGAGCTCTTAAATAGATTCTCTATGACTACTCTTGAAAACAGGCATGATTATCATTCACAGATATTTCTATATAAAATCATATACAATCAAATTGACTGCTAAGAACTTCTATGTAAATCAAATTTTTAAGTTCCAAATTTAAATTTCCATAGATCGCAAACTTTTTATCTCTCAATTTCACATTCTAATAGTCTTAAATCCCCCCCCTCCCCCCTATTCACAATGTGTAACAACTATAACAAAAACTGAAAAATTTGATATATTTCACTGCACAATAAATTCCATTAAAAAATGTTATATTTGATTTTCTGGGTTTCTTTTTATTGTTAATATTTTAATATTGTTCATTGTTTTTTTTTTTACTGTAAAATTTTAGTTTTTAATGATTTTTCTTCTTGTGTTTGTCCTGCTTTTTAATTGGATTTACCTGTTGAGCAGTGTATGTAAAAATAAATAAAACTATTCATTTTATAATTTTGCTTTTATTTGTCTACGTATGTCCTTCTATTAGTCATATCAGGCAATAGTAGCCACCGGTCCTGGACTCTGGCGTAGCATCCTGACCTTGTTGAATCCAGAAAGTGTAACGACAAATAGATATTAAATATAATATTTAAGTACTAAGTACAAATTATTTGGGTTATTAGGTCCAATGTAATTAAAACACTATTGTATTAACTTGCCGACGTTTCGGTACAATTTATTACCATCCTCAGGGTACTGTAAGATATAAATAAATTGATTGTAAGTTATTCTATAACTATATGGGTGATAAATTCTAATCCAAACTAATAGTGAAGAAATAATATTGAACAGTTAATTAATTATTCTATAACAGATTGTAGAAAACATGTACTTATTTTAGTTTGGATTAGAATTTATCACCCATATAGTTATAGAATAACTTACAATCAATTTATTTATATCTTACAGTGCCCTGAGGATGATAATAAATTATACCGAAACGTCGGCAAGTTAATACAATAGTGTTTTAATTACATTGGACCTAATAACCTAAAAAATTTGTACTTAGTATTTAAATTGTGGTCTGGAAATTATTATTATAATATTTAAGGTAGCAGAATGTAAAAACTTGTAAAGTTACATCATTTTGTTGGTGACAGAACCACCTTGTTAGGGGTACTTTTTAGTACCTTTTATATTTTATAAAAGAAAATGGGGAGCCCATATTTCGGAAGCGAAACGACATAGAGACATCGAAAAGTCTTACGGAAGGTAGTGTGAAATTTTTTCGTTGGGCCGTCTATCTATGTAATCAAATCTAAACAACACTTTGCCAGACACTTATTTTTTAATTAAACTTGACACTCTTATACCGGGATACTTAGCTATTTATGTATATCTTCGCCCGCAGCAGTTTTATACTAAAAAAATTGTATTTCGACTTTGAGTTACTAGTTTATGATTTACATTTCATTTTTAAATACGCTCGTTATAACAAATATGGCTTTATCTTTTATAATAACAAAAATTATGAACACCAACAATTATCAATAAAACAAAAATTTAAACGAATGATATTTTCGATAAAATAGTTTTAGCATCATCAAATCCGGATCTTGATTACCGCTAATAATAGATTACTAGGACGAAACACTTAGCACAACAAACAGAATCACAGCGTAACGGTCGATCCGATAAAAGTAGAAATCCTACATATAATACACGTCAGTGTATCGCCACTTTTGCCTTGAAAGGTAGTTTTACTGCTTCTGCAAATTACAAAATGGATTGCGAACGTAATGACATAACTGTTGGAATATAATGCTATTAGAGTTGTGCAACCACAACTGTCATCATATCTATATCGAGAAAAAAATATCCAGGAAATATGAAAAGGGAAGGCAACACTTTTAAATAAAGCGTAATTAGTCAGATTAATAATTTTAGATTGGTTTTTCTGTAGTTAATTATCATTTTCAATTAAACAAATGCATTAAGTACCTATACAAGGTGTTCATAAAGCAATCTATTAAACTTTGGAAATCGCTAGGACACCTCAAAATAACCTTATATCGGCTAATAAGAGTTATGAATAGTAACGAAGCATGTGTTTGTTCCATCGCGACCTTTTTGAGTAGTTATTACTAAAGCTGGCAGAAATGTGCGGCGAGACATTGGCGTACGCATCATAATAAGCGTAATAAACGAAAATAACAAATAACAAAAGCAATAAACTGTTACAATCTATAACAATGTATGTACAACTTATCCACTAGCTTGGTTATCACAAACTGGAGATCTATAAAAACTTTGCAGCATCAGGTATGTTTCTATGGTCGTCTACGAACGACCGTTCGACATCTATTGATGTTACAGGCATACTTAAAATAGTCTTTGAACGCACTTAACGGATCTGGAGATGCACCATCAGTACCACCACAAATTTGTCTTAATCTGGTAAAACCGGTGTCTTGCTTTACACACGTGCAAACTTTTGTCTGACGCGCTCATTTTTTGTATCACCTAGATCGTGTAGCACTCGATTTACTTCGTCCACTATTTGCAGTGACTCCGCTAACGACAACACACTTTTATAGTTGTGTATAGTTTTTAAAGCTGTGAATAGCTGGAAATATCTTCGAAAGCTGCCATCAACCATGTTTCCCAATGTATAAGAATCGGCTGTGGTGGTAGGAATACCGGGACACTTGCTATGAAATGCGCGAAGTAGTTTGGGAGATTTAAGAAACACTTTTTTTAGTACTTGTTATTAATGCATCTACCTCTGGAAAACCTTATCAAAT
>JANEYF010000190.1:0-27296 GCA_029963845.1 Rhamnusium bicolor | reverse complement strand
CTCAAAAACGTAGGTTTTATAATATTTTTTTGAAATATGGAATTTAGCAATTGGCTGCACTGACAGCTTGACAGTTGGCAACTGCCAAAAGACAATTTTGATGTTAAAATTATATTTAGCGCCTCAAAAACGTAGGTAGTGTTATACTTTGCTGTATTGGAAGTTGTTTTTTCTTACAAATTCCCAGAATTTTACAATTGCTGACAGTTGTAGCTGCCAAACATGCTATTTTGATGTCAAAATCATGTTTAGTACCCATGGAAAAGTAGATTATGATGATTCTAGCAAAAAAAATATCTAAGAAATTGCAATTTTTTTTGTTTAAAAAAATCTATAGCTAAAGATGTCCCGTAACTAAAAATTGTCACTAATTTGATGTTAACCCAAATGAAATTCAGCGACCTCGTCTCGTCTTCTAGCTGCTTGTATATCAGCATATACACAGAAGCTATGCAATCTTAGGCAAGGGTTGTATAAGTGATATACCATGCTTCGGAGGGGATATAGCAGTCGATCCCTTATCTATTAAATTTTAGATAAGTAAAAAATCCCTACTCTTCGATAGAGAAGAGATTAGGCAACATTTCCAGGTTGGGAGTAAGCTCGTCTCCTAATATTGGTGATTGGCCCTGGTTAAACTATTTTTTTTAAACATAAATCTGTATTTTCTGTTTCATTCGAACATTTTTTAAAATGGTTTTCAATAAATTTTCATAACCATAATAGCGACATTTAAATTCAACTAAAACAAAATAGTAAATATAAAATAAGTAAGTACACCTAAATCAAAATAAATTATTATTTTCGTCTTATAAATTATCTTCCTCGTTTTTTTCAGTTCCTCTCCCTTTTACTTAAAATATACATATGGCAATTTTGATGATTTTTCTCATAGCGTGCATCTGTTCTCCTGCCTTAATTATACACGCATACTTTGAAGAAAACCTTAATAGTACCCTTGTGTATAACATAAGAATAGTACGTAGAAATTGTGTCCTTGATATGGAAGATATATGGATAAAAATAATTCGCTTACTGTACATACTTATTCAAGGCTACACTAATTGTAAACTTTAGTTAAGAATTTCACATCTAAGTAAAATTAACAAATACACCAAACTTTACCTCGCAGACTTTGAGAATTGATCGAAAACCCAATTATTGTTTCTGAGATACAGGTTGTTACAGTTACATTTTGCGAGGATACGACCGCTGGGCTGAAGTTGTCAAGAGTTCATAAATACTGATGTATGTACGATGATGTTATCGGCGTCGTCTGAATCGTCCTCGGGCAAATATTTTTTTTATAAACATTTCTCTATAAAAATGAATAGACCGATTAAAATAAAAAGGAAGGGTAAAAAAATAATTTGTGTTAACGAAAAGGGTTAGTTTTCGATCTGTAGAACAGAACGGTTATCAATTTCCTCTATGTATTTTAAAGTTTAATAAAACCTAAATTTATGTTAAAATGTATCTAATTGTCTAAATCCCTACGTCCAACAATTATCAGAAATGGTTTGTTAGTGCTTTTGTGTGTTTTAAAAATTCATCATGAATAATAGAGAAATTGTAACTTCTACATCGTCGTTGTCGCAAAGTAGGAGTCAGGGTGTTGCCGAAGCCGACGCGCGACGTTTAGGGGATAGTGCAAAGGGAACGTGATGCTGGGAATGATTCGAATCGTGAATCGACTTCACTCCACCTTTATCGCTCTAGCACCGAGTTGGGCTGCTTTAAAAACAGAGAAGCAATTTGACGGGAGTTCAGGTAGGTGCTAACACGAGGTCGCATTAAATAAACCCAATTACGCACTGGCAGTATATAATGATTTAGCAAGTAGAGCCAACTCCCTGCAGACTTGAAGCGTGCCAGGCTGGTGCTGCTGAAAAGGCGACAAACCCATAGACAACCCATCATCACATAGGCCGATATGCCTACTGGATGTAGAAGGCAAACTCTATGAGCACCTAATATTAATTAGGTTAAACAGCGAACTAACACGCACTGGCAGTTTGTCGGAGAGACAATATGGATTCAGGGCACGACGACAAACGTTAAATGCCATTGAGGAAGTTTTGAGAATCGCTCGTGAAGCGGAAGCAGATTATTCTTGCCCACACGCCTTCAATAGTGCTTCTTGGCAGAAGATATTGGAGGAGTTAAGAATGAGGAGAGAAGATGAGTCTTAAAACGTTGTAGCATCCTATTTATCCGAAAGGGAAATAATCCTGGAATCAGAGCATGCCTCGAGGACAAGACAAATAAATAGCGGTGTCCCACAGGGGTCAGTACTGGGTCCAACTCTTTGGAACATTTTGTACGATGGACTTCTAAGGCTGGAGCAACTTGAAGGAGTTACACTGATAGGGTTTGCCGACGACGCGACGTAGCTATGGTGGTGGTCGCCAAAGGAGAGGGAAATCTTGATGAACACAGCGAACATTGCACTCCAACGAGTTTCTAACTGGATGGAAAGTAAAGGGCTCCAACTCGCACCGGAAGACTGAAACTGCCCTTCTAACAACAAAAAGGAAGATAGCCCCGATACGCTTCAACATACACGGTACAATAGTGTCTCCATCAAAAGCAATAAAGTATCTAGGAGTCTGGTTGGACACGAAACTTACGTTCAACGAACAAGTTAACAAGATTACCCAGAAGGTCGAAAAGACAATAACAGCCCTAGCTAGCCTTATGCCAAATATCGGAGGGCCTAGGGCATCAAAAAGAAGACTGATGTCATGCGTGGTCCATTCCCAGATGCTATATGCCGCCCCTGCCTGGCATACAGTAACAGAGGACCAAGAACTCGTAACAAAACTATCCAGAGTACAGCGCAAAATCGCTATTAGAATATGCTGCGCATACAGGACGATCTCAACAGAAGGTGCGGGGGTTATGGCAGGTATTCCTCCAATAGAACTCCTGATACAAGAGACGGGAAAAATACACAGGGGTAGGTAGTGCGACGGCGAGAACGAATCTTATGGCCAGGTGGCAAGATAAGTGGAGTCATGGAACATATGGGCGGTGGACATACCGCCTGATACCCTAATATTCAGGCGTGGATCGACAGACCGTACAGGGAGGTGGATTATTTCTTGACGCAAGCGCCCTCTGGGCATGGCTGCTTCAGAAAGTATCTATACGACCGGCGAAGGGCGGAAACGGATTCATGCAGGTACTGTGGAGCTCAAGATGAAGGAGAACACACTCTGTTCGTATGCTCAAATTGGAATGAGGTTCGACAAATTTATACCCGCGAGACAAGAAGGCCATTTAATGCTGTAAATATGACGGCCGACCTCATATCGACGGAGGAAAACTGGAGGTGCGCCTACAGGGCAGTAAAGAAAATAATAGAAAGCAAGGAAAGAGATGAGAGATAAGACAGGAACAGGATAAAATTTTTGGACAGCCCTCTCACCGAAGTAAAGCGTAAGCGGTTCCAGTGAGATGAGCGAGAAGAAGAGGAGGGTTTTAGTCGGTAAGAATCCGACACTCCCGGCATCATCCGGGGGTCTTATGCAAGATTTCCCCTCCTCTGCAAAAAAAGGTAGGTGCTAACACATTTATTTCCTGCATGTGTTTTAAAATTTAATAATATCTAAATTTATGTTAAAAAGGATTTGTTTCTAAATCCCTACGTCCAACAATTTTGTTTTGTTTCTCTCAAATATCTCCGGAACTAACAGAGATATTTTTCTAACTTGTAAATAAATGTTTATCAATAACTGCTATGTTCCTGATAATCTTCATTTTCATAGTTCAACCAGAGACGTAGGGGTGGGAATACAGATAATCTTTAAAAAAGAAAATAGTACACCACTGAAAATTTTTTAAAAAATCTGCATTTTTTAAAATCTACTGTTGTTTTGTAAGAATAATCGGTTCTGTAAAATGATTTTCAAAATTGTACACCATCTCTCTTACCTTATGAAAAAAAGAATGTTAATTATTATTGTTGCAAAATGTTGAGCTTCAAAATGATTTTATTTCATAATGAATGTATGCTCCAAATTTCAGCTTTTTGTTTGAAATTTCCAGATGAAAAACTGTCTGACCTGTACTAATAGTGGATGAGAGAACTGCTCGCGTCACCATCTTTCGAAATGTATGTAAAACTGTGTGATCCGTGAATCTCCGATGTGAGCATGTTAAAGATGACAAATTCTGGATTCGGCTAAATTTCCAGGTTAGAGATTAGGGTTTATACAAAAACCGACCTTTGGAAAACTGGTTTTCGAATTCCAGTATTCAAAAAAAAAAACAGTTAAACCGGTTTTCGAATTTTTTGAAAAAAAAAACAAAATATGGTAATTAAAACAGTAAGAAAATATTTATACCTATGTAAAAAATTTTCAGTTTATTTAATTTTTTGAAACTACAAAAATATAACAAAATAAAATATATTCCATTTATACAAAATGAAATTAATAAATAAAACAAACACTGAAATAACTAAAATCCGTACAAATCCATACGTTTTCCGATAAAACTAGTTTACGTATTAACATTTTAAAATGAAATAAAATTGATGTAAACTTATTCTCATCTAAACACTTTTTTTAAGATAGTGAAACTGCTTTCATTTCGTCATGTCTAGGTCAACAAATATATTCAACCCTTTGTGTTTTGTATTGAAGAATTGAAGTATTTTTTTTAAGCAGTATTTGGTGAATTGGTGATTCTATCAACAAATGAAAATTTAGGAACCAGCAGGGCATTGGGTACCGGGTTGAAACCCCTATCGCTGAGTAACCCTTAACAAGGAACTAATCAAACGTCTTTACAGAATTTAGATCTCTCTATCCGTTCACGAGTTATAAGGAAAAATACAGTGGACGTCTCCCCCAAATTTGGCTAATGAAAAATATAACATTTTTGTTTTTGTCATACGTTTTCCGATAAAACTAGTTTATGTATTAACATTTTAAAATGAAATAAATTTCTATTTAACATGTATTTTTTTCTGTTGATTGGGAATGTTTCAGTAGGTGTTTACAATATTGTTACAGTTGAATTCATCATTGTGAGAAATATTTATGTATATTAAGTATAAAAATCAATTAATTCATTAACTTTAATTATAAATTACATTTTTAACATCACATTTTCAAAATTCACAAAAGTATTATCTGTAATATTTTATCCATTTGCATTAAAAGGTCACGTCTCAAGGTTGTATCATAGGCGTCATGGTTTCTGTTTAACATTATATCTCTGATTTCTGATAGAGGTATGGGATGACATTTAAGCTAGAGCACAAGCGAGCATTAATTTATTATTGATAAATTAATAAGTTATATCGTACCTATGAATTTCCTAATGTTGCATGGTCATCGTTGTTTACCTGTTTTATTGAACTGGTTGTCTTGTGAGATAACAGACTGTCTGAAATAAACCCAAACAATGTAACTTTGTAATGGCTAGTTGAATTGTATTACTTACCATAGATTATATGGATTATCTTTTGCTCGTTATGTGTTCTTTCTAGAAAATATAATTTCTAATTGGGGGTAAATTTACTTAAATTGTGTCACCAGTTAAATGTTATTTATTAGGTTTATTGGCAGTGTCAATTGTTGTCGCGATTGCACACCGAGTTGCTCTGTGGTCACGTGAGCTCATCTGTTCAGTTATAAAGATCGTTACCTTGTGTATGAAATGAATAACTATAGAATAACAAAAGTTTGAATAATAATTGGGTTGTTTCAAAATAATTCCAGACTATTACTACTTGGACAGTTTAAGCTATGTGTGTTAGTACATTAATTACATTAATGGAACGCACTTCAGCTGTTAGCACTAGGATCGACAAATCTTATGGATTCTGCAAATAACCGAATCTCAGGCCGTGGTATTTTGTGATTCACCATGCATAAATATTACTTTATATAATTTTCTTATCTTTCTAACTTTTCTAATTAACGATTTACATTTTATATTTGTCTTGATGAGTACTGATACGTGTTTACATAATTTCACATTCATTGGACAGGTGACCGACCTTGATATTTTCTTGCTAGACTTTCTGCGATCTGTGTTTTCTATCACGTGATAACTCCATCGGTTGATTTTTCTCCTTTTTCATAGTCAGTCGTCTTAGTGAGCGGACGTACCTACATTTTGTGTCTTGTAGCTCGTGAAGGATTGAAATTTTGATCCAAAACTATTTTAGTGGATGTTAATCATCGTTGTTTTGGGATTATTTCGTTCACCAATTTAAAGGATGCTACTTAGTATCTTATCAGCTAAATGCTGGATTATTTAGGATGCTACTTAGTATTTTATCAGCTAAATGCTGGATTGTTTCTACAAAAAAAAACATGTCTATAGAAGGGTAAGGTAATTAAATTAGGACGATAATTATAAGTAATTACTTGTGTTTCTTATTAAAATTTTAGGCAACTGTCGAGGGATTTTCACTCGGCTTTTATTAGACCACCACGAGACTTACACTGGATTCCGGTGAATGATTCTTAGGAAAGGTAGCTATCACTTGGCTTTTATTAACTATCAGGAAACTATCACGGAGTTATCATAGGACTTTTACTGGGTTTTGACTTGGTGAATTGTTTACAATAAGAACGTTATATGGCTCCACTAGGTTATGACCTAGGTAACTTGCTCATGTTGTAAATGTGGTTTTTATGTACTTTTGATGCCATGGAAAAATGGAATTTTATCAAGTCTTGCTAAGGTACCGAGTAGAGCTGGATTAGAGGGTCGATTTGTGTTTTGACAAGTGTTGGAAGTCAAGAGCCAATTAATTTCATCGTCGAGTTTTTTGTAATGCTGCAGTTTGATTAATGGAACAATAATATTAGTCTGGTATTGAAGAAACCAAAATTGAACACACTTTTCAACTCTCGGAGGTTAAAGTTAAGTTTTAATATTCTTTTTTGTTTATGAACTTTTTATTAAAAATATCGATATTGATTACGAAAAATGTAATAATAGTGATATCTAGATATAAATATGTTTCTTATGTGATTTTTTTGTAAACTACATGCAATTGCATTTGGTATAAATCAACCTACTGGTATTACATACTTTTGTTTGGGAATAGTTTATAAATTTAAAAATTTCACATACCTAATTGTACATAATTTTCTTTTTTTTTAACCTGGCTGATTAACTTGACTTGATAAAATTAAACATTTTATTAAAATTATGTTGTTTAATTTCCCAGAATAGGTTTCATTAAAAATATAAAGTGTTGTAAGGTGTACCAAATTTTCTGATCATCTATTAATTGTTTATTTCTTGAATTTAGAGTACTGAGAAGCTGAAGGCACCAGTTTCGCCTGTATGATACTGGTAACCCAACCTGGGATATAACGAGCTAGCCGAGGATTGGTAAGGTGTTCAGTTTTATTTTGGTACATTTTATTGGGCATCCCAACGTGGATTAACGTCTCATTTTGACGCATATTGTAGCATTTTGACGCCCAACGTGTACAACGTAGCAATATAATAGGATATCTGCATAAAAGCCGTGACTGGGAACCGTACCTCCGTCCGAACTCTAAACATAATACAAATATAATGAGTTTGTGGATTTTCATAGCAAACATTCGCTGACTCATCAATATTAGTTTTATAGTAAACTTTTATCACAAAAAGGTTTTTAATTAAATATGTAATTATTTTTTTCCTATTAATTCTAATAATTCCTAATTTTAAATTTAAAAACCGGTTTTCGAATTTTACAAATATTTAAAAAAAAAACAGATTTTAAAAACCGACGAACCCTATTAGAGATGCCAGTGTTTACTCAAGAATCGAAAAGCTTATCTCTTGGCGGCAATAACTGGGCTTGGTAGCGGAAATAAGCTGACGTTAATAGTTATAAATAGTATCTCAATAATACAATAATGCCACAAAACTAAAAGAAATCATGAAATGAATCTCATTTGTTTTTAATATCCTTGAGATGTTAAGAACCGTTTTCCTTCGCTCTAATTAAAAATTTATATATAAACAGCAATCTACATTTCATTTAATTAAAACCATTGGAAGTAATTTAAACATAAATTCTTAGATATAAAATATAAATTGCTTTTACTGACGTGACAAGCCAAGCTGTCTTTTTAATTGGTTTATATGGTAGCCCGAGAATGGAAATATTTTTAAATATTTCTCGATGACCTATATTGTGAAACCCAGAATTCGATAAGAACAGAAAACAATTGCGTTGACAGTCGGATACAACATTTGCGTTAGAAGCGGACCCGTATATTGGCAAAAACAATATTAAAGGGCCTGAAATTGATATCCACTATTATTCTTTTTATGATCAAACTTCTTAAACAGTTTGATAAAATCCTAAAGAACAAATTCGATGCCATTTACAAAACCGTTTTATCTTTTTTATTATAGGTCATATATAAACGGAAGGCAAGTCTGTTATACCCCAAGGAATCATCCATAGGCGCCCAGTGGGGGGGGGGGGCAAGGCAGTTGCCCCTGGCAAATCTGGTTTTTCGTTTTTACCACGCTGTTAATTTTTTATCAAAGCTCATATCGTCCCATCTCCATTGGCCCCCACAGAACAAAGCAAATACATAACATGTACCCGTGTGGTAGGCGGGACGGTCGCATGTCGCAACACAATTGCTGGCCCTCTGTCCTTAGCACTTTAATTCTGCTCACAAGAATATCATTATACAACACGTTAAAGTATCGTTTTAACCGTGAAAGAACTATGAACGCCTAGATCCTAGACAGTTATTTTCTGTAAGTATAATAACAAATATACAAAGGTTACAGAAAGTTATTACAGAATAATAATTCTTATTCCATACATGATTGTGTAATAACCTCCATTCACAAGCGTTTTTCTGAAGAAAATGATTCATCATATTTAATATTTCAGTCATGATAAATTTAAACCAAACTGAATATGATAGTATAGTAACAAAAATATTTGATAAATATGGCTATGTTATTGAAAGCTTTATTGCAGAATCTAAGATTTGGTATAATTTTTGCAAAACTCGAATATTTTAAATATAACATCAAAAGAGTCTGCAAAAGAAGCATATCTACTTTATCCATCAATTTCCTTGGCATTATCGTTACCAGCGACTACATGTACTGCAGATCGATCATTTAGTACAATGCGAAGAGTTAAGACCTGGTTGCAGGCTACAATGACCGAGGATCGCCTCGATGCCTTATGTACGATGCACATTCACAGAAACTTAGTAGATAAACTTAAAGAGCAAATTTATGAGGAAGTTGTGAATCGCTTTGGATAACAGCAAAAACGATTGCAATTTCTGTTTTCGGAAAGCAGTATATAATATAGTATACCTAGTGTAAATGGCATTTTACTCATATTTTAGTTTTATACTCATGTTTTAGTAAATATTAGATATTATTTATTTAGTAGATTACGTCCTATTTTGGTTGTTTTAATATTTTTGTTACATTGTAATATTTTTTATTTAGATGATTTGATTATATTTTTATTTTATTGTTATATTTTCCAAATATATGTTTTGTTTTAATTTTGTATGTAAATGTTTGTTTGCCCCCCAACCCTAAAAATATGTCTGCGGGCGCCTATGGCATTATCAGTTGCAAATTAACTAAAAGGTGCATGATGTTTGTACTTTAGACACAAAAGATTGGAGACGTAAACTGTAAACAAAGATAAAATTATACGGTTGCGATTTCGCAATGTTTGATTCATTTTTGATTTCTTATAAATATTTAAATAACCAGACATAGTTAGATATTTAAAATGGTTTTAGATCTTTGCTACTGTCCACCGACTATAATAAAATAATTTTTTTAGTTATTAATTTTTGTTTTAATTAAACTCTGTAACCTAAAATTTTGACAATGAGATATCAGTATAATATTTTTGTATTCTATTTCCTCTATTTAAGTATTGCTTCCCAAACGAAGGATGTCATTTGAAAATTTAATGCTTCTCAGTTTTATTTACTAACGCTTTGTCGTCAAAGGTGCTGGAAAAGAGTTAAGGTACAAACATAGTGGAGCGCCGAGTCAAGGTGCAAGCAGCGAGGTAAGCAGCGAGTGTCTGTTCACTCGATTTATGCAGGTATATAGTGGAACGTCGATATTAGCTTCAAACATAAGAGGTTTGGTATATTTTTGAGCTTTTTGTTTGTTCGTCTGCAGTAGTAAATATGAGTTCAGATACTGAAGACGAGGTTCTAGTTAACAGCGTAGCACAACTATTATTACTGGTAATGTTTAGAGAGTGTTCAGTACATCCTGTTAACCAAACTAGAAGAAAATTAGGACAGTATCACACCCTTTTTTCGAAAACTGAAAAAACACAACATCGATATTTTCAGTATGTTAGAATGGACTATGCAACTTTTGATTATATATTGGCCAATATTGCACCTCATTTAGAGAAAAAAATGGACAAATTTTAACTAGCAGCCCATAGATCCACAAAGAAAGATTAGTCGTTACCTTGAGATAAATATAAAATTAAACACTTTTATTATTTATTTATTTATTTTTATTACTTTCGTTCTTCAATTTTTTTAAGATTTAAATGAAAAACAACAAACTTCATATTAATAAAATAAAAAATACGAAAAAGGATACAAACAGAAGGGAAAAATAATTTCAATGTGCATATTTGCTTGCAAACTCAAAAAACAAATTAAAACACATTTCATAAAAAAATGCTTCAGTCAAAATCATATAATTATGTAAACCTATAAATTTGCGTACTCTTCAGTATTATACTCGCAGTTTTGAAAGTACTTTTGCGGCTTTGGGTAAACGTACTTTTGCACCAAACTCTGCACTTCGTTTCTGAATTGTAAAATAGCATTGTCTTTTATTTTTTTTACATGCGGTAAAAGACTGTCAAAAAATAATTTGTTGTCATCATCTGGGGTTTTAGGTACATCAGAGGTTGTAGGTCGTTTTTTAACTAAGTATTCCAATTTTTGCTTTTCAATGTATATCAGAGCGTCGACTTGATTAGCGCGTTTTCTACATCTACTAGGTAATACCGTGGTTCACAAGAAGATGTAGATGGGGTAGAGGTGAGAATATAGGACGTATCTTCGTCATCAGCATTATTTTGGATGGCATATTCAGTAGTACTATTATTTATGGCTTCAGGTTCAGCAGATGGTTGCGTACTTACGTTTCTTTCATCATCATTGCTTTCCTCAGTTTCCTCCAGATTGCTCTCTTTGTGTCGAGGTACAAATTGGTCTTTTAAAAAAAACATATTTTTAAAATAAGGCCATTGCGATTTGGTCATCTTATCGCTGGGATCTCCAGATCGAGGTTCAGGAATTAATTAAAAAGAATTAATTGTTCGACATTCATTTTTAACTGGTTCCTTGCACTGTTGAATTATGACTGATTGTTTAGCGTGCTTTGATTCGTTTAAAAGAAATCGCGAATGTAAATCGTGAAGCGATGCTTTGTTAATACCGATGGACGCAAGCGCTCGGCGCATCTTTACTATGTGCGCCTCCTACTGAATGTACCTAAATAAATCGCGCATCGATGCTTAGCTCGCTTCTTGCATCTTGACTCGGCGCTTCACTATGTTTGTACCTTTAGGTATCCAATAAATGAACAAAAACGGTGTTTTTGAGAATCGGTCAATTCCCTTTTCTTTTACATTGTTTTTATTTCTGATTCCACAAATGCCATATGATAGATCAATTTTGTAGTAAACATTGTGCTATCGGTTTATCCCAAAAACCCGTAGAAATCTAGTGATGTGCAAAAAATGCAAACTGAGATCTGCGACAAATTAATAATAATGATATATTATCTTGAAAACTACGAAGTGTGCCACCCTGTAATTTTCACATTATAGTAAACAAATGGTGTTCTTTGTAGCACTGCTATCGGTTTTTTCCCAAAAACCCGTATACTCCGACATGCCACTATCCAACAGTAGAATAAGATTTCTGACGTTGATTACGTTTGTATCGAAACGAAACCTTCGAGATTTGAAATCTTTGACATCAGCAGACGTTAAAGGAGAACTTTATGTATGAGGTTAGAAAATCTAAGGGGCAGAAAAACTGAAGAATAATCTTGAGCGGTCTATGAAACTTTTTTTTCAACGAAAAATAACAATTAATATCAGAAGGGCCACATTTAATTAAATTCGCTTTGAGGTTAGAAAACTTCAAACTGAACAATTCTCAAAGTGAATTGATATAGACGGTTATGAAATCTTTGGGGCAAAACGATCCTCAACTTAAAAATTGTTTGTCTTATTCAAAAGACGATCGCTCCAGAAAAATTGTCACTTGGCACACTTGACAATTTTCTATCACAAGTCTCTTCGCGAAATCATGTGGTCAGTAAGCTGCAGTATGGAACTCGCAGGTATCTTCAGGTTATCATTGGACTTCTGCTAACCACGGAAGATTGACGACAACCTATCTATTTTTCCTATCGATTATATTTACAGCCTAAATTACGTCATAATTCCTAATCGTCATACTTGCATTAATGCTTTTGTTACTTTTTAAAGGCGCTTTACTACGAAACTTGCGATAAGTCACCTTGACTTGTTACTTGCGATGCTGTATAGCATTAATCTGCCCAGCGTGTCTGATATCACTAATGAAACTTTTAACATAATATGCTCTTCCACTGAGCGCATATTTTGTTACTACTGTATGATGTTTCTCTTTGAAAGTTCATTTATTTAGTCTTGCCAACTTTCTTAACTTGCAGCCTAAAATTGCATCTAGTGTAGCCTCGATATCCCAAGTGGATCTCGTCACGCTTATTCTTGCAAACTTTTTTTGCCTCGTGAATTAGTAAGCTCATTTAACCTGCCCAATCGTACGCCCACCAAATGAAAACTCTCTGGAAGAATCTCCGCCAACTACCGCAAAACGCAGGGAGAGTTTTCCTGTAATCCTTCAAAATCTTCTCGGTTGTGACACCGTTGTGTCGTTTCGTTACCATTGCAAATTTCCTGGATCGGTTCTGTATTATACTCGGCGTGCATTTCGCGTATCAAGTTGGCATAATCTAGAGATGAGTGAAACTGTGTGTTACTGATATAATAACAACGATGTCTATTTATACCTAACTCTTGTCCGGAACAAGATCAATACAAGAAATATAATTTTGGCATTTTTGGAATCTCTTGTGTTGTGAATGTTGTGAAATTTTAAGTGAAGTAATTAATGATCAACTCCTCAAAATCATCATATTACTGGTGTATCGTGCCAATCTGTACAAATACTTCAATAAAAATACCAGAAAAAACTTTTATCCAAGTTCCATAGAAGGAAAAACTTAGGAAATCGTGACTAAAGATGATTAGACGGGATCCAAAGAAGTTTTCGAAAAAAAAGTTGCGTCTTTGTATGCGAGGATCATTTTGATGTTAGTAATTAAAAAAATAATATAAAAAATAAATATGCAAAGGCAAAATAACAACTATATTATGTAAAAGGCATAGCAGGATAAAAGAGGGACTGGATTTCTAGTTTTGAAGATTTTGGTCTAAGGTGCAAAAAAAAAAAAAAAAAAAAAACATTTCTCAGATTTTTTTAAAGGATATTTTCCTCTGGAATTTTTTGTGTGAACCTACTGGGTGTTACTGAAAATCATCGGACACAAAGTTGTCAATTATCCTTTTTGGATGACACTCATTTTTAGCTAATATTAATTTTTAAAAGGATTTCAATCGTAAATTCAAAGAATACTTACTTAAAAACGATAAAGGGACGTCCAAGAATACTTTTTCTAAAAATACTTTTATCCAGGGTGTATTTAAAATTTTCACACATATCTAACAAAGGTACATACATCTAATTTTTTATAAAAAAAGAAACATTTATATGGATCTGGGATTTTAATTCCTAGGTAACTGGACGAATTCGGACTATAAGTCATGTGAATTTTATACAGGATCAAACAGAAAACCACATGAAAAATGGCATTATGAATTAGGTTGAAATAATTTGTATTAGCTACAGTTTTGCCCACAGTCAAAAGATTATTTTAATTTTTATACAGAATGATTGAAATAATTATTTGGATATATTTTTATTTTAATAAACTAGTACATTCTCTATTTTTGGTTGAAGTCATTAATTTGTGTGCTTATTGTGTTTTTACTTCTTAGTTAAATAACTCAAGCCGCGGAAGCTTCTGGTTTGTTAAATATAAAGTTATTCCATTGTGTTGGCATATAAATACAACTTTATTTTTACTTTTTACTTTAGGTACTTTATATGCAATTCATATAAATAAATCAAAACACCCGTAAAGGCTGTCCGCGGTTGAGAAGTGAAAAAAAATAAAGCTCTATTGATAAATATTATTCATCATTATAACATTTATTATGAGCCATAATAAACTTTTTTTTTTGGATTATCCGATGCCGGACAGTCCTCCCATGGCCTCCGACACCTCACAGGAGTCGCACCGGTGCATTAACTACAGCCACTCTCCACATCCCGCAAGGTTAGAGACTGTAGATACCAGAATCATGTGCCCTAAGCAGACGGAGAGAACCCAGAATGACCGCCTTCTGCATTTGGCCTGCCAGCCACTCGGTTGATTTTTGGCAGGCCGGTATGATCTTCAGTTCCGAGAGCAGCATAGACTTTCTCCCTCCGAGTACACCGATTATTAGGACGACCATTTTGACTGAATAGCCTGGGTACAGCACTTGGAGCTCGTACCGGAGATTGGGATATTTGGTCCGTTTCTCCTCCTCCGTCAAGGAATGTTTTTCTGCGCAGGTGCCGAGAACTCGATGACATACATCACCTTGAGTTGATGGTCGTCATCATCATCATCATCGTCATCGTCGTCGTCGTCATCTTTGTCGTCTTCATCATCATCATCATCATCATCATCATCATCATCATCATCATTATTATTACTTTAGTTAATTATACAAACATATTTACCAATCTAATTTATTTAAAATATCCAAACTATAGATATTAAACGTACTTACCTGTTTACTTTTATTCCTCTAACTCTGCAGAAAAAACCAAAACACCTTTTGAAAAAAACTCGATCATCATTGAATCAACTTTCGCAAATTGTGCGATTGATTTTGAAATAACCTCGTTCAGTCATGCTTAAAACTTATTAACAAGTCACATATAAATAAACACTCAATATTAATAGCTCAACAAGTCATAACCAAATAATATCAGGGAAACAATCACCCGTACTTAATTCATTATTTAATGCAAGTATATATGTAGGTATCGTACTGTCCACCACCGGGAGATTTCCTGGTTCGTGACGTTGCGCCAATAGGACAGCGTTTTCAGACAAGCCTCTAGCATCTGATATTCAATTAGTAATTTAGGCATTTCTTAGGTAGAAATTATTAAAACAGATATGATAATTTCTAATATTTAATAAGACTATATTAGAATACGTGAATTAATTTTAATAATCCGGCGAATGCAAGGGGCCCATTAGTCGCGGTGAGGTAAATTAATGTCACCATGACTATTAATCAGTGAAGCGCACTATTTGGTATCTATATTTTGCTTTTGTAATTTCTAGGCTTTCAAATGCATCCAGATGATGATTATTTTATTACATTTCTTCATTAATTTTTAAGTACCAAAACTTTTTTCTCAAAACCGGGTCTTCTCACGATTATCGAAGCCTTAGTATTTGAAAGTGGGCATCCCGTATATCTCACTGATTGTTATCAAACTCAAGTTGGACAACACTACGACTTATCTGTTGTTCCATATTGTGCTCTTTAAACTTGTATGAATTTATTACCTGGTTTGTCCAATATACTTTTAATTACAGTTCTTACATTCTTACATCTAATTTCGCAAATCTCGGACCTTTCATTTCTTCAGAAAATTTCAGGATGTCAAAGATGTACTCTACAAATGCAAATAATATTTTGGAATAAAACGAATGTCATAGCCCCCAAAATATAGAAGGGTACATACGTAGATAGAATATAGGACAGTACTGTAGATACAAATTTGATTTACATGTTAAGAAAGCTGTTAAAATTATGCAGAATGTGTGTAGAACAATCATATTTATTTATTTTATTCTTTATTTATTAGTTCCAATATTTTAGGTCCACAATATACAGTAAATTTTCTTGAGCAATGATCGTTAATATTTTGTGTTACATATTGATATCTGATTAAAGCTATATTTAATTTCACTTCTTATAATCTAATGGAATTTTTAATAAGAATTTAAAATAAGAAACCGGAAAACAATTTTAAACCGGAAATTATTTTGTAACAACTGATTGAAATGTCTTCCACAGGTGTTTCATTATCCATGGTATTGATATATTTTTTATAATACAATATATAGAGCCTTTTCCTTATCTGAGTTTCCTTTAAACAAGTACATCATGCAGCAAGTAGATTTTTCCTTCAAAAATATTGTTAAATAGTTAATTGATTTTCAAATGATTTAATTATTTATTAAATATTATCCTCGTTTAAACGAATTTGGGATGTTATTTGAAACCAATGTGCTGTTCAAAATTCAACGACACTTAAAATGTTTCACTATGTATCTTCAGTTAGCGTTAATCCATACGACAGTTTGAAACTTTCGAAGGAAAATTTATTGGTAATTTATGCAGAGTTCAGTGACTGAAACAGAATGTGTATCCTAAGATGTACAGAGCGATTACATTCTTCCGAATATTTAGCAACCTCCAAATTCTTTCAAAACGTAGCCAAAAAAAATTGCAAAAGCCTCTAAGGATATTAGCCTAAAGATGAAAACTGGTTAAAAGAATTCTGCAACAATTTTGAAATAATTGGAGGGTTGTAAATTTTTGGAAAAATATAAGAGGCTTGAAAATCACCTTGCACATTCTTATGGTACAAATTGCGTTTCAATCATTAATGACTGTATAAATCGCCAATGAACTTTTCTTCAAAAAGTTTCATACCGTATCTCAATCTGTTAACTTTAACTGAAGACATAAAATGAGAAAAATAACCAAAATTTCAGGTGATTCTTTAATCTTGAACATCAGTTTATTCGTTATAAATAAAAATTATAAACCTGGCATTATAAGACAATAATGTCCATACTATGCAGTTTCTGCACGCGGATACTTAAATTTCCAAATAGATGAATTTGGAAGTGGAGAGCTAGTGGATGGCCACTGAGACTACCAGATCTGACACCCCAGGATTTTTTGAGTTGCATGAAAATTAAATCTTACTAAAACCACGAGATATTGAGAAAATGAAACAGCGAATTTATGGTCATTAAGTCGGAAATTATTCATAACGTGACATAAATGTATTCAACGTTTAAGACATTGCCAGACTGTCAGGGAACAAAATTTTGAACATTTTATTACAAGCAATCTTAGGTTTGTATTTACAGTGTTTATGATAACATTTTGCCCATTACCAATGTTCTTGTGTTTTTAAACAAAATGTTCAGTTTTATTGAAAATGGAGAAAAAAGGTAAGTTTTATTTAAAAAAAGAACAACATTGGCTTTTAATGTGACTGAAGAATTGTGAAAATGGGCTCAAAAAGTGTTTTTTCATTATACCTCTCTGAAAACATCATGTTTTATTCAATGAGGACTACCGTTTTTAGGCTCACCAATTGGTAACACTGGCAAGTAAGGCAGCTGTCAAAAGTTATTGTTAGGCGCGGAACAAGTTTATAAGGTTTTATTATAATTATTTCGTACACCAGTAAATAAAAAAACCTGTTAATTATGCCTCAGTGTTGTGCAGTTCCATTTTGTTAGGAAACAAAAGGCAGACATATGTTTCTGAGAGACAAAACTAGCCTAAAACAGTGATTGGTAGCGATTTGTAGGGATTTACTCCTTCAATACATTCGCGTGTTTGTAAGAAACATTTTAATCCTGACGATTATGCGTTACCAAAGGAGGCCTACTACAGAAAATCGTACGCAATAACATGCACATTCGTTGTTTTCATCATGCTCATGCTTGATATAACCTAACTTTAATGACATATGATACCTCTGATAGGTACAACAATTTCCCTACTGAGCAAGTAAATTATTACTACTTTTCCTTAGCTCTGCTTCTAAAGCATTTACATTCATTGACCCGTACCGTATATCTCCCATATTTTATCAAAAGTATTACAATTTTTATAAAAATCACTAAAAACCCGCGTTAAAAAGCCATAATAAACATTAACGTTCAGTGACATTTGAAATGTCTATACCTTACCCTACACTAATGCATTTCGTGGTGAATTCATGCGTGGTAGCCCTCATTAATATCACACTGTATTGCATTCTGCGTCATTAAATTATTCAATTTTAGCCTAAATATTATAATTATTAAGTCAATATTTGTTTTTTCTTATGAGATTATTACCTGTTATAAATATATTAAGGCTGCCTATAGTTTTTTAATCACAATAGAACAAGCGATTTAAATTTCCTCAACAACGCTTGTTTGGCATTGTTTCTGAATTTTATATGCAATTTTTATTCTAAATATACTTTCTTCTCCAGAATATATTTTTATTTAATTTTATGCAGTATTGTTTTCAGAGAGGTGTAATGAAAAATATCGTTTATTACTAAGCCTGGCCAAGCGATGGTAGATTCAGGGTCGGGCGCAATACCAATGCCATCGCGCGCTTGTTTACGAAGACGATGACACGACACACTTCAGTTGTTATCTGTCGGTCGATGCATAGAGTACTAATAAATAATAAATAATGTTGAGCGTAAAGAGAAACGACCGTACGCTGATAAAGTGAATAAATTTATCGGTGAATTTCCGGATTTATTTTATGATGGATGTAAAATAATTTGTAAAGTTTGTGATCAAGACTTAATGTGCTGGAATAAATACGGCTGCAAAATTCATGTCAATAGTAACCGGCATAAAAATAAAAAAAATGGCGTGTCTTCTTTGGAACTTCAGTTTATGTTTGATGTACTGTTAATGCTGATTGCCTGTGACGTTCCCTTGCGCATATTGGATAAACCAGCATTTCGGGAGTTCTGGAATAAATACAATCCCCAGGTGAATTTACCAAGTCGTTCATCGTTACGTAGATATGTACCAAGTGTTCGTGAAGACATTGTAAATAGGATTAAATGTGCATTAAAAAATACACGGCTGTGGTTATGTGTTGACGAGACGATAGATTGTAAAAAAAATTCTAGTTTAAATGTTATAGTACGTGTACTCGACCCTATTAAACCAACATTTCCACTTTTACTAGCTAGCAAAAGACTAACTGCGTGTACTGGCGAAACAATTACGCGGGTGGTGTTGGAGACTTTCGAAAAATTTGAACTGTCAACAAGTCAAGTGTTGATGTTTGTGACCGACGGTGCTACGACAATGCGTTTGGTGGGCAGTTTTCTTCAAAGAGATGATTGTATGTTTTTACATGTTACGTGTAAAGTGCATGCGTTTCATCTTGTAGCAGAAACGATTCGAAAATGTTTTCCAGAGGTAGATGCATTGATAGCAAATACAAAAAAAGTATTTCTCAAATCTCCTAAACGGCTTCGAGCATTTCACACACTGTGTCCTGGTATTCCGGAACCACCAGAGCAGATTCTTACACGTTGGGGAACGTGGTTGAAGGCAGCTTTTTATTATACTGAATATTTTTAACAAATAAAAGCTGTGATACTACAGTTCAACCCTAACGAGGCTGCAGCTATTAAGGAAAGCCAGACAAGCTTTCAAGATGTTTCCCTTGAAACAGATTTAAAAACTATTTATAACAATTATAGAGGACTACACGACGCAATGGAAAAATTGCAAAATACTTCTTTGTCGTTAGTGGAATCGCTGCAAATAGTGGACGACTATCAATGATGCAAAAAATAAGCCCGTTATTGAAAAATTCGAGAGTGTATTACGGAAAGATCCTGATTTTACCAAATTAAGACAAATTTGTGATGGTGCATCTACAGCTGCGTTAAGTGAGTTCACAGAGTGTTTTACTTATGCCTGTATTACTTCCGTAGATGTCGAACGGTCTTTTTCAAAATACAGGCATATTTTTCACCACAGCGAACATCGCTTACTGAGACAACTGTAGAAACATATCTGATGCTACACAATTATTATAGAAGTGCTCCAATTTGTGTTAACTACAACCAAGCTACTTCATAAATTTGCTTAAGAAGGTGAGTTTTGTACATATTTTTATAAAGTGTACCAGTATTAATAAAATTTATTTCCATTTATTTTATTTATTTATTTATTTATTATTAGTTATCACTTAGATATACAATGTACATGTGTGAACGTCATTTAACAGTTTAATAATAATGTGCAGCACTAAGCTTACAAAATATAAGTAAATACATAAAAAATAATTTAAAGCGAACGTAATAATACAAAAACATACATCACAATATATAAAATATTTTTGTTTTTATTATTGTACTTATTCAAGTATTATGATATGATGCATACCCAGTACGTCTCTGTAGGATTAATGACCTTGGCCAGGCTTATTCATTACACGTCCATAAACTGCTTGCATGACTCCCGCGTTCGGCATGTGCGCACGGTAAGAGCCTAGTTTCTGAACTCTAAATTATTATTTAAATTACTTGCTACATGGATTGGAGCAATATTCCGAAAAACTCTAATTAGGATTAATTAAATTTATTCCATAATTTATGACTGCACTGTATATGAAACATATTTTGAATCCATCTAGGACATTTTTAAGATCAAATTGGAAGATATATAAATCATAAATCAATCGATTATCTTATTTAAACATTAACATGACATCCGTCAGACAATACAGGAATATTCAGTGGACTGAAGTAAATAAAAAAGGACACTTCACTATACATTTGCACTAGATGAGAGAAACTTATAGACTTACTTTCATATGAGAAATTTATATACTGGTCACATATTACAAACATTTTTAATTGTAACAAAAAATGTTCAGACAAAATTAAATATATCGTAAAAAAAATTACGTGTTCTAAATACATTTGTACATTTGCAATTTTTTTTCTAAATAATGATTTTATTTTTCAGCTAAAAAAATAAAACAGACATTGCACGCTCAACGTTTCTATGAAGCAGTTTAGCTTTAACATCCTTAATAGTCTGAGGTTATCTGATTATGAGCTCTGATTATTCTAGTGAAAAAAATTTAATTACACAGGGTAATTTACACTCCAGGAAATACTAAATAGTGGTTTGTGACTTAATTACTAAACGCTTAAATTCATCTAACACTTATGACTTTAATTGGTGATATTTAAAAGGGAAGTTGCAGTTGGGCATTATTTTTATTTTACCTTACAGAACGAATGCAATGAAAAACTATTTCGAAATGTTTGGACAACTGAAAATTTCTTGAAAATCTACCTACCACCCAATATTTCTTCTTTTTGGACTTACATTGTATAGTGTTATACAATACATCTTTTGAATAACAAATTCATTATATTAAGAATAAAACTGGAAATACACAACTCAATATTTTGGATTTATGTCCTTTTTACACCAAACACAACACAACGTTTTATTAATGAATACGATTATATCTGACAAAAAAAATTAAGGAAAGACTAGAAATTTAATTAATGCAATATTTTGGTCCTTTTGCATCAGACCACGTTGTATATATGTTTTCAATAAATTAGTTGATAAACGTATATCTAAATTGGGAACAACAACAATAAATTCCTTATGAGGTTATAGTTTGCTGAAATAGAACGCGGCCAATACATACAGGGTGAGTCTTAAGTGCGTAGTTATATTTAAACCACCGATTCTTGACATCTGTAGAAACCCACTGACACATTTCTTTCTCTTAATTCCCACGTAAAATTGAGTTATCGACTTTAAAAAAAATAAGATGAAATTGTTTTGGAACTGCTGATTACTAGAAACATTCCTCATTTTCTGAAATATTGCATTGACTTGAAACAGTGTTGCCTCATTTCATATGCAATTTATCACCTAGCCAGTAAATTAGTTCCCGAACATAATAATTTTGAATCAAATAATTACCTACTTATGCGATTAATTGCTCCATTTGAAATAATTTTTAAACATTTTAAAATACATTTCAATGTAAGAAATGTACAAGTTTGCCTTTTTCTTGTATCAGTTAACCTTTCTTTCAAGTGTTTCGTATGGAACATACAACTAAAACCAAATTTTCCGATGAACAGTAAACTTATAAAATGATACTGATAATTTTGATTTCGTTTTTTCAAAGTTTATAAAAGAATTATTATTTTTTAACAAGTAGTAGTTACTTACCATGCGATTATAATAATTTGAAATAATCATGTAATTTATTAATAAATAAATCGTTTTCTATGTCATATGCTTGGTTGGTTCATTGACCTGATAGGTCAATGGGAGACTTACACTGACCTATCTTTTACGTACATTACGTTACCAACCAATTCATGATTCACATTACACATTTCACAGACGGCAAGAGATTCTTATCACATACACCCGTCATGTATATTTGTATGAATTAAGATGGAAAACAATTACCTAACTTTATTTGTAGACAAAATTCAAGCTTTAACAAGAACTATTCTAATAACAAAAAGTACTTTTAAGTACTGTTAAAATATCGCAAAACTGAAATAAAAGCACAAAGAGAACAAACAACGCACTTAAAAAACCAAAACCAAACATCCTCGATTTACCTAATACCTAACAGTGGCGGCTGCTCTAAGGGGCACAGGAGCACGTGCCCCCCAAAGCAAATTCAGCTTAGCTAGTTAATTAGTCAATTTCTAATTTCTATTTATTTTTATCCATTTTAACATTTTTATCAACATAATAAACCCCAAAACTAATTTCCGACGCTATCGCTGCGTTACAACTTGAGTTTGCCAATATCTACTTCCCAAAGGGCACAAGATGAGTTGTGTACGGAGATCGCGTCATGTTTCTGCATCAGGCTAGATTTTGTTTACGGCATTGCTATGGCAACGACCCCCCCTTATGCTTTAATGCGGGCACAGTTCACTTGTGTACACCCACAGACCACATAGACTTGTTGCAAGGAACCAAGGCATGAAGCTACCGCGGAGCCTGGCCGGTGCCTAGCAGTCGCATGGCGATCAGTATGATTTATGCAATCGAGTTGTAAAGATCTATTGTTAATGAGATATTTGTATGTAATAAAGGGTAAATGTGTTGTTGAAGTGTGTCCTAACCGAAGTGACACCGGTACCAGTGTAAATGAAAATTTTTCCTTTTTTTCAGTAAGTAGTAATTACGAGTTATTTGTTATTTAATTTAAATTTTAAGCAATCTGCCTACGCCATGTGTACCTGCGCTCCAGCATGTTTGCAGGACTGGAGTAGTAAATTGTGTCAAATTATTTAGTTTACAACTCGTTGGTTTACAAACATAAAACTAAGTCGACATTTGTATAAAATGGTATTTTAATGCCATTTTTTTTTACCTATACGAATTTTATTATATTTATTTTTATGCATGTTATTATAATACATTTGATTTAAAAAAAATACCTCGAATATTTTCATACGGATTTTATTATATTTATTTTACTACATAATAAAAATTAAAATACTTACTTAATATTTTATTAGGAAGAATATTTAATCTTATGTGTAAAGTAACTTATTTTAAATAGTCTCTCTTTTTTTCTGTAATATCAGACAGCATGGGGGATGGAATAATAATCCAACTAGCCGCCAATTTAAATCTGCATATAAAAAATTGTTGATTCATATGCAAATTAAAGAAACATTCTCTGGAAATTGCATTCCTTTGGAAAATATTTCTATTTTAAATTGTAGTTCTGCAATAGACAAAATAAATTTAACTTGCAATAAATTTAGAGCCCATGATATATCTGAAACTGAATATAACTTTAATTTTTCTTTGGAGTTGTCGGAGTACAACGAATATATTGTGGTGTATAGTGGCTTTGTGGTAAAATCAATTTTAAAATCGTTAAAATGTGAAGAATGTATAAACGCTTTATTTTCAATAAACAGGGAAAATTTCCATGAACTAATATTTGTAAAAGACCGCGGTGGTCTTATTTATCCTTCATCTGATGTCATACAAATATGTAAGGAAACAGAAAAACATTTAAGACATTTTAAAACTGAAAAAAATATTCAAATAGATTTGAAGCTAAAAATTAAAATTATGTGTAGTGTTTTAAAAAAGTTTCAAAATCAAATATTTTTAATGATTTACAAATTTACCAATTGGATAATTTCCCGAGTAATTTCCCTAATAATACCAATCATATTATTGAAATTATAAGGGCAATTTCAGAAACTTACATTAAAATTAGAGGTCATTATTTTACAAAAATGTTTCATAACTGTTTATGTACTAGATCTTAAAGTGGGAGGACACCTTTGCAAATTTTTGCTTATTTTTTAAGCAGCACACGATTTTGAGAACAAAGAATATTGTGAATGGTTCTCTGGTAAGTTAATTTTAATATACAATTTCAAAATGTCAAATGTGTGCCCCCCTATAAAATTAACCACGAGCCGCCACTGATACCTAATGTCAATACAATAGTATAATTATTTCCAAGAATAAGACATTTACGTAAATTCACTCTGAACGATTTGCAATTATTATTCTCTCTATCTAATGCTATAAGAATAACAACGACAGCGATAGTGAATTGGCCACTCCCATTATTATTTTCGTAAACCGCTATAGTGAATAAAAGACATACACGCATCTTGGAACAGGACAGGACCGGATTTAGAATTACAATAATATTAAACCATTTTCTAGGTGGGCTTAAGTCAACATTATTTCTCATTTCATCTGCAGTGTCGGTACTAGACATTTTGTATCGTATTTTAAACAACTCGGACACAAAACAGTAGCAATTACGATGGACAAATAAAAATCAAATAAACCAAATAACTGCTCGCTCTTATACACGACATGCCTGATTATAATTCTGTAAAATAGGCGGGGTTCATCTTCCTCGATTTAATTGCCGGTAGACCAATAGGAAAACGAAGCGTTCCGTGGTACGTGAAAATCACGCTCTGTTTTATGTTTTCGTCCAGTCTATTAGTGCTGCTACTGATTTATAGTACAATTGTTCTAGATTCAGTATAGTTTAATAATTTTAGTGCATCGGCACCTCTTTCAAAAGTCTAGTATATTATCATAATTTGTTCCTCTATGTGGTATTTCAATAAACAAATGAACAACTAATGCTCGTCTTAAAATAACATTATTCACTTGTCATTGCCTTGTCACTTTTTCGTGTTCTAAATGTAAGCAAACAGTTTAGTTTAACCAATCACGGAAGAACAGAAAATTTGTATTCAATCAATCAGTAATCAGCAGTTATTTTTAGTAAACATGTTTCAAGGCGTTCGTAGCGCAGAAATACTCGTTTTGATTACGAAATTATTTTAGAGAAAGATAGATTACTCTTAAAACATTTCTTTCTGCTGTGTCTTTTTTGGATGTTCTGCCGGCCTTTTTGTCCCTTCTGTTACATAATTCTATTCTGCTTGTCACCAGAATAATTAAGTACAACTGTTAAAAATGTTTTACAGGAAAACAATACGTTTTTCTTCCCAGTTAGTTTCGCAAGAGTGGGTGTCGGTTCATACCGTTTTTTTTTTTATTATTATTTCATAAAAGAACGCTTCCAAAAAAGCATTCTAGTATAATTTTCTGATTTCTAGTAGAATTTTGTATGTGTTGGTACGATTTACTCAATCTGGTTCTGCACTCAAGATAATACAACTCCGAATGACATCTACATTCTGCAAATCAACATGTCCAAAACGCTGCCGACGGCAAACAGCACATATTTGGATGAATCAAAGTTTTTCAGTTATTGTGTTACCGTTATTTATTATTTATAATTTGTTCCTTCCATGAAAAGTAGTGATAACAATGGTGAATAATTATTCTAATGCTGAGTGGGTGAATATGTTAAAGACATGTTTTCAAGGCGATGAAAATACTAGACAATCAAACCGGCCTTACGTGAAACGCTATCTTGACGAAACCCCACCTGAAAATACATTCGTGGTAACTGTTCAACAATTACGAGATTTTAGAAGTTTATGCCTCCAAATCACAACGTGGACGATTAGTTACATATAGGATTCTAGATGTCTAACCAGAACTTCTGGAGGCAGTTGAAGAAAATCTTGGTACAAGTACAAGAAGATTGGCCCATGAATTTGGCGTATCGTATCACAGTCAATTGTTTTGCTGTGTTTGTGCGTGGAGTGCCAATTCGTCAATTGTTATATGTTATTGTTTATTAATTTTAAATTGTAGTTCAAATGTTTAGTGCAGTGCAGTGATAACAATGAATATTTCGTCCATGGGAAGACATTGTTAGTGTAATATTATTATTAGTGATTAGTGCAATTCTCGGAAATTAATATTATTTAATGGTTATTAGTGTGTTTTTAATTTTTGATTATTATTAGTGATTTATTTTTGCTGTGTACAAGGGTATTATGGTTTATTTAGATGTAGAAGATATTTTTTTTCAATTAGGTATGTAAAGAAAGCCAATTTTTTATTATTTGTTTCAATACTAGAATTCTTTATGGTTAAATTTATTTATTTATAAAGGAGTATAGGTTTTTTTGTTATCAGAATTTATTTTTGATTTTATTAACATTTTTACTAAAATGGGAAAAAAATAATTCTATTGTAGAGACAACAATTAATAAATTAAGACTTAGACCTCGATCGATTCACGGAACAGAAGTGTATCGACCTTTTGTCAACTGATGTTCTGTATCCACATATAAAGTAAACAAATCTGCTTTTCCGTTCGTTAAAGTAGATGCTTCTTTATAAAATGATTATTTTCAATTTTGTTTCATTTTTAGAATTTAATTCAAACGGCATATTACCAGTTGTGTACTAATTTAAAATAGAATTGTGACGAACTGACAGTGGCAACACTGCCTTCAGTGACGTCATTTCTGTGAACGGCGTTTAGAAGATCCAGTGACCATCAAAATGTCAGTTGCTGGAGGACGAAAAAATTATCATAAATTCAAAATTTTTATTGCTCAAAAAATTTTTTGACAGTGCAAATCGATTGTACTCGACGAAATATATTGAGGGTTAAAATATAACGACGCATTTAAAACTCACCCTGTATAAGACTGTCGGATATTAACCGTAAAATAAGTTTTTCTAACTGTAAACAGAAACTGGAGAAGAAAATATTGTTACGCCACTGGACTGTGCAGACTGGTTAGATTTGGCTGGAATTGTACACGAACGGCCGGGAATATTCTGGAGTGCTCTAGACCGGGAGAATTGATGTATAAATAAGA
>JANEYF010000189.1:0-73311 GCA_029963845.1 Rhamnusium bicolor | reverse complement strand
ATCGTAACGGCGCGGCGGCCAATAATATCCAATTTTTTTTTTGAAAGAGGAGGATGACTTGCAACGCGCCAAGGGTGCGCGTAGCGCACGCAACTTACGCACATATCGGCGGTGGACCATTGGTTAGACTTAAAGGTTAGATCAGCTTGTTCCCCGCTAACGGGGAACGCGAATAGGGTGTAAAGCGCTCCGGGGGGCGCGACGAATTTGTTACGTAAAAGGGGTGCTTTTGCGCACATTTTGCCCTCATAAAGTTATATAGTTTGTCCGCGCGTTTTCGCGGGGTGGGGGGTGAATTTTGAAATATTCATTTTTTCGGAAACGCACATTTTCGGCAAAATCGCGGGGGCGTGTCGTTCTACGTCGCGAAAGACGCAAAAAGGTCTTATGACCGAAGTCGATCCGATGCGTCGTAGCGGCGTGGCGGCCTTCGACTCGCCGAAAATTTTCGATCGTCCGAAAAAAAATACTTCGTCGGCAGATTAAGGACCACGCTCCCGTGGGTAGGTAGTATTCGAGGAGAGGTTTACGTGAAAAATAAAGATGAGTGGGGAGTCGGGGAGGGGGAGCTAATTTCGGAACGCGCCTTTTCGGCAAAATCGTGGGGGGCGTGTCGTTTTCTGTCGCGAACGACGCAAAAAAAGTCTCATGACCGAATTCGATCCGACGCGTCGTAACGGCCTTCGACACGCCGAAAATATTCGATCGACCGAAAAAAATACTTCGTCGGCAGATTAAGGACCGCGCACGCTTAACTAATGCACATATCAGACTGTTCACCCTCTCATACTGTTCACCCATTCTCACTTGGTTCTACGTCATTTTACTGTCGTAACTAGATGAGATCCGCTTATCTACTCGACTAATACTAAATGTAATGATTTGAAATGTCATTGTTGAGAATAAATTCAGTCGTGAATTAAATGTTGCTATACCGGGTGTAAATGAAACCTTGCTCATCCCTCTATTTTCATTTTTTATAGAAATAAATTGTTGAAATATTAATATGTTGTTAGACACATAAAATTGCATTAAAATACAGTGTTTTCAATTTTTATGCACTTCCGGTTTCGCCGGAAATTACCCCAACTTGCTTATTTTAAATGGAACATTTTTACATTTTTGGAATCTTCGGTGAATACTGAATATAACAGTGTACATTTGTCTTTGATTTTGAGATTTGACAAATATTCATTTCTTAGATAAACCGATTTTCTCACCTTTGAAGGCTCCTATGTAAGAGAGTATTTATCATAAAATAGTAATTCAGTTTTTGCAATAGTAAGAAACCCCGTCACAAACATTTTTTGTAAATCGCAGCATTCTAAATCAAAAATTAAAATTTTCGTTAAAAAAAGAAATAAATAAAAAATCAAAGAGAATGTATACTCTTATAATCAGAAATCACTATAGATTCAAAAAGTGTCAAAAAATACAGGCTGTTCCATTTAAAATAAAAAAGTTGCGGTAAGTTTCGGCGAAACCGGAAGTACATAAAAATTGAAAATACTGTCTTCTAATGCAATTTTATGTGTATAACAACATATTAAAATTTCATCAATTTATTTCTATAAACAATGAAAATAGAGGGGTGAGCCGCTTTTCACTTACACCCGGTATAGTGGAAGTAATCTTCTCGCGTTAATTCCACTGCCATGACCAGGGATCGAACCCGGAATATTTTATGGGAGCCAAATGCGCTTGACACTTTACCATCTGTCAACAGATTGATATATTATTTGTTTATAAAATGGTGATTTAATAATATGGGAAGAGGACGAGCCTCTGGATTAAATTCAATAAGATTAGGTTAACGAATATTTTCAAAAAGGTATACTCGTCAGTCACTTTATAGAAATCATAAAAATTAGTAGGTACTAGTTCAGTTAGATGACATATTAGGTGAATATTCTTTGACATATTTAGTACAGTGAAATATGCATAAACATCAAAAAAGGACATTTGCGATGGTCCATGCGCTAATTTTTTGAATAAATCATGTTTGAACAAATTAAAATACTACCATAAAGTCAAATAATAAATTCAGGTTTCTAAACAGGAGAAAATAATTTGTTGTTCAAGGGTTCCGGTGAACTAAAGGCACTCACCATCTGATATCCATGGCACAGTAGAATTCCACGTCTTTGTCCATTGACGACCACCAAACTTTTGTCCTTATCTTCTGCTTCAATCCTACAATTCCAACATGAACTTTATGTGTTATGTCCAAACATCTATCTTGTAACACATCAAGCATTACTATTCTGTTTCCCCTCAGCAACACATTCTCCCAAATACAAAGTTCATTTTAAACGAGTTCGAAATTCCTTAAATCCTCAGGCCACTTCCTTTCTTCAAAATTAATACAGCGCCTTATTCGTGTCAGTTTAGCGTCCTCAGCTGAATGTTTCTTTATTTCCTTCAAGTTCATTGCTATGGAGGTGGCCTGTTCAACTACCTAAGAAATATGTTTATCCCCTCCCCTTTGTCTTTACTCTGAGGAATAAGTCTAGATAAACTATCACTTTTCCCAGGAATATGCCTTATTTTGTAGTTGAATCCCTGCAGTCTCAAGACCCACCGTTCAATCCTAGCACATGGTGTAGTCCTAGAGGAAAATAAAACCTGCAGAGGTTTATCATCTGTGAGCAGTTCAAATTTACCACCATATAGGTACAGTATGACCCACTTAAGATCGAAACACCCCTGTACACCCGTTAATTGATGCTTGATTAATTTTTTAACAAATTTTGGTGGTAAGCAAAGATCGATAAGGTGATTCTTTGAACTTAGTAACATGTGATATATGTGAGTAGCGTGCGATTTTATGGGGGTTTGAAAAGTCGATTTTTCAAAAAAAGTATTAGCGATTTCTTTATTTAAATTTCGATTTCATCATCGTAAAGAGCACCATTTAAAACCCCCAAGTATCAATTTTAAGTGGGATCACTTATCTGATTACTGAGATGTAAGCCCCCAAAAATCCAGTTTCTTCGTAAGTGATTAAGTTGTGTGAATTAAATTTTGGCAAAACTGATTGTGCATTTTTTGAACATTCACGGCATTTCTTTTTTTGTTCATTACATAATCAGTTTTTAAAAGTAAATAAATAAATAAATTCACAACGAAGTGTCTAAATTTATTTTTAACTGAAAAATAACAAAAATAAATAATTTTAACTCTAGTCAGAATTAACAAAAATAAATGTTTAAATTGTTGTGGCTTCTACCAAACCTCCATTTATTTCGACACATTTATCATATCGTTTCCGTATATTATTGACTGCATTCCTTAGCTGTTGCGGTGTAATTTCTTCACAAGCTTAACGTATTCTTGCGCAAAAATCTGCTCGATTTGTTGGACGTGCTTTGTAGATCTTTTGAGTTAAAAGACCCCATAGGAAAAAATCAAAAATTGTGAGATCGGGTGACCTGGGCGACCAATGAATTAAACCACTACCGCGGTCTATCCAACGGTTCGAAAAATTTTCATTTAGCCACTGTTTAACAATTCTTGCATTATCTAATTGAAAATGTAAATTTCGTATTTCCACAAGTGGAAGTTCATCTATTGCGTCCGATAATTCATTTCGTAAAAATGTAAAAAAAATTTGCGCATTGAGATTTCCATCAAAAAAAGAAGGGTCCTATTATTCTATCATTCATTATTCTGCACCAAACGTTGATCTTTTCTGAATATTGCCTTTTTGCAGTTAATTATCCAATTTGGGTATTCATTTGCCCAATACCGAACGTTTTGGGACGATACTACTTCATTTGTTGTGAACGTAGCTTCATCACTGAATAAAATATTTTTTAAAAAAATCTCTATTTTTCAGGTACTTGCCTTGTGCCCACAAACAAAATTCCATATGTTTATCTTCATCGCCCTCTTCTAAACTATGGTTCTGATATACATAGCATTTCATTTAAAAAAAACGTTACTTGACCCTGTAGAATCGTCTTGGCTCACCCTATATATTCGAGAACAATTTCCGGTTATAGACTTTTTTTCTAGTTTACTTATGTTTTTAAATCAAGTTCCTAGCTATCATAGAACTCGAGATATCGAAGTCGGACGTACTATTGCCCCACCCTGTATAAATATAGATTTAATAATTTAGATTAACTGAACAAACAATTTAAAGGGGAGTAGGGAATTTAAATAATATCTACAAATGTTAGGACAATTATTATAGAAAATTATATAGAAAGATTAAATGTCTGTTTGGAAAATAATGGTGGAATTTTACAAAACATAGTATTTTTGCTTGTTTTTTTGTATGTTGGTTGTAATACATATTTAAATTGTTAGTCTTATTAAAAAAATCATTTAACCTAAACTTTTTTTATGTGTCTTTATTATTATATTTATAATAGGGAGGAAAAGAGCTAATTAAATATGTCTAGTGTCCCATTAAAAAACATGATTATGTGGCGCCCCCTGTATATTCATTAAGATAAACACAAACTAATAGCACATGCGCAAACTTGGTGAACTATGCTGCCGGTCCATTTTTTAATTTTTTTTCAAACTATGATTGGAAGAATAAGAAACGGGTTCAAAAAATCGAATATTCAGCTGATCACCCTGTAGAAATAAAAATAAGAAGTCAAATAGGTCTTCAAAAAACATTAAAAAGCAAAAACAGTCTCAAACTCTTATGTAAAGTGGCAGTATTAGTATTGTTGCATAAGGGTTCAATCATGTTTTCGGTATTAGTCAATCGTTGAGTGACGCTCTGGGATTTACAAAGGCCGCCGAAGCGCCTAGGTTAAAAAGGCACAGAACGCGGCGCCCCTTATTCACAGTCCGGGTCTGTTTTCGCCTCTTCGAATTTAGGTAGGTAAATAGCACGGTTTATATGTTTATGAACCGTGGGTAAATAGTATCTTTTCTCAGCTGTTCTGTGCTTCCTCCTGGCGGCAGTCCGCCCTTATCATTGGTTTAGGCGGAACTGCATCTTTCTATTTTTGCACACTTAGCTGTACTATTTGAGTCTTTTTAATTTTTATTTTTTTATCTCGTATATAGGTATCTATAGGTATAATTATTGTTTATAGGAAACGAATAAAAATTAATCTTCTTACTTCATGAATTTAATTTGTTTTTCTGATCCTTTGTCCGTTAAATTTTTATCTACTATTTGAATAAGATTGTAGGGCCTATTCGAGTCATTTTCTGTGTGCATAGTGCATATAAAATAATTATCTTATCTATTTAAAGCTATCTATTTAAATATGAAACATCTTCCGTTGCGCGTCTCGTATCCAGTAGTTAACCGTGCCAAAATCAATATATGAGCACGACTCTTGATACCAACAACACTTGAACACGCACGTTTTTAAATTTTATTGGGAAGTGAGAACTCATTAAAATAATAATTTGCTATCCCCCTATGTGATATTGTTTATGTTTACTTGCTTTACTCGTTACCCGTCTATGTGCTGTGCTACGTTCCACATGCTAAGTTGGCATTGATCGTGTATGTTGTGGAAAGTGTGGTGTATACGTGTTTTGTTTTAAATATTGGTTCCTTATTAATACCTCATCATGGAGGATGTGTATCTAAATGCTTTACAAAAACAGAAGTCTAACATGAGCTTTTATTCCGATTTTGGTGGAGAGGGAGAGCCAGATCAGAATAATATATTGGAACAAAGAATAGGTTAGTGTGTTAGGTTATGTTTTCTGATGTATTGATTTTTTACCATCAAAATCTAAGACGCAAAAGTAAATAAGATTTTTTCCTTTATTTTGACAGAAAACTGAACTGACTATTCCAAAATCGAAACAATTTGGTTCATTTTGCTTTAAATATGTGTGCTACGGTCTATTTTTAGAATCATGTTCGTGCTTTGCTTATTTTAATAATTATTATATTATCTACTGGAACATGAAAACTATAAATGGTAGATACTTACCCTTAGAACTCACTGACTAAAATGTATATAGGGTGTATTATTATATGCAGTACAATATTTACAGGGTGAGTAAAATTATCTAACTATGGAAAATTAGTCTCTATCTGTTGCAATTATAATTTTATTTTTTTCATTAATAGCGGCGTTGCCTCATGATAATATGTGGATTTCCACAAATAGTGTCATCCGAGGTGCCATGGAAAAATTCTTCAAATAAAAGTTGAAACAATTTGACGTAAACATGTTTATCGTCTTGCGATATGACAAATTGTCGTGATATGACGTTTTGATATGATATGACGTCAGTTATGTACATATTTTGAATGAAACCATAAACTTTTTGAATTATGCACATACGAGGAGAACTAAATAATACAATTGAACCCAACTTACCTCTTTTCATTCCAAAAGTGATTCGTTAAGTCGCTATTGAGGCTAAGTTCTTACGCAAATTGTTATTTTTATCAACAGTTTTAGATACTAATAATAAAAAAAGTTTCCGATGTGGTGCGTACTTTTGCCTGGCAGGGTATATCTAGGCACTCAATCATTATCCCTCTATACACAAAATAATAGGTAATGGTTTACTGAAATATTGCTTGAAAGTGTGAGCAAAAATTTGGTTTAATGCCGATATTGAGTTTAAATTTTCTTAAAATTGGTATTTTTCAAGAAAAAATTGTTTTTTTTTCAAAATCCCAAAATGTCTCGCGGGAAGACATTCTTTTTCAAAATGCTAATAACCAAAAGTGTCAACAGCTACTTTTCCTCCCGTAAAATGCACGTTTTCACCCTGTATTATTTCTGCTGTGCATGGAAAGGCACTACGAAAATGTCCGTGAAATAGTCCATAAATTACTCTTTCCGAACATTTTTGTTTTAAAAATTTTAAGCATTTTTAAAGTTACGAGGTTATAAAAGTGAAAAGTAAAATTTCTCCCTTAACGTTTCAATGACGCTCAGTTTTCAAGAAATTATCCTTCAACCAGAATACAAAGAGTTAAAGTAAATAATGATATCTAATATTGATAATTCTCTTAGTGAGTCCTTATCGCTAAACATGTGCGTGCCATAAGGGACAGTATTGGGTTCACTACTGTTCCTTGTATACATATGCATACAGATAAAACTACGAAGTGGCGAACACACGGCTATTAGTATGCGCAATTTACTCGGATATCCAGAGTCGCTAAGCAATGTGCGCGATTTAATCTCACGGCTCATAATTATATGAATTCATGCAAGGCTAATGTAGATATATTAACATCGTAGATTGTAAATGGGTATTCATCTCGGCATTTACATTAAAGATGATGAACATGGAAAACCAGTAAAACATAAAGCGCGACTAGTTGCACGAGGATTTAGTCAAAAATATTTATTAGACTACAATGAAATTTTTGCACCAGTTGCAGTCGCTCGTATAACAACTTTCAGATTTCTAATAACCTTTACAAACAAACACAATCTATTAATCCATCACATGACTGTTAAAACCGCATTCTTATATGGTATTTTAAAAGATGAAATATCTTTGAAAATCCCCCCTGATGGTATGAAAGCCGAAAAAGGTGTAGTTTACTCAACGCTTTAAGTATACCCGTGGTCATGCTTCTGATGATGTGAGCGATCACATCTTTTGGATTTTGTGCCCATAAAATGATAGAATATTTGACAGTTTTCCTAATGTTTCCTGAAGCCGGTTAATTGTTTTGAAGTGCCTTACCCAATAAATCCCACATATGTTCAATGGGATTCAAGTCAGGAGAACGCAGTGGAAGAAGATTGTGATTAATTCCGCGAGTTTCAAGGACGTTGAATACTTGCCGAGTACGATGGAGACGAACGTTATTATCAGTAAAACTAAAATTTTCGCCAAGAGCAGCTTGAAAAGTCGTCACAATATTACTGACAATATCATTGGCATACATTTGTCCAGTCATGGTCTTCCTGCAAGATGGTGCGTTCTCCAACACATTCCCCCCCATGCCATAATACTGCTGCCTGTAAAAGCTACTATGGGTTGTATGCATTTTTGACTGTATCTCTCCTCTGGCATCTTCCAAACTTGTAGAGCTGTGCAAGCCGAAACTGAACTTCATTTTAATGATCGCTTGCTCACCTTAAACTGGTTGCATGGCCAGCTAGACTTAACCGAGGGGTTTTATATGAAGGATGACTTGACAGGTTAAACTCTCTGAATCCATTGCCTACTGATTGAACACTTTCTATAACCCCATGTGCCGAACGTAAGGCGCTTCATACTCGAGAAGCATGAAGGGTAGGATTCCTTCATATTCGTCGAAGATAACGATCTTGTCGCGGTGTTGTAGACCGGGGCCTACCACTTCCGGGCAGTTCTTGTACAGAATCAGTTTCCAAAAACCATTGGAGCATTGCCGTTTTCGACGAGTCATCAAAGTCGACACAGGACTCTCTCTTGGATGGTTTTATTGGATTTTACTCGGATTCTACCTGAATACAGGCTTCTTTTGGATACTTGGATTCTTCTGGGGTACCTAGTCTACCCTTGGGCTGAGCTTTACTAATCAGCCCTGGCAGAGCTTGTCCGAATATAGTTTCTTACGTACAGGGCGTACGCCGTGGCTAGACGGTGTGATTCCTGGACTTCAGATGAGTCGTGGATCACAGATAAGTCACCTTTTTTAATATACAGGGTAATTTTACATCATATTACCATTTGCCAATATTTCATATTTATAGTTATGTGTTTTACGTGCATATACAATTTCTGGTGTATCTCGCTTAGTTGAAGCGGCCAAGCGTCATTTTTGCTAACAATATTTTATTACCTGGTACGATTACCATACGCCTCCTTTTGTGCACAAACGGCGGCCCTATTTCATAATCTTACACTGTCAGTTGCTGCATACGAAGTAAAGAAGTAGATACGCATGTTATCTTATTAGTGATTTTCATTAAATGTTAAATATTGAATAGATACCTACGAGGCTTTCTTCGCCATAAAACCACCCGAACTCACACCCAATTTTCTCGGCTATAATATAGAGCGCTAGCTGAGTGCGTCATTCGCTACCCACTGCCTGCGAGGCGGCACACTATAATAAATCTTTTTTGTTACTACGCTTTTAGGGGTGAACAGCCCAGACTCCTATATTAAACACCTCACGCTTACGAAGCGAAACGTGAAAACATCCAAAATCCAAAACATAACAACCGATTCCAAAGCCTACTAATGACTCTTTGGCTTACTCCTAATTCTGTAGCAACATCGACTTGACACAAGCCAGCTTGGAGCATACAATTGCCTTATTGCCATTAGATTATATTAAATGACGTTCTTGCTTCCATATTTGTTCAAAAACTGCACAGAGTACGTTTCAAACACATATGAACGCAATTAACTACAGAATGAGAATTAATTGTATCTATTGGAAAATTAGAAGAAACAAAAATTCGATAAAAAAGAGATATAACTTTGGACATCTAAAAAGTGTGCAGAAACATACACATGGAAACATTTTTTTTCAGGGACGTATCAATTGTAATTTTTTTCAATATCCTTAGCTTCCTGTGCACAGTGTAGTTTGTACATATGATGTGTGTCCCCTCATAATTATTATTCACTGTACTTCTTGAGGATAAATTAATTTAAATTGACAAATTGAAAATAAAATATTTGCATATTTTTGATGATAATTTTAATTGTTATTACATTCTCCAGCACAAGATTGTGTTTTATTAGAATTTACTGTTATTTTGTTTTTCTCAGTCATTATGAAATAAAATAATTGATAAAGCTATATCGCTTACGCAAATGGTAGGTTATCAGAGTTTTTGCTTTCAAATTGTTATTTTTATTACTAAACACCAATACTAAATCTGCTTATTGCCACTGGTGTTAAGGTGTCGACACCAGACCCCAATACCAAAAAATTTTTGTTCAAATTTTTGTTGATGCCGACACTTTCTGATGTGTTGATAATTTTGCCGATCGCCATTAAAATGTTTGTCGCATATCTTTTCGTTTTCATCTGAGTATTACAGTGTAGATTAAAAAATGTTTTTTAATATATAGATTATGAAGCAGTTTATCTTCAATATCATTTATGTAAATTAAACTTATACAATATTTTTTCTCATACATTCACAAAGAAAATAAAATTTTACATACAATTCTGTAATAAAAGTTATACGATTTTATTTCTATACGACAAATTTGTTGAAATTTTCGTGAAATTATAAATGTAAAGATTATTTCAAATTTATTTGCAACATAAAAAACGTCGGCTTCTTTGATCTCTTTATCGCCGTCAAAGAAGCCGATGTTTTTTATGTTGCAAATAAGTATGAAATAAACTTTATTACCTTATTTTTGCCCAAACCTGTATATTTTTTATTTTGTTCGATACACGTTTTTTCCCTTTTTAACTATATATACCCTTTATAGTAAAGATATTGCTATAAAGGCTGTTTCCTAAATTATGTCGAAACTTTCAGGAGGTGAATCCGTGGATGATTTTAAAGAAAACAGTTCCAATGACCATGGGTCAGGAAATGCTTCCTTGCTATTATGGCCCCTCAAAGTTAAAGAAAAATAAGTTTTTTTGACATATTTTTAAAATGGCTTGGCACATCGGTTATATTTCGCACGTGACCAGTAGCCAACTCTATTTAATTTCGACACAATAGCTTTATTCTAAAGGTGAAAGATTGGATTGGAAGATTGTTATGACAACTTTTTTCATATGGACCAATTTTTACACACCCCGTGGATTCTTTATTAGTAATGATATCAAAAAACTTACCAAAGTTGTAAAGCAGTTCATGGATATTTTAATGGCATTAAGAAAAAAAAATCGTATAAATCGTTTTTGAAAATAAAAATTTTTTTGTTTCTTTTTTTCAAATGAAACTATATTTTTTCATAATAATTGTATTCCTTATTTTTTATTATTTCAAAAGCATATAATTTTTATAAATTTTATTAATTAATAAATAATAACAGTTTCTTACATTTAGAATGTTTTAACTTAATAAAGATGCCGTCGATTAAAACAGTGTCATTTTTGACATTTCTAATAGTTATAAACTTGTCTTAACTGTGCAGTTTAGTTTTAATAAGCGACAAAATACTATACAAACAATTTACAGTACATAAACTACAAATAAAAATGAACTACAATAATGAAGACTTATTAAATTAGTTGATAATTTATGGTGAATATAAACAGTTAGTAATTTATGGTGAATGTAAACAAAATAGTGTTAAAATGGCGGAAAAGTTTGTTGGATATTCCAACAAAGTGCCAGTACATAGTAATTTCTTTCGAACTGTGTGTAACAAATTTGTTACAAATTTTTCACATCGGAAAAAGAAAATAGTGAGGAATAAATTAGTTACCAATAATGAATAAAAGCAAATGAACGTGATGATTGGCCGCTAGATTTAACATGTTAGACATGTTGAAATCAGTTTTAAAATTTTTTTGGTAAAAGAAAAATGCATCCTTATAAATACAAATTGGTTCAAAGAGAATATATGAAAATGATAAAAATAGACAAGGCAGCATTCTGTTAATGGTATCTAGTAAAATGTGAAAAAGTTGGTGAGACAATAATCCACATTTAACCTAACAAGGAGATGTTCAAGAAAAGGGTCATTTATTTAATTGTTGGTCTACTAAATAATCGATTGGTAGGTTCTTTTTCCTAACAGCTGTAAGAGATCAGTTGTTTATACAACATGAACTATCGGTGTTCTTAGATAAATATGCCCCTAGCTGATTTAACGCATATGTATTTCCAACAGGATGGAGCACCAGCGCATAATTCAAATATTGTTATCCAACAATTATTGCTCTTTTATTATCGTTTGATCTGTACAAATGAACAAATTGTTGATGGAGAACCTACGGTAATGTTTCCGGTACGTTCGCCAGATTTAACAATCCTGGATTTTTTAGATACAGCTTATGCTGCGCAAAATTACGTATTTTTGAAATAAGAAAAACATAAGGACTACAGCTATGAAAAAACATATATAGCGTTTTATTTGAAAAAACACATTTTTTTATTTTCAAATTTTTTTTATAAAAAATGTTTATCTTAATGACGTTAAAATCTCCAACAAATGCTTTACAACTATGTATTTGAAGATTTTTGATATCATTAATAATAAAGAATCCGCGGTGGGGGGTTTCGTAGGAGTGGCGGTTTTCACAAAAAACGAATAAAACCAAAATATAGCGCCCCCTTACAATAACAAAACTATATAAAATCTAATTTTGAAAGTTATTCGCGATCAAGTGCTTACGTGACAAAGCCATTGTATCCAAATAAAATGACAGTTGTAGTCGCGAACGGCTACTGGTCATATGCGAAATATGAGGAATATAGAATCTCTCCGCTATCTCCAATTTTAAACGAAATTCATATTTCCATATTGATATTTGTATAACAAAGTTTTCCAAGGAATCAATCTATCTAAACAGTAACTTTCAAATTCCATTAAAACCGCCTAAAATTAAGTGAATAGATTCGAGTTTAAATTCAAAATCCATTATTTCCACCCAACCATTACAATCAGTTGCCGTTATCTCCATTTTAGCCAATAGCAGCGCTCTGTTCGCTATGAGCACGTGGATAAAGGTCTCATCTCATCAACTGTTAGTTGTGCTTTACAAGTGTGGCTGTGCTTTTAAGGAATAAAATGGATGGATATACAACACCAATAGATATTTTTGTTTAATTACTAGTTTATGTTCCTTATAGAGTTATAAAATATTTTTTAATAAACGCAACTTTCGCATTTTTCGTCTATTTCTTACAATTCAAAAAAGAAAAAAAATTGATAATCACTTGACAACTACGGCGAATGTTGTAATCAAATCTTGTTAAATTCCGCTATATCCATGATTACAATGCAAAAAACCTCTGTATTCATTATTCACAATCAAAATCCGCTATCTCCATCTAAAATTCGTCAAGATAAACAAAAAAAAGTACCTATGTTGAATTTTTTTAGCTAAACTACACTATTTTGCTATAAAAAAAGGTGTAACAATGTTTTTGCGTCAATTTTTGGGAGGATAGTTAAGTTGGCATTTTTTTTTCGTTTGCTGTAAAATTTTACTTTTTGGAGTTAGTGGGATTTGTTTCTATATGCCTCATATGATCGATATAAGTCAACCCACTTTAAAAATATGTCAAAAAAACTTTTGTTTTTTTTTTTTTGGGGGGGGCAAAAATTTTTTTTTTTTTAAGTCCCCCAGGAAACCACGCGCGGAGGTTTTCGCCACCATTTAAGGGACAACCTGTGCAAAAATGCTGTCGAGGATAAATGTCATATGTATTCTGCATTTATTTGATTGTGAGTAATCCGGAACCCCCTCGCACCGAGGGGTTTGCCACTTGTTACGCCACTGTAAGTTATGGTTCCTCTGTAATTTTTGTTAGCGGGATGGTATAAAATTAATTCAGTGTTTATAAATTTTATACAAAAAATATGAGTAGTCGAGGGCAAAGCAATATTAATAGATAAAGAATAGTAAGATAAGCATTCTTAAAACATTAAGCAACCATATGAAAATATTCTAGGGATTAATCATATTATTCTGGTTGATTATAATATGCAATTGGATGTTATTTGAATGTGAAGATATTTTGTAAGATTAATTTTCACATATAAAAAATCTAGTCTAATTTTGTAACACAGAATTTGTTTTTATACTCAAGCTTCGAGTCAAGAATTTCTTAACCAGTTTATTATAATTAGAGTCCGGATCCGAATATTAGATTCCAGGGACCTGCAACAGGAATTATGGCGTATTTTAATCCCAAATAAAGCGGGTACATTTTAGTCAATTAATTTAACTTTTGATGTTCTCATAAAATGAATCGACTCTTTTACATGTCAAAAACTAAATAACGCAGTCCCTACTACAACAAAGTAAACAAATAAGCAGCTTAAGAGAAATAATTATTTTAGGTATTTAGCACATGTACAAAAAATGATAATTATTTCTCTTATGGAGATTGGTAGGTAGCGATAAATTAGGTCAATTCATTAGGTGTTTACAATATAAATATGTAATATCAATTTAAAAATAAGCTGATTAAAAAGTTGGCATTTTTATCTAGGTCACGTTAAGAGTGCGTTTTCACGAAGAGTGCAAATATATAAATCGCTGTTAACATTTTTCTGTTGGTACTCTTAAAAATTGAAAATAACCCTAAATACAATATAGATCTAATATAATAAAATTACAGTCAATGCTTACGCGTATTTTTTTTTATTAATAGGAAATACGATTATTTAGTTTCATAAAATGACACCGAATAAAATATACGTATTTCTTATTAATAAAAAAAAAAACGCACCCGTGCCTGTAATATTATATATTAAATCTTTATGGTATTTAAGATGAACTGTTTGTTTTAGCTTTTTGTTCTCATCAATACAAATATTTTAACAACGATATAAAGTTTTATGTTGGTAATCCTGACGACAAGGGCATGCTAACGCAGCCTTTAATGCTACATATTTTAACGTCCGGTTTACGATACAAGTCTAATATTATTTCAGTGTTCACCCTGTGAACGTCGTGTGTAATATGTATACTTTTTAAATCGGAGACTGTTGTGGAATATTTTGAAAATGTCACATCCACTTCCCCCTCGAAGTTGTTATAAATCGATAGATAAAGAAGAGTTTGATGGCAAAGAACTTCGGTACAATATTTGTGAGAAAATACTGTCATGGACACAGGTTTTACAGCATGTTGTAACTGAAAATCATAAAACATGTGAGTGGTAGTATGAGGTGATACTGAAAGACAAAACTATTTAATTTAGATTTAGTTAAAATGATGGCGTCGTGTAATATTCCGTGGAATAAACTAGATAACCCTCATTTTAAACAGTTTCTGCAAAATTGTGTTAGTGGAGAGTACAATAACCTTACTACGGAATCCATATCAAGGAAAAATTATATATCGTCGGTGCGTAAAGAAATTAAAGCAGAAATTGTTTCCGAGTTGCAATATAAACATGTATGGGTTAATGTAGATGAAACCGGCGCGCCGACGCTTATGGTCAGAACATCGCAAATGTATTGTGAGGGGCGATGGATGAGACAGTGGCAATGCCAGCCCGCTTAATATCAACAAAGGTGTTAGAACACACAAATGTAGAAACGATACGTGAATGTGTGGATAGCAGTCTGAAAACATTATGGGGCGAGATCTGAAAATAATAAAGGACGTTTGTAACGAATGCAACTGTGTATATGAAGGCGGCTGGACAGTTCTTAAAATACACGTATTATAATCCACTACATGTGGCATGTTTATCATTTCTGTGCATATGTTTACACCGGTATCCTGGACTTAGCCCTGATATTGACGTCATATAATATTCGGATTCGGACACTAATCATAATAATTGTAATTATCATATATCGTGCCCAGCGATGTTAAAAGTAGAACTGATTAAATTATCATTTTTATTTTGGAGATTAAAATTTTTTAAAAGAAAAATTAATCAAAGCCATGAAGGACATACAGCTAACCTTTTATATACTAATCTTTTGTAGGCTAGATTGTATCTGATATTTAATAATATGTCAATTTATTTCAGGTCGAAGTCTACTTTTTTTGTTTTGTCAAAAGAATTATTGTCGAACTTCTCTAACTCGAACCACTTAACTCCCCCGAAACTGTTCGAGAAAATTTAAGTTAAAGAAAATACTTTTAAAACGAAGTATATATTAAGAGCAGAGAAACATAATCGAGTTATAGAGAATATTTCGAGATATAGAAGGTCGAGTTATAGAAGTTCGACTGTATTTTTCATTAATTTGTTAAGAAAAATTAGCCAAATTACTTAAAAAGTCAAAATTTAGAAACTGGCAAGTTTGTTTATGACTGAACCCTGTATATAGTTATTTTGAATAAAGTAAAATTAATTGTTTGTTTACTAGTATTGTTATTGTTATAATTAATCATAATTATTGTTATGCTCACTAATCTAATATTTACTTCTATTTTTAGAAAAGTTTAAATTTATTTTTAGCCATTTATTCATTATTATATTTTTAACTGAAAATAAAATACTTATCTAATATAATATAACAAAATTTATTTTATTTAAAAACAAGTTGTTTACAAAGTTTGGTTATTACTGTAATTTTGGTACATAGAAAAGATTCATGTTCAACAGATTTTATTTGTCGACCAAAAAATTAAAAAAAAACAGGAAAAAATGTAAAACAATATAAATTTAATTTAAAGTTAAATTTATCTTACTTTCCAACTATTTAAAATAAATAAAAAGAATGGGTGCCTACAATATAATATTGAAAACTTACAGAAAAATCACGGTCTGATTTATATACTTTTAAGAAATCGTTACGTCTGTCTGTGTATCATGATTGCGGTCCTTTGGTATTTGCAAACTAGTTGCACTGGCTCACAAGAACACTATTTTAATAATTAATTTTATTGCATTTATAAGTTTCACAAATCATTTGAATTAATTATTAAAATAAAGATTAAGGCATTAGAAATCATAACTTAATTTGCAAATTATTGACAGCCAAGTATAAGGCGTTTGTCTACAGCACATTACATTCCTTTTACTTATAAAAAATATATGGGATCAAAGTTTTTCAAAGGAAAAGTTTCTGTACATAAAAAAGTGCCCAATAAAGAATTTTATTGTCTGCATAACAACGTTATTTTCTAACACCAAAAGAAAATTTCCCAGCAAACACCCATCACTGGCCCATCACTTATAAATAAATTACCTACATGCCTTTATTAAAGCGATGGGACAGTAATGGCAAGGAGCCCTAAATTAATGAATATAAATGAAACACCGGCCAGCACTCGGCCATTGAACAGTTTGCCAATGTTGGCTGTATATTGAATTTTTAACATTAAATTTTTACATGACAATAATGAAAAATGATTATTGTACCATTACAATATACATGATGTTTCATAGGGAAATATACATATGTACGTTAACTGTGGATGTTGACCACCTAGGTGGTTCCAAATAATTCATAGTTAAGAGGTCTAATAACCTTCGTTACTAAGATACAGTGATTTTGTCAATTTTTTTCTTAAGCCACAGCATACGAACCACTTTGTATAAAAAATTTATATTCCGTAGGTATGTTTTAATTATTTTACCGAATCGATTAACGTATTATCCAAAGTAGAAATACAGGTCCAGCTTCATAAAAAAATATCAATTCCGTATATTCCATAAACAACATTTTGTATAACAATATTTTGAAAATCTGTTTAGATGTTTGAAAACAATGGAAAAAATAAAATAAATAGTATACTTTCTACATTTCCGCATTTAATTCTACAAGGTTTATTTTTTAACACAAATTCAATTTTATAGGAAATTTTATGATGCAAAATGTTTTTATTGTGAAATTAACAAGATTATTCGCCCTTGAATAATTAAAACGCCAAAACATGTTACTTTACTGTCATAAAAGTGTTCCAAAAAGTATTACAGGTCCGACCTTAAACCAGAATAAAATTTTTAATTTGAAAAATAATAAATATTCGCTTAATTAATAGGAAAAGAAGCATCCAATATGAATAAATAACTTAATTCTCTTTGCGTTTCACCTAAACGTATGTACCAATGAATTACAGATGTTAAATGTAGGCAAATGGAAATGGCCAATGGTTCAGTGCTAATACGTTAGACTTGAGACAAAGCTGTTTAGGTTCGAATCCTGGCTAGGGCATGGATGTATAGTGGCGTTTTTAAAATACTGAACTATTTATTAAGCGAATACTTGGTCTGTGGTCTATAGGCGTTTTAATACCCCCGGCGACCTTGTTTTGCTGTTTTGATTTTATATGTGGGATATTTCAAATGACCCACTTGCGAAAAGTTAGAGGTTTAAGAATGTTCGATATTTAGAACCGTTCTGGAGTATAAAATAGCTTCATGGTCGAGTGGTAAAAACACTCATGTTTGATTCCCGGTCGAGGAGCTGGGTTTTTTTTAAAAGCAGAGATTAATTCAAGCATACTCGGAAATTAGATGTATATTTGTTATCCACACAAGATATGTCGTACCTTTACTTGCATTGTTTAATTTAATGTTAATAAAGTTCTGGACTAGAAGTTATTGGAAAATTCTACTATTTTTAGGAGGTTCGAGGAAGTACCAAAATAGAAAATTATAGAATAAAATTCATTTATGGGGTCCCTATGAGTAGTGCTTCGGCAATAATTCTCTAGAAACTTCTGATGGTTTTAAATTTATATGAAATCGTGAGACGTGCAAAAGTCTCTAACCCAGTGGTATTCAAACTTTTTGGGTGGGGCCACTTTAGGATTGCTAACTTCAACTTCATAATTTCAAGGACAGAAGGGTTAAAAAATCCATGACATAAAGGAAAATAAAAGGACACATGACGCATTGGAATTTTGCTTTTTGGAAAGTATAAAAGTATATATACTACTACTACATAAACACATAAACACCACATAAATTAGACAACCCCCAAATCCAAAGCTGCATGGGAAGGGGTTACACTGATGAAAAAATATGCACACACAACCCTAGACACAACCAAGTGGAAGTCAGCAGGTAGTAAAACCAGATACGTTTGTCACTTAACGGCTCTATTCCACTGTGCTACCGACCTCGCTATCAACATTTAAAATATCAAAAGTTTTTATTTGCTTATGTCCCAGAGTAATGCCTAGATAACTCAGAAGCGGTTTTAACAATATTAGCAGTGCCGGTTTTACCACTACGTAAAAAAGGACACCCGCTTGACAGAAATTGGATCAAATGTTAAAATCCAGAACATTAAGTGTTCCAGGGGTCTTGGATGGACACAAAAAGGGGGCCCCAGGACGTCCTTCCTAATCCAGAACGATTGTCATCCCTAGCCACACTACCAACAATTTTGATTGCTCTGGTGATTCAAGTGTCTAGCGTTCTCAGGTACATTCTCTGTATTGTGGTTTTGGATTCAGTCAGTGACTTCCATGCATTTGTTGAAATTGTTGAAAGGCAGCTGATAAGACATACTCAAATTGAGACCCGAGCAGGCTTCTCTGCGGTCCTAAATTGGGTCGTGATTCATAGTTTGAATACCCCAGCTCTAACCAATCAGAAAAAAATATTATTTACAAAGTGTTAAATTTGGGTACCATATCTAAAGCGATGACGTCATTCTCTACAAACATATTTCTACTGTTGACATTAATATTCTTTATAATAAATCAGAACAACTGCCATATACCAAAAAAAAAAGAACAACAATAATGACGAGGAACTTGGAAATAATAGGGTGACGAAAATAAGAAAACTTGACAGTGACTGGATAAACACAGTGGCGACAACAGCCAGTCATTTTTAGTAGACTGAGCAGTGGCGTAGCGAGGGTTGATGGGACCTCGGTGCAAAATATTCGCTGAAGCCCCTCCCTGATTGTTAAATAATAGAAATTAAAAAAAATTGAAATGTAATTTATTGAATATTGATATAAACAAATTTGGATGACATGACGTATATAACAGAGGCAGACTGACATAACAGAGGCAGTCACTACAGTATACAGTTCTTACATTGTAAGTTTCTCCCAGCTCCCCACTGTTTCACCAATTTTGTTTGTCTCCACCAATTAACGTTTAGTGTTTTTTCGACGACACATGTTTTACAGCGGATTTGCGCGTATGACAGTCTAAAGTCGCACTCTTTGCAACAGCGCATGACGCGGACTGCCTCGAACATTTTTACATTCACTAACCCATTACACTATACATAAAATATCGAATAAATAAAAAATGTCTTTACATACAACAGATCTCTAGCTTGAAAGTTCTCGAACTGAACAAAATTGCTAAATGCATCGAGCAATGATGTAACCCCCCCCCCCCGGCAAAATACAAGGTCAATACGACGGGTAATCAATACGGTGACTAGTCGCATAACAGCTGTGCTTTGCCTATGGACCAAAACGATATTCACAATTATTAACTACTTTTATAAATATGACTACTGATTTCTCATCGACCGTTTTTACTTGGCAAATAGGTTAATTAATCTTTTTACTTGTATTTACACATTTTTGTAAATAGACTGTCAGATATTACAAATTAGTTAGAGGCTCCTGCGGCGCCCCTAACCCTCGGGAGGCCCTGTGCGTCGCATACCATAGCTACGCCACTGAGGTTGAGGGCTGCGTGCCGTTTATATAATTCGCTGGCTCGTGAATTTGAAAACAACCAATACAATTTTCAAAGGCATTGAGATGGCAGTGGTTCATACATGTGAAAATAAATTAAAACAACTTTTAGGCAATCCATAAGGCAAAATTGCTATAAATGAAAGGTCGGATATACGAAATTAGTTGTAAGGACTGTAATCAAAATTATATTGGGCAAACGAGATGATAAATTCAGACTAGGTTTAAAAGGCAGATGGTTCATCTCAAATATATAAGAATAGGTAAGTTTAGTGTTGTCCAACATGCGTTTGAGAACAGCCAATAAGTAGATATTTTAGCAATTTAAGATTAATTAGAAATGTAACAATAGACAGTTGGATGCGTTTGGAAGCTTAGAGCTTAGAAATTATAAAAGTACCTAACAAAGTGTAAATAGTAACACAAATAGTCAGCTTTACTGGTTAACGGTTATCGTATTTTTATTTTGAATATAGAAATTTGGAAATAGGTACTTACCTGTTTCCAAATTTTTATTTGCAAAATAGTGCCATATAACCATTTGCTTGGAGCGCATTCCGTTCACAAAAATATATAAAAATCTAAATTTGCCCAAAAACTGGGTTATGCTGTTACTTGCACACGTTGCATCATTTTAACACAAATTATTATACGTTTCATTGGTAACTTAAATCACCAAGGCGAAATGCGCTGCGATCAGATTAGTAAAAATCAACTGATTCTTGGTTTGTTTACATTGGTATTATTTGCTTTTGTGGGTTCTTTCTTAGGTAGAAAAATATATATTACATTAATCGAAAGTTGGTAAGTAAATTCAATAAGTTTTACTTACTTTGCACTCTTTTTTATTAACTTGTGGAAGTACTAACCTGAAAATGTCACGATTACAAGTTTATGTACATTTTATATTACAGTCCGCTCGCTTGAAAGGGAAATGCATTGCCGAAATTAATGCTTTTCCATCAATTATGTTTTCTCCCATATTTTTCTTCTCTATTTTCTCCACAATACCACAGCTATTAGTGATATAAACAAACCCCGCGTCTTTCCTGGAAAAATAGTGAACGTGGATTGTCCTATTCACATTTTTTCCTTGAGTGACAATTGTACATACAACAGTTCGTATTATGCACTATTTTCTTCGTCGTATTGTGAAATAAACGTTGTTTAAATATAAAACGGTAGTAAAACCCTATAAAAATGTGATCAAATGAATGTAAACAAAAAGCATAACAATGGCCACCTGGCAATATCTCCTAACTCATAGAGTGGTAGTTTTCTTACGTTACCTTATAAAATCTGTAGTACTTTTTTGAGGCAGTTGTTTTTTTGTAATGCATTTTATTATAAAGTTCATGCAAACATTTTTTTTTCTAAAATTAGAAAAATCGGTGATATAGGAGATATTGATTTTCTTACTTTGTAAGATAGGATTATTAGACACAGGTTGAGTAGTGGTTTAGGAGAAAATGATTTATATACGAAAACAAACTTAAACTTTATTTAAATGCCACAAATAACATTCGGACACACACAAGTATTGTTTACTTGTGTGTGTCCTTTGGCAAAACTGACTTTAGGTCTTGTAGGTGTAACCATTTTTCTTTTTTAATTTTGTGTGGAGAATTATGTAAAGGATAGTCTATAATGGGTTGCATATTTTTGTCGCACAGGAAGGTCCATAAAATCATGGTCGTAATCAAGTTTAACTTTAATATATCCCTCTTTAGTATAATGAATGCACTTTATGTCACTTATCATAGGGTCATTAACTTTCTTACCAGGACGAATCGTTGAGTATGTTAAATGTTTGGACAGAGTAATCCTTAAAAAAAGAGATCTAAAATTTTGACATTGTACGGTTTTGGTATTGATTTAGCTTCTTTTGTTACTGTCACATAGTCACTGGGAAGATGGATTTCCCTATTTCTCAATTTCCTCTCTATCAAGCCGTGAACCGAGTCACACTCCATTTGAGTGTGACCTGGTTCTAAATACTTTTTATAGATACTGACGTCGAATTGAACAGCAAGGTTAAGTAGGGCATTCGAAAGAACATTATTCCTGTTCTGACACTCGCATCCATCCGAATAAATTATGATAGGAATTTTAGTGTTTGTGAAACAGTTTGCTTTTAGATACTTAATAATACAGGTGGTGAATGTTGATGCTTTTAACTCATTATTTTGATCCTCGGAAAACCAATAACAAGTCACATCCTTGGATTTTAAATCGTAGATTGTGAAGTTGTGGCAACAGAGTTTGGTCTTAAAATAAAGTTTTCCAGCTGGGAGAAAAGGACAGAGCCTCACGGCCTGTAGATCCATAGTTAAAACAATACACTCATCCCTTTCTGCCTTTTCTTTATCTTCTGCATTAGCTTTCGTAGTCTTTTACTTTCTTTCGATATGACTAACATATTCTTCTTCAGAAACGTTTCCGTATTCGAAAGAAAAACATGTGTTACACTGATCCTTTTTTGGCTGATATAGATTGAGATTTCTTTCATGGAATGTTTTATTAAATATGTTTTTACTCAATAATTTGATTTTCTTATCTACACAATACTCGTTATAAACTTTATCCAAGTCTGATAAAGATTGGAATGAATTTTCTAAATAAAGCTTCATCGTATCGCGTCGGCAGTAATGTGCTGGAAGCTTAGGCAAAGTAGCAAAAAAATAAAAGATTTATAATCGCTAGTATGCCTTGCAACGTACTCCTTTATTGATATTTTTTTTAGTGGTTTCTCCAGCCATTCCATACGAACTTTTATGTACCCACTCTTGGACGGTCTTGTACCCAAACATAGTGCGACATACTTGCATCTCCTTCTCACCATTATTTAAGAAATACAAAAAAAGTTCCTTTTCTTCGAGAACCTTCGTTGGATGTTTTGATTGTCGGTGTTTTAGTTACATGTGACACAACAAAAACTTTGCGTTGACTCCAATCCATATTGGAGCCCCAAAAAGTATCAAACATTTTCTGCCTACAATCCTCTGTAACCTTTGAGCAATGTCTTTTTTTCGAGTTTCGGCATAGTGATGAGTTACAAGATGCTTTTAGTGATCTCCCTTCTCTTGAACAATCTTGTTTAATTTTTTTCTCCTCTTTTCTTTGTAAAGCCCAAGTACCGTTTTCCTTCCATTCTAAATTTTTTATTCTTTATTCTGACCCAATCGTTTTTGTCAGCTTTCTTTTTTCTTTTCCTAGATTCATTCATATTCATCAATTAATGTTCGTCATTGATAGTAGTTCTTCCAATCTCACTATTTTCTTTTCCACTATCGCTATTTTCATTTTCACTATCGCTAATTATTTGGTATTTATCATGTTCCTAATTTTCGTCGTTTTCATCAGATTCCTCTGGGATTAAAGAATGTTCATCACTAGTTCTATCATATGGCACTAAGGACAAATTTCTTCTATTATTATAAGCCTTTCTTGCACTTTCAATCTCTTTACTTGGACCTGGATTATCTAAAGGAACATTTTGATTTCTCATTGTCATAGACATTGTCATAATAATAATGCAGAGCGCAATCTTACTCGTGCCAAGCTTCATGGTAAACTAACGAGATAGTAAAATTTAAAATACGAATGTCGAGTCAGTTCCAATGGGAGAAATTTCTTTTATGTTTCCTAAGCACATAGAATTTTTTGTACCATAGGAGCGTTTGCTAGACGATGCGCAATATTTCAAGATAGGTAAGGTGTACTAATCTCATTTTCGCCAAAAACTGGAGATAGGAGATACTAGTTTCGTCAAAGTGCGAAATTTAGCCACCAGAGGACGACGTGAGGACTTAAATTCCCAATACAGGTAAATCTGTCTCTAAACTGACAGTTGTAATGTTAGTCAAATAGTAATTTAAATAAATACCTTAGCTAATATCCAGAATTAAACTCGGGTGGAAAGCTGAACGTATTTCTATTTTTATCCATGTTCATCTGTATGTATATAACTTTATGTAGAGGATTTTAAAAGATTTGTTTTTTATATGAAATAATTCCGGTATCGCTAATGGTTAGCGAGATAAAAACTGAATCGGAGCACCATTTTTCCAAGATGGCGGCTCGAGCGCAACAGATTAGTTCAGGACTTTTAGTATGTTTAATAATATACCTAAATGAACATATTTGCTAAAATTCAAAACTTCATCAGTTATTTCCGTCAAACGTCGAAATTTGTTTCTATTTGACCGAAGTATATACGAAAAGTCAGCAGTTATTACTGTTATTAGTGATTATTTTAATTAATTAAAATACAGATACAATAGATTATAAAACAACAAAAAAATATAGATGCAGCAAATTACGCAGAACAATAAAACAATAAAAAGGTACAAACATTTTAAAAATGTACATAGAAAATGATAGTTTATTTACAAATAACGTAATAAACAATGAACATACAGAGATTAATAAGAAACATAATAAAATATAAAATATTTCAAGGATTTGTTAAAATACAGGATAAAAATTACAGGTTGAAATTTAAATGTTCAGAAATATTGTAAAAACCATTATCTAGGAACATAGGTATTTTAAAGTTTTAGATTGCTGATTTGCTTAATTTCCGGATTTAGTTTATTAAATAATTTAATGTCCTACTACCCTACTAGTCTGTTATTTGGCAATAATAACCTTATTTTAAGATACATTAAATGAGACTAATACCCTAGGGCGTTATGAATATCCATGAATATTCCGTGTCCTAGGCATTATAAATTTATACCGCATTGACATTTTCACTACAACGTAAAATAACTAAATGATGATGGCGTTATTGACAAACAAAATTTGTTGCATAGTTACGGCGGCATTTACAAACAATTTTGATTATTACTCTCTTTTAAATGAAATCGTCCTGAACATAATAGATCTCAAATTAATCAATCGTAAATGTCAAAGAATTTTCGAATTAAAGAACAGACTAGTAGGACTAGTATGATTAGTTAAACGTTGAAGGCACCACGGGTGTTATAGGATAATGACGCCCTCGGTCGACGTACTGTCTGGTCGGGGAAAGAAGAACCGCGGAAAGAATGTGATTTCTACATTCCATTCACAATTAAGCGTAAATGGAATAAATGAATTACTGCATGGCAAATTTTTTTGACCGTTTGCATCCGCACCTACTCATTGGAAGAGATATAATATTCCTAGTACATAGTTTCGCAGAAAGCTGGCGACTTATCGGCAATACTCTCCCTTGCCGCGCGGGCCTTCTTTTACCGGCTGGACATTTCCTCGGGAAGTACATCGACCTCGGTGCGTTACTATCCTTATATTTATAACACCCGTGATACCTTAACCATATCACCTGTCTCGCTTCATAGTCATGGAAGTCACAATTTTTCGAAAATATATACAGTTTGTCCGCGGATTGGGTTTACAAGAGGTGAAATTTCAAAAATAATCAACTTGTCGAGAAAAAATTGATCTACACAAAGTTTCTGCTTTCCTAAAAAAAAAAAAAACGATTTACGTTGAAAACTTTATATTTTTTACACCGAGTGCTCAAAAATTATAAAAACTTGAAATTCGCTTAAGAGTAATGGTTAATTTTGCAACAAAATATTAATAAAGAAGTTGTTTAAAATTTTATAGCCAGTCAAAATTGAAAATCTCAGGAAGATCATTAACAACAAGCAGCGACTTAAAATGGAGCTGGGAGGAGCATCGATATTAACATAAGTCTCCTTGCAATATAGGTATACCATCATTATTAACAATTTGTTTTCTGTTATAAGTATAAATAAAATATTAACCAGTCGTTTCTTAATATTAACTACTGCATTATATACTTTCAGTATTTTCAGTTATTGATTAGTTTATAAAATTGTATCAAAAATGTGTATTGATGAGAAATTTCAATTACTTATTATCTATGTGTTGATTTTGTTATATTCACAATTTCTGATGTGCATACCAACAAAATAATCATTAAAGGAATTAGCTATAGTTTTATAATCGTTTCCGTATTTTATAATTTAATTTCAAGTATTTTTTTGCTACTTTTGTTATTAATTATGTAATGTATTATTGTCCAAGCGGCCTTTCCTCTATTATCGTATTCTTGATATAATCTGTTAATGTATAATCTTTTGGCAGCAGAAAAGAATTTTTGAATTTTTTTTGTTCTTTTATAGCGATCCTCATTTTGGTGTGTAAAGTTCTTTCAATTTTTTAGCAGATATTTTAATACGTCGTGTTAACCAAGGCTTTATACAGTCTCTCAAGGATATATTTTTTTAACAGGAAAAGGAATATTTACATAGTAGCATTTTAATATATTTGTAAACATTCCAGGTGCATCATTAACATTCTTGGTTTGGTATTCCTACCTCATTTCCGGATTCGTGACTCAAATAAGTAAAATAAAGTTACATAGTTTTCATTGTTATTATAAATTATAACATACAGTACATAAAACACACCACATAATTTAGAGAACCCCCAAACCAAAGCCGAAGCTGCTCAGACAGGGATTACACAGTTGGAAAAAACGGGGACACACACAACCAAACTTGACTTTGCCAGAATCGAAACCGGGATTTGAATCTGGGAGTCGATAGGTAGTAAACCAGTTACGCTTGTCACTTAACGCTCTGGCCCACTGCACCACCGAGCTCGGTGTACACCATACACATATTTGTTTGTATTTAAACCTATACAGAGTTGAATTTTATAAATTGAGCAGAATGATCTAATTAAAATGTACGCTAATAGAAATATTAACAATAATTGACACATACATAACCAATAGCACTAGAAAAAATAATAGTATTTCTTGATAATTCATCTAAAAAACCTTCAAAGTCATATGAATGCAGAATATTAACTAATTTTTCTTTTATTCTTTTATCTGACGTGTTCAATATACAGGGACAGTCAAAAAATGTTACCACTTATATGGGATTGGTAGGATGTTTTATTTTTTATTCAAAATAATGTTATTATTATCAGAAAAAACCTGTTAATTTATTTGTTAATATTTCTCTTTATTATGGGGGCGCCCCTAATTTTTAATTTCCGCGGGGGTAGGGTTTTTATCATTTTTTTAACTAGTGTCTAACTTTGTGTGTCACTTGAGGTGTGAATTTGACAGTTTAAATCCAAATAAAGCTAATGTGACACTCTTCCGTGTCTGCTTTCTCGAACCTGTTATTCCCCAAGATTAGAGGCCCTCTCCAACGTGGAAGACTTAGTCTTTGCCATCTCATTGCATATAGGAAAAATTACGAGTACAGTTCATTTATCTTGGAGCTTATAAAACTAAATTTTAATTTTTTTGTTTTGAACCCATAAAAAACAATTTTTTAAATAAGAAATAAAAACATGCCACATATAAGTGGAAACATCTTTTTGACTGACCCTGTATATAATTTACATTATATCTCCTCAATTAAATTTTAATGGAGTACCTTGAAATATTTCATTAATATTTTTAAATAATTAATTATCAGCGTCCTTCGATACTGTCAGTAATAATTCATGTCATATATTTTAATAATTTCTTATTGACATTGACATTTTTGTAACTAAATTAGACATTTTAAATGTCAAACTTTAATTTTACCCCAAACTTTTTTTTGGGGGAAATTGAAAAAATTTTCAGTTTATATCAGCTTTATTTAAGTACTTGGAAAATATATTTTATTAGCTTGATATAGTAGACATAATTTAATCTTTCATCAAGAATATATTTTTTTTATAAAAACAAATACAAAAAAGTTTGGGTCCTGTGGACGTCCTTTCAGTCGGCCAATTTTGCTCATCACCGAATTTTTCATTGTCTTTAGCCTTTAAACCTTGTGTACCAAATATGAAAGCTTTATCTCAAAAACTGTGGCTGCTATCACGATACTACAGACATGCAGACAGATTTTGTTTTCATAAAGCTATGTTAATTCATTACAATTCTTCGAGATTCGTCCAGAAGTGCAATAAAAATATCTAAATTTTTTTCCCCGAAATTGTACCTTTTTTCTTTCATTCATTGGTAGTATCACATTCACCAAGTTTAAAGTGTCACCTAAAATGTTGTTGTAAATCTTAATTGTCAAATTTGGAAAGTCTCCCATTCGTATTTTTTTTGAGTTATTGCAGCCACACACATACACACTCATCCACACACACACGCACACGAACCGACAGACATCATACAGAAAATAGTCAGAATGGATTCGGGGGAATTCAAAACGTATGTATCAATTAAAATCTCGAGGTCGAAAAAAAATCACGATTACTATGCTTCCTTATATCAGGTATAAGAAAGTAAAAAATGATATGCCTAACTTCCGTGCCTGCTTTAATGTAAACTAGAATTTTTACAAAATAATTTCAATATTTCCTTTCATCTTACAGCTACAAATATTCAATTAATTTAATAAAATATATAAAATAGTTAAAATTAAAATTTAACGTGTTTCTTTGCGCCACTTTATAAATTTAGGATATAATTGATCATTTTGATAGGCTAAAAATATGTTTTTCATAATTTTTATTTGATTTAATGCATACTATAACCATAGGTATATTATAAGTAAAAAATTTTTTATTCTACATAAATTATAGTTATTAACTCCTCATATAAGTACTTTTTTTTGTATCACTAATTAATAAATAATATTTAAAAACACAACACGTAGAACTATTATCAGAATCTGACACTGTCTATCGGTGTAACGGTGTCATATAGGTTGGATTTGATCGAAAACTTTTTAATATTGCCAACGGTTTTCAGACTTTTCTGATCCATTGACTATTCGAAAACAAAAATAGTATTATACTCTACTCGTTCGAAGTAATATCCGAACATAGCTTAAACCGAAATAAAACAAAAGTGACTTCAATTCCAAGTCAATTAATAAAATTGATATTAAAAAGTTATATATTTTTGTCAGTTTAACAGTGACAGAAAATCCAGTGACACAATGAAAAATGTGGTAGTGTAGTAGTGTAATATGTGTGATAGAGGAATATTAACAAATGACTTATCTACTGATGATGATGATGATGGTAATGGCCAACGTATGTATTAAAAAATAAATATTTTTTAATATTAAGAAATTTCTGAAGTCTATACATAGCTGATGCGCAGGTAAATGGGCACAAGTCATAAAATGTTTTGAAAGAATTAGCATTTTAGTGTTTTTGGTGCATGCCATCATAATTCTTTTGTAAAATTTAATTAATTACGCGGGTAAACTCCAATATATTGGTTTTAAAAGGTGGGTGAAACTGCAAAGAAAATAAATATATCATGTTAAGCCCTATTAGTGGTCTTCATCATTTCTTTTGATTGATTAGGTTATCTGGTATATAGGAAACCTTGGAGTACATAATTACATTCTGCTGTGACTGAATGGGCATTGCTCAACATCAAAAAGAAAAAAAGATCTATTACTCCCTATTACCTATACATTCTTTGAGCACTAAGCTGTATTTATATTTGCTTTTTAATATGTTAACTTGTTACTTTCTGCATTGCATTGCTTTTAGAATCGAATCGTGCACAATTCATTTTGCACAAAAAACTTAGGTCAATTTGTACGCACACCAGCGATATGTAGGTATATTCAGATTCTGTGCGAAACATGTCATTGTTTTCATGGTTAAGTATCTCAGAATAAGTTATTGTATTTTACGAAAAGTTCTCAAATAGTGACACAAAAATGATTAAGTCGGGGTTAGCACACTCTCGTCGCCAGGATTGCTAATGTAAATCTTTAAATCGCTGTTAAAATGTTGCTATTGATGAGAACGACAAATCAAAACCAACAGTTCATCTTAAATACCATATCGATTATGTATTGTTACGTGTTTGCTATCCACACAAACACCTATACTCGAAGATTCGTTGATTGAAAGTCCGGGTAACACTTACTCACTACTTTATTTACTAATTAACAATTAACAACAATAGATTAATCACTGTCCTAATTATAATCACAACTGAACACTTATAAGTCTCTTTCGTATTTCTTCTTTACTCGTTCACGTTCGACTTCAGACTGAGACTCGGCCCACCGTGTGTCTTATTTATACATCTATTCACACGATCTAGAGCAGTCCAGAATATTCCCGGCCGTTCGCATACAGTTCCAGTCTCATCTAACCAGTGTACACAGTCCAGTGGCGTAACACTGCCCCCTCCTTAAGCCTGAACGTCCCGATCAGGCAATTCATTATTCCCTGCATACTTGGCTAGTCTCTCTATATGCACCACCTTCATCTTTGATTTTGGACTTTGCTGAATTCGGTATACAACATCGTTTAGTCGGGTGACGACCGTGTAAGGTCCTTCCCAAGGGTGGTGAGGCTTCGTGGACCTGCCTTTCTTTCGTTGTGGGTTATATAGCCAAACCAACTCTCCCACCTGGTACCCTCCTGAATTAGCCTTAAGATCATAACGAGCCTTCATACGGTCACTTGTTATTACAATTCGCCCAAAAGGAGCCCTGGCGTTATATTGCTTATTTCTTATTTGTGGCCCCATTCTTGCCGCGCAAACTTCACATTGGCGGCACCAAGCCTCCACATTTTGACGACTGTTTACCCAGTAGAAACGTTCTCTTACTTTGGTCAGGGTTTTGTTGATGCTAAAATGTCCGCCAGACGTTCCATTATGCACTTGCTGAAGTACATTTGCACGTGACACCTGGGGATTAACAATTTCAAAGTAACTTTCCTCCCATCTGGACTTTCCCACGCTCTCTTCAGTAGTCCATCCTCTACTATAAGGTAGTCCCATTGTGCCCATAAAGCCTTCAGCCCCACTGATTTATTTGAAATGTCCTTTCGATCGGGCCGAGATCCTCTTTCTTTCCATTTCAGAATAGGACCAGTTTCCTTATCGTTTAACTGCGCTTCCCTTAACGACTCTTTTGTCCAATAATCCGGAACATCAATCTTAACGGTCTTCATTATTTGTACATTTTGCTGTTTTTTCTTATGGTGGCAAGGCTTGCAGTCTTTCTTACACGGTCTTTTGGAAAGGCCATCTGCTATATTCTGCGAAGTACCATCTCGCCAGTTTTCCTGCGGCTTCTCCATTACTGGGACCCTCGCAGGGCTGCGCTGACGACAGTTACTCTGAATATGGCCCACTCTGCCACACTTATAACAGCGCATGCCTCCTCTACTCTGTCTCCCACTACTTCGCTGTTGGTTTTGTCTCGGCTCTTGAATGTTGAGCTCATGACAGTTCACCTTAATATGGCCCAATTTGTCACACTTATAACAACGGATGCCTCCATTCGGCCTCCCACTACTTTGTTGTTGGTTTTGTCTCGGATCTTGAATGTTGAGCTCATGACAGTTCCTCTTAATATGGCCCAATTTGCCACACTTATAACAACAGATGCCTTCATTCAGCCTCCCACTACTTTGTTGTTGGTCTTGTGTATGCTAGGAGCTCGATTTTGTCAGTAGTTGGGTCATAATCTTGTATAGATCAGATATCAGGTTTTGTGTTGTGTTGTCTGGCTTGTCTTCCTCCACACTCACAGCTCGTCCTCTCTGATTTGATTGTGTGGTATCCTCATAGGCTTATTTCTAGGCCCTCCATCATTTTTCTTATGGCATATATTTTCTTCCTGTCTTTTTCTTTCTTGGTCTTCTTTTTCTTCATGTCGTCGGCTCTCTTGTTCTTCTTCTTCTTCCTGTCGTCTTCTCTCTTGTTCTTCTATCATTTTTTTGGGTTGCTCCATTTGTTGTAATAATGCTGCAAGCATGTCCTGTGTTTGCTTCTCCGCCATACTTCTTGTTGTTGGCATTAACTCACGACACGTAAATCAATTTCAGAATAAAGTTTATTACACTATAAAGTCCGTAAAATGTTGATATCACGTCTATTTTAACAATGGAATGTTCCAGAAAAATCTCGAAACAGCACTAGAAAGTCTTATTTAGAGTCTATACTTCTTTTGTGTTGCGAAATTTACTTATCACCACTAATTGTGCAATGGAATGTTCGAGAATTTTCACGAAATATCACTAATAAGTCTTGTTTTGAGTTTATAACACGTTTCCGTTAACACAGTCTACGTATCTTCGGTGGTTTCCAAATCGAATGTTCTAGAATTGTCACTAAAAGTCACTTATAGTCTTGTTTTTAAGTCTACAACACGTTCCCGTCGACACAATTCACGAATCTCCTGTAGTTTCCAAATAGAATGTTCTAGAATTTTCCCGAAATTGCACTAGTAGTCCTTTTTCACAGTCCACGATATGTTATAACTAGCGGCACTCGCGTATTTGCAGCTATGCAAATCAACTGTGCCGTGTATAACGCCGCGAAGCAGCTCGTCCCCCGTGAGAGGTCAATCAATCACGGGGTCGAGAAAGCCAAGCGGCGTGTACAAAAAATCGAAGGCAAGATACCGTCGGCCAGACACCACACTTCTCGGATCCAGAGTGTGGTGGAATATAAGACGACTGGTAGAGTTTTTACTCCCAGGGTCCGGCGCATAACTGCCGGATTTAGACGTCAACATACTCTAAATCTGACAGTGATGCTTACCATCAAGCAGCACTGTCTAGATAGGATCCGAGCGCTCATGGCGATAAAGAAAACATTGAAGAGGCGGGTGAGGAGTATGGAACAAAACAATTTGTTCCGTACGAAACCTTCCCGCCTCTTTCAAGAGCCACAGCGTGTTGTCGAGAATCCGCCGACTGTAGAAGATGTCGAAACCTTCTGGAAGGGAATCTACGAAACGCCGCGTCCATTCAATAGCGACACTCCATCAATTGCACACTTCGAGGCTCTGTGTCACAGACATCTTGAAGAGCCAGAAGAAGTGTGCCCGGCAATCGAGTACGGAGGAAGTCCAACAAGCACTTGTTGGTACCAAGAACTTCGCTGCCCCGGGCCCAGACGGCATTAACAACTGGTGGTGGAAGAAATTTCCTTCCACTCACCGCCGTCTGGCGCGAGTTTTCAACTCATGGTTGAACGAGGGCAGCAGATTCCGGACTGGTTCGTCGAGGGACGTACTGTGCTTATCCCCAAAAAGGGGGATCTTTCCGACCCTAGGAATTATAGGCCGATCACCTGCCTTAACTCCTGCTACAAGATATTTACACGTATCTTGTATGCTAGGACGCTGAGGTCTGTTGATCCGGTCTTCCAGCAGATACACGAACAGCGTGGTGCCAAGAAGGGCATGGCAGGTTGCAAGGACAGCCTGCTGATAGACCGCTGTATTACACAGGATTCTGTGCAATACAAGCGGAATCTATCGATGGCCTGGATTGATTACCGCAAGGCATTTGTTACAACATCGCATGAGCTGTTGTTGTACTTGCTCGAATGTCTTGCGGTACCAGCACCACTAGTGAGATGCATAGAACAGCTGCTACCGCTCTGGAAGACCCGCTTCACCATAACATCAGGTGCACAGCGGGTCACGACAGGGCAGGTGGCATTTAGGAGAGGAGTTTTCCAGGGTGACTCCCTGAGTCCTCTCCTCTTCTGCATCTCACTGCTGCCGTTGTCTGTTGGGCTCCGCCAAACCCGCGGATATCAATGTGGGCCACCCGGCGACCGGAGGCATAAGGTCACCCATCTATTTTATATGGATGACCTTAAACTTTATGCCTCCGGAGAGCGCGAAATACAGTGTAGAGGTTCCTGATATCAACTGCAGGACCTGCCATCAGGCGCCGGAATCGCTCATGCACTTACTATCTGCATGTCCCATATATGCGATTTCGGCCTACATCCACCGGCATAACGCGGCGTTACGAGTGCTATACTACCATCTAAGGCACTCGTACGGGGTAGACCAGACACCAGTGCTGCCTTACGTCCCCGGAGATATTGAGTCCGTTGTCGAGAACGAGAAATGCCGGATTTACTGGAACTACTCGTTCCCGACTGTCAGGCTAATCCAAGCCAATAAGCCTGACATAGTCCTCCTCGACCATCAACTCAAGGTGATGTATGTCATCGAGTTCTCGGCACCTGCAGAGAAAAACATCACCTTGAAGGAGGAGGAGAAACGGACCAAATATCGCGATCTCCGGTACGAGCTCCAAGTGCTGTACCCAGGCTACTCGGTAAAAATGGTCGTCCTTATAATCGGTGTACTCGGAGGGATAAAGCCTACGCTACTCTCTGAACTGAAGATCATACCGGCCTGCCAAATATCAGCCGAGTGGCTGGCAGGCCAAATGCAGAAGGCGGTCAATCTGGGTTCTCTCCGTCTGCTTAGGGCACACGATTCTGGTATCTACAGTCACTAACCCTGCGGGATGTGGGGAGTGGCTGTAGTTGATGCGCCGGCGCGACTCCCGTGAGGCGTCGGAGGCCACGGGAGGACTGACCGGCATCGGGTATTCCGAAAAAAAAAAAAAATAATAATAATATGCTTTATTTGTCCAACACGTAACACCCAATTACAGGACAATTTAAAATACTCTTAAATAAGTACTACGAAACATTTTATAATATTTAGTAACAAATCTTTATATTAAACATAAAGGTATGATATATGTTATTGAAAAGACTGAAAATAAAATTTATAAAAAAAAAGTAATGAGATAGTAATATTTAAGAAAAACAAAATAAGAACTAATTATTGAGAAAAGTAAAATAAAATAAATAACGATGAGAAAAAAATGTATATCTACATAACACGCAAAAGAACAATCAATAAAGGAAACACTAGCGTATTTTACTAGCTGATTTTGCAAAGGTTTATACCACAATGTTGACTTAATTTCTTAAAATAATAGCACATACAAAATAATAGCACGTACAATTGGTGATTTTAGCAACATATTGGTATTGGCTCGTTTAGTGTAAAATGTGGGATTTTGTCGAGAATGGGATGAAAAAATTAATTTGTGAAAGAATTTGAGGACTACAATTTTATTATACAGGATGTCCCGAAATTAGTGTGCAATATTTTACTAGCTGCTTCTACGGTCATAAATAGGAAAAAAAAGTTCATATAAACATTGGTCAAGAAATGCTTCCTAAAGGAGCTACAGGCCCCTAAAAGAGGGCTCCTGAGAAAGGTTTTTATCGAATATCTCCAAAACCACTCAAAGTCAAATATTACAAATTTACACAGCCGCTACTCTTCTTATGTATAATAAAATGAAATGGAAATAATTCGAAAATTTTATCCAGAGCTGTCCCAAACTGGGGGGGTTGTGGGGTTCTTTTTTGTATGTAACTTTTTTCTATTTTTGATGGTAGAATATTAAATTATAGAGTTTTATACGTAAAAAAAAGTACTCTTGATGAACATCGATAAAATGCACCGTTTTTGAATAATATCGACTTGAAAATTTTATAACATGGTATGAGATAGATATTGGGAATCTAAACTAATTTTTTATTAATAATAGGCCATGAATAAAAAAAGAATGCTTCATGCCGCTATGATATAATTTGATGTTAGAGCTGTCAACAAGGTTAATAAATTTGTATAAACAGTTGTATGATATAAAATCCTAAGAACGCGTATCGGAAAAAAACGTTTTGTGCCATTTTCTATCAGTTATTTCATTTGTGCACCTTTAATCACGATTTTCATTAAGTCGATTTAAAGATTTACAGATGACTGATATGCATTTTGTGTACGGTTTTGCAATGGTAGTGCATTAGCCGCAGTAAGGGAATACCGACGAAGATTTCCCAAACGTAGAGTACCTGGGTGTCGAATATTTGCAGTTCTTCACCGGAATTTGGCAGACCATGGGGATTTTAAAAGGTCTCGAGGCGCAGGAAGGCCACAAGGAAATCATCGTATGGATATAGTTTTGAATCATTTAGAAAATGATCCACAAATAAGCATTCGAAGAGTTTCAGAAATTGTCAACATACCTCGCTCAATAGTTGATAAAAAATGTAAGTACCTAGATAATTATTTATCTTAATTAATAATTTCAGATAGGAAGAATGATGGTAATGTAAGGAATACACCTATACCATTTTAGACGCGTGCAACATTTAACGGAGGCAGATTTTTTACCACGACTCCAGTTTTGTCAATGGATATTAGCGAACAGAAATATTCTTCCTAGCATATTATGGACTGCTGAGGTAATGTTCATTTAATATGCATCATTGGTCGGATGAAAATCCACGAGTTGTTTGGCGCACAAATTTCCAACATAGATTTTCGGTGAATTTATGGGCAGGAAGCATTGGGGATCAAGTAATTGGCCCAATAGAATTCCCCAATCGTCTTAATGCAGAAGAGTATTTAAACTTTCTCCAAAACGACCTTATCGATTTATTACCGTTGAACGTTCGATACGAGGTTTGACAAAATATGCATTTTCAACATGACGGCGCCTGCCCATTTTGGGCGCTATGTGCGAACTTGGTTACATCAAAATTTTCCAGGCAAGTGGATAGGTCGAGGTGGTCCTATAGCTTGGCCACCTCGTTCACCGGATCTAAACCCATTAGATTTTTACTTTTGGGGTTATATGAAGGGTTTGGTTTACGCCACTGAAGTAAATACACGAGAAGAACTACTTCAAAGAATAAATCAGGCCGGAAATGAATTAAGAAGAAATACATTCAAGACTTTACGAGCTTCTCAGACTTTAGAACGTCGAGTGAGACTGTGTATCCAAGAAAATGGAAATTTGTTTGAACACCTGTTACAATAAAACTATGTAAAATTCAAATTTAATTTTGTTGATATAAAAAGATTACTGGATGATTTTTGTTCATATTGAGTATGATAGTTTCGCTCGAGATATTCATAAAAAAATATTTGTCATCTATTTTCCAAGCAACAAATTAAAAATATTAGTATGTACTTTATATGGACATGAAATAATAGACAAAACTCATCTGGTACGATGTATTTTGCTCCATATGTTAAAAAATTTAAAAAACAAATAAAATTAATTAATTTTTAAGTCGATATTATTAAAAAACGATGCATTTTATCTATGTTCATCAAGAGTACCTTTTTTACGTATGAAACTCTAAAATTTTATATTCTACCATCAAAAATAGAAAAAAGTTACGTACAAAAAAAGAGTTATTTTAACCCCATAACCACCCAGTTTGGGACAGCCCTGGATAAAATTTTTGAATTATTTCCATTTCATCTTATTACACATAGGAAGTGTAGCGACTGTGTAAATTTTCAATATTTGACTTTGAGCGATTTTGGAGATTTTCGATAAAAACCTTTCTCAGGGGCCCACCTTTAGGGGCCTGTAGCTCCCTTAGGAAACATTTTTCGACCAATGTTTATATGAACTTTTTTCCTATTTCTGGCCGTAGAAGTAGCTGGTAAAATATTACACACTAATTTCGGGACACCCTGTATAATAACTTTTTATAGAAAAAATAGCATAGAACAAATTCGTCGATACTCTAAACTTTCAAAATAAAATGTACTTAGGAGATAATTGTTATCTATACCCCTCTCAGGATATATTCCTGTATCGCTAAATGATAAAAATTTTCTTTGAACTTGCTCTAATGCGTCTTTGTGAACTAGATAGTAAGGGTTCAAGATTATGTATCCGTACTCAAGTTTTGATCGTACATGAGAATAATATAATGATTTTAAACAATTTAAATTAATACATAAATGATTTTACAATTTCTTATGATAAATCCTAACATTTTGGTTGCTTCTTTAGATATGATATGTATATGTTCGATAAAACAGAATCAAAATATATACCTAAATCTTTAATTGTATGGGCTCTAAAATAGTGTCATTAATGTTGTAGTTGCAGTTAAAGCAATTTTTCTTTTTTGTGTAAGACACTACTTCACATTTAGCAGCGTTGATACAAATATTGTTCTGGCCGCACCACTTGCTGAGTATATTAGGGTTTTCTTGAAGATATTTACAATCATTTACGGAATTTATGCTCTTAGAAATTTTTAAATCATCTGCAAAGATTAATTTGTCACACTTCAATTCAGTGCATAAATCGTCAATAAATAATAGAACTAGTAAAGGTCCAAGGTTAGAACCTTGCGTCGCTCCGGAAGTGGCTAAGTATATTGACGATTTATATTCATTGTAAAATATAAATTGTTCTTTGTCTGTTAAATGTGATTGAAAATAATTTAATGTATTTAAATTAAATCCATACTTTGCTAATTTCTGTAGGAGTAATTGATGGTCGATGCGATCAAAGGCTTTGGTAAAATCGGTATACAAAGCGTCTACGTGTCCTCGTTTATTTAGAATATTAGAAACTGTTTGACTTAATATTACTACGTTCGTAGTTGACCTGTTAGATACAAAGCCATGCTGTTCTATTGGTAATATGTTTTAGTGGACGTATAGATGCGATTTTATAATATTATATAAAAATCGGAAACACCTTTGCCACCTTCCATCAGTTAGGAAAAATTAATGTTTTTATTGAAATAGTAAACAGAATAAAATAATGAACAATAAAAAATGATTAATCCAATCTTCTTTGAATGTAAGCCTCCGACATGTGTCAGTTGATTTTAAAAATTTTGTTTGCAAAAAAAGCTGAAAAGTTTTTTGACACTAGCAAGAGCGGTTTCAGAAAAAATATTGTATGCAATATACTTGGAAAGTGTCTATACGAGCGCTAGCGAGCCCTGGAAGCCAGTGTTTGTATTATTTCTAGTATTTATTACTATTTTGTAAATTAACTTTTTACCCTCTCTGTTAGAATACTTCGGTATTATAATTTTTATTAGACCTTTATGAGTAAATAAATATGATAAAATCGTTTTATCTTGAATTTGCATTAAAATTTGAAACTACTTCTTCATTTATTTGAACAAAACGTTTTTCCGTTTTAATGACATATTGGTTTCGATATATTTAAAAGTATTCCGGCAGGGTAAGAGTAATTTTCTATTTGGAAATAAAAGCCTATATTGTCCTCTTGTTTCTTTAATGTGATTATTGTATTTATAATATGATTTCAACATGTATTTTTCCTGTTCACTATAACACATATCTTTTAAATTTAATTCTTAATAATAATTTAAAATACACCGAAAATATCACCATTTCGATGTTTATTGTGGAGATGACAATATTTTTTGGGAATCAATTACTTTAATGCGAATTTGTCCCGAATATTAAAAAAAACACAAAATTCCCTTTTAATATAACATTGATCACAATAGTTAAAAGTATTATTTTGTTATTAAAAAAAAAAAAAAAATTCTCTTAAGAACCTGAACGTTGATCCTCGATAGTGGCTTAATAAAACACTTTTGGCTAGAAATTAGTTGGTTCAGTCGTTTGTGTACTTCATGTTCGTGCCGAATTAAAATTAAACATGTAACCACAGTATGCTTCAAATCCAATTTGAGAGCGACCAGCAGATTGTGTTTGCCACTGATTTCATTTTAATAGTAACTTTAGGAATAAAATCATTTTAAGAGCTACGTACAACACTACCCAGCTAATTGCAGTCAGTTTATTGTCAAAGTTTAATTTTAAGCTAGAACTCGCTCCATTTTATTAGCGCAACCTTGTAATGGGTTGGTAAAACAATATCATATGATATTTACTAATCATAGTGCAAATAGATCGTCATAAGGTCAGAATTATTTAGTTATTTCAGTTAGATCGTGTGATTTTAAAAAAAAAAAAGATTAAACAGTCAGCGTAGGTGCGTAGAGTTTTTCCTATTTATATTATTTTTAACTCGGTGGACAGGAATTTGTGTGTATTTTTATATGTTGTAAATGTGCCAGTCAATCCTTAGTTTTACTCGGGTCTTCGCCCTAAAAACTTGTATTATTGTTTGGTTTATAAATATTTTATAAATTGGAATATTCTAGACCATAATGTGCTCACGTGGATTTTATTTACCCACTACTATAGACGATTTAAATGTAGTAAATGCCCCCAGTTTTCTGAGGGTCAATTCGTTTGTAGACGATGACAAAAGCATTGAAGGTAAGTCAACATATTAATTGTTTGTGAGAAAAAATTCCAGTTTAAGTGATGATAAGATAAGTGATTATGAATGAAATATACACACCCACAATTTGAAAATCAACTAAGACAAATCGATCCAAATTAATAAGCCAATTCAACTCATTGACTTCAGTAAAATTAAGACTTTGTCGTGGAAAGTTTAAACTTGGCATACGCACTCGTCATCATTACTATGCACTTCTTTATAATTGTTTACATTATCGCTATGACTTGATCCGGGCTTGTGTAGCACTTTGTAAATTTGTGTATAATATTGTGCAGAGATAATTTGTGTTTTCATAATTTAAAGAGACAAAAACATCTTCCTATTGTTCCGACTTTGTCGGAAAAAACAATGTTCCACTTGAGTAGGTACCGTCTCTGTCCGCGCATCACAGAAAAGGGGTTATCAGTGAAAAAATAAATGAAAAAACACCCCTAGTCCCTGTCGACTTTGGCAGCCTACAATCCTGTGCAAAAGTGTCAAATCCTTTGGACCAAAAACAAAAAAGTTTTGAAAAAGAAACTTTAAAAGATTGAATAGATGTTAAATATGTAAAGCATAAATTGACAAAACCAAAAACAGTTATGACCCTGATCGCGTGCGAGTAGGTTCAGTTCGAAATATTTCAAAACAAGTGATTCGAATAAAGGAAAAAGAAAGTTTCTTTTTTTTTTTCTCTTTGAAGAGTGTTGATAGCGGGGGGCAATCCCTGTATGTGATTTTCCATGTCTGGAAACCCCTAAACGGTCTGAGGAATGCAACAACAACACTATGTCTCTGGATACTCCAGTTAGTAATGTACAAACTCAAAATGATTTATTTTATCTCAACAAACATGTAAGTACATCATATTCATCCATTACAGTACATAACAGTACTAGGAAATCAAATTTTGATTAATAATAATTCGAATGGAAATAACCTGGATAATTTAAGTAATAAACGAAACGAAAATAATATGACAGAAACGGGCAGCAAAAAAAGACCACACTGATATAGGGATAAAAACGTATATAAGTACGACAACACTGACACAGGTCACAGGACCGTATTATGTTTATGTTGAGAATATTAATTCAAATTCTAGAATGAATGCTTTTAAAGTAGGCGACATAATTCTGACAAACTGGTTAGAATTAGATAATAAAATTTAAAGTATTGATTCAGTAGGCAGACATAGAATTAGGGGTCAGTTTAAGGATGCTAAGTGTGCAAACTATTAATTGATTATGAAAATAAAATAGATAGTTTAAAACATAATTCCAAAAGTTAATGTGGCGAACATTAAAAAGTATTATAAAACCTAAAACCAATCAGAATATATCCTCTATTACAATAGGAGGAGTGGAAAAAAGCCAGTTCTTGGAAGAGGAACTAAATATATATTTTATTAATAGTATTAATCTAATTGTAGACGGGTTAAAAAATAATGCATATCAGATTAATAAATATGCTTTATTTGAAAACAGAGCATCACAGCCAGATATATTTCTAAAAAAATTTAATGTCATAAATCTTGCAAAATTACGTAAAATTGTCTTTGAACAACAAAATAAATTTTCAGAGGATGAAATTGACTTTAAACTAATAAAAAATACGTTTGAAGTCATTGGCTATCCATTATTACATATTATAAATACATCGTTGAATAATGGAGAATTTCCGGAAATTCTAAAAACATCACTAATAATTCCTGTACCAAAAGTACCAGGAACAATATCAACAGAAGAGCATAGACCCATAAATACACTACCTTCCATGGAAAAAATTTTAGAACTAGTAGTTCATGACCAACTTACTGAATTTATAAACAAAAATAAACTATTGCACGAAAACCAATCTGGATTTAGAGAAAATCATTCGTGTGAGACAGCGGTACAAAAAATAATTAATGATTTTAAATATTCTGTAGACAAAGGGGGAAGTTGTGGTAACTGTCTTCCTCGATTTAAAAGAGCGTTCGAAGTAGTCGACAGAGAGCTTTTACTAAAAAAACTTCAGCAGTACTTCGGGATTGCTGACACGGCATATCAGTGGTTTAGGTCCTATCTATATGGACGGAATCAACAAACTAAAATAAATAATATAAGGTCTAAAAAGCTTAATAATAATAGGAGTTCCACAGGGCAGTGTACTAGGACCTATGCTTTTCACATTATTTATAAATGATATCCTATTAATTAATTCAGGAGAGTGCAAAATGCACCTTTTTGCGGATGATACTATAATCTACTTATCAGGATTGGATTTGAAACAAGTTATTCAAACAGTTAACCTAAAATTGGAACTAATTAATGAATGGTTTACAACAAACGGTCTAATGATAAATGCCAAAAAGTCAAAATATATGATAATAGGCTCAATAAATATACAAATCAAAATATTGATAGAGGTGTAAAGTATAACGGAGAGTATCTTGAAAAAGTAATATCTATGAAATACCTAGGAATTATCATAGATAACAAATTAACATTTAATGACCACATAAATTATACATGTAAAAAAATATCAAAAAAACTTGGATTCGCCTATCGTATTAGTAAACATTTAACTTTATACACCAGGAAAACGATTTACAATACCATAATTAAACCACATTTTAAATATTGCTCAAGTATATTATATATGTGTAATGACACCAACATAACCAAACTGCAACTCCTACAAAATAGGTGCATGCGATTCATTTTAAGATGCAACAGATATACCAGTATAAAATTAATGCAAAGTACACTGAACTGGTTTTCGGTAAAAGACAACATAAAGTATAGAACTTTGATATTTTTATACAAACTTTACAATAATTTGTTGCCAATATATCTGTCAGCAAATATACAACATCGTGGGGATATACATAATTATAACACGAGACAAAGGGATCACATAAATATTAACTCGACAAGTTTGATGAAGACAAAATCCTCGTATACGACAAGGGAGTAGCTGAGTTTAACAAACTACCAAATTTTGTAAAGCAAGCCAAGAATGTCAATCAGTTTAAAAAATACCTGAATAAATTCATGTATAAATAATTTTATTGATTATGTTAGTATGACTTATTGTTAGATATTAAATTATACTACCATAAATTAGCAATTATATAAACTTAAGTTTCGATTGTAATATACCATTTGTAAATTAATAGTGATAAATATTATACTGACTGTATGCTGTATACTATACTGATCATGTGTAATACATTTCGTGTAATAGCTTTTGTGCTAAATAAAGATTATTATTATTATTATTATCGCAACAACTCGGCAGTTTTAAAAAATAATAACCTGGAAGTATATCTATCAAACTTTATACGTCGTCGTAGACAAGGTGTCATAAGAGGTATATCTACGGAATATACCGAAAAATATATTAAAAACAAAATCAAACCTTTAGATAATCTTTAATGTAGTAAATGTAAAACAGTTAAACAGAAAAGTAACAACAGAAAACAAAATAGAGTATGTCCCAGCTCAAACTATCGTGGTCACATTTAAATCACAAACTTTACCAAAATATGTATTAATAAATAAAGTAATTACAGATGTTGAAGTATATGTACAGAAGGTAGTTTTATGTTATAATTGTTTTCGATATGGCCATGCGGGCGAACAGTGTATTGGTAAACCTAGGTATTTTAAAAGTGGAGAAAATCATGTCTCAACGGAATGTCAAAATCAAGCAAATCCAAAGTGTTTTCATTGTGATGGAAACCATTTTACAACACAGCTTAATGACTGTCCAGAATTTAAAAAACAGAAGCAAATCAAAAATACTATATCACAGCTAAATCTTAGTTACAATGATGCATCAAAGCAAATTCCAGAAAAATCAAATGCTGATGCCATAATCACAAGTAATTTAAACACAAACCAACAATCTGAAATTTCGGCTACTAGTTCAAATAATAGTGAACACTAACATAATTTAAGAATAAAAACATACGCGCGAACATATAATTCCCAACCAAATGTACGAACAAACACACACAAAAATGAACCAAATAAATGAAAGAAGGCATACCAAAAAAACACCATAGACCTATTTCTCCGAACCCATTATCCCTTATCTCATAATCAAATATTAGCTCCAATTCACATGCCAAATCAAATTGGAGGCATTATAAATGATGGGATATATCGGTCATGATGATATAAGTAATATAAATTTTGGAGGATTAATTCTAGAAATGGTTACCTACATTAATAAACACACTAAGGCAAATAATTTCTTTTGATGTTCACCAGTCAGAACTAAAAAATACGATTCAGTACAGGTTACAAAACAGTAAACAGACATAAACAAGACATAATTTTTTGTCAATGGAACTGGCAGATCTGCTGTTTCTAACAAAACTAATCCTGGAACATTTGCTTGATCAAAATACTTTTGCCCTACTTTCGGAAACGTGGTTTAAACTTCATGTTTATTATAATTATATGGGATATAATTGTTCAAGATCTGATAGAAATTAAGGTAAAAGGGATGTTAAATATGTAAAGCAATTTATATTAAAAATGACATAACATATACAGATATTCCTCTACCTGATTCTACAATTTTTTTTTTTTTCAAAGTGTGTGAGTGTCAGGTTAAGTAATAATAAGAAAATATCTCTTGTATCTTTATATATAAAACCACAACCAAAAATTACTGTAAACAATGGGGCTAATTTTTTAAATGTATTCCGAAACATTGTCTTATTGCTGGAGATTTTAACGCACATCACCCAGTTTGGGGGTTGCGATTATGAAGACGTATTTGGTAAAACTTTGTTAGATGCAAATTGAATCCGCAAATTTAGTATATCTAAACAATGGAGAAACTACAGTAGTTACGAAGTTAATAGGAGGAAAGTGCAATGGATATAACACTGTGCTCACCAGAGATAGCTCATATTTTCAATTGGAGCATAGATAATGACCCTCATGGCTCAGATCACCTACCTATAATAATAAAATCTTAAATGTGCTCTAAAGAACTAATAATGAGAAGTCACAAAATATGGAAAATACACAAAGCCAATTGGAATATATACCAAACGTATATAGAGGCAACGTAGTAACTGATTCCATAAATTACTCAGAACTGATCAATAACATAACTAAAGCAGCTGATTTATCAATTCCCAAATGCAAAATCCACTAAAGACATCAATAAACAAAACAATTATAAACTGTGGTGGGATGATAAATGCAGAGAACCCAGTAAAAAAATAGAAAACAATATTTCGCAAGAAATATATAAAAAACTCAAATGTTAACTTACACTCGTTAACTACAAAAAACATGATGCATTAGCAAAAAAAAAATAATAAATGGAACAAAAAAGGAAATATGGAAAAACCATTGTTTAAGTTTAAACAAAAACGTACCCCTGAAGGAAGTTTGGACCAAATTAAATGGTTCTAAAAACAGAAAAGAAGAAAATAACTGGATACAAACCTTTCATGCCAAGTTAGCACCACAATAGATGAATACTAATTTCTCCTCCACTCCAGTAGAAAATGTAAATTCTTATTTTAATTAAACCATTCACTATAGACGAGTTAAATTGAGCTCTGAAAAAATTAACAATAGTTCACCAGGTATGGATAATGTACATTACCCCATGCTATTACATGTCTCCCTGTGGTAAACAATTCCTTTTTAAATATTTATAACGCCACAGATTCAGAATATACAATCCGACCAGAATATAATAATTATCTAAGCATCCCAATCTTAAAACCTGGCGGACCCAAAGGTGAAGCAGATACCTACAGGCCAATAGCACTTATTGTATTATGAAAACGTACGAGCGACTCATAAAGAAGTCGACTTGTACATTGATTGGAGTATCATAATAAGTTACCAATTACACAATAAGCATTCATAAAATCAATTCTATCTCTGCTTTTGTTCTTGGACATTAAAGGAACATATGATGGAGCACAGCTAAATATTTTAACAGAAAAAACTCACTGAAATGGGACTCCCGATTATTCTTATAAAAAATATTATCAATCTCTATAGCAATCGTCAAATATATATAAAAATTAATTAAATAATCACTGAGCTACGGGAGACGTTATTAGGAGTACCACAATGCAGCATTTTGAGTCCTTTGTTATTCATTATATATACATTAAATTTTACATCGTATTTAAGCCCGAAAATAAAAGTTCTATAATTTGCTGATGAAATTTGTGTGTATTATGAAGAGAAAAACAATTGAAAAAGTCAGAGGGTTCTCTCATCTGCAGCAAATAATATACGTACATGGTCAATATGATATGGCTTTACTATTTCAGAGTATCTGAGACATATTTGATAAAAAGTTATCATGGAAGGATCCTATCAATCATATAACGAAGAAGCTCTAGAAAAAGCAACAAATAAGTGATTTCTGTAAATAAATGGGGTGCAGACCCCAATGTAGCATTAATCTTTTATAAGATCGATACTAGACTATGAAGTTTGTCTCTTATATGGAAACTTGCCTCCTGTATGACTCTGCAAAAAGTGAAACAATAAAAATAAGTGCCTACGAAGATGTTTGGGATTATTAAATCCATGACACATATACTCGCCATAAAATTACAAGAAAGTCAGTCACTTTAATATGGATCAAAGGGCACGTAGGTGTTCATAACAATGAGATTGTTGATACTTTGGCAAAATCGGCTACTAGCTCAGGAAACTTTACTGGAAACAAATCTGTTATCACTTTCAAATTTCACATACAAACACAAACAATTTCTACATCGCAACATCAATATGAACAGAATCAAGAAGAGAAAATCGATATAAACTAATTCAGCCAAATATACGAAAAAGCACATTAGTGTAACAGCTGGCAACGTTTTTCGACAGAGTATTTCAGGTAGGCTAGTTATTTGATATCCCCTCTCTTTCACTCACTATCTCAGTAGGCATGCGGACCGTCTGGCTGGCAGGAGAGGTTGCGTTTATCTGTGCGTATAACACTAATACAAGTAAAAATACTAATTTCAAAAAATTTTAACGGGAAATTTTGAACTTGGAATCTCACGAAATGGATCTTTCAGGATCGGTTTCTGTATACAGATCGAAGTAGGAAGTTGGGAAGGAGCTTTGCGCGCCCGCACCGGCCGGGATCTCGAAGATTAAGGGCTGTAGAAGCGAACGAAAAGTGGAATTTTCGACGTTTGCACAAAAATCGTAGACAATTCAAGACAATATGGCCGCCGTTTTTTCACATAATATATATATATATATATATATATATATATATATATATATATATATATATATATATATATATATATATATATATATATATATATATATATATATATATATATATATATATATATATATATATATATATATATATATATATAAATTTGCGTTACACGTAAAGCCGACGTGAAGGAATTTTCTTACGCATCTTAAAAATTCATATTATTTTCGTTGCGGAAAATAAAGAACGATAATATCGTTACGCACTGAAGAATTACCTATATTTTGTAATTTCACCAAACGCGCGCTTCCCTCAGAAATTGGCGAAAAGCCTTTAGATCCCCCGATTTCTCCAAATTTGAAACGTCAAAAATGTCACTTTTCGTTCGTTCCTGCCGCCCTTAATCCTCGAGATCCGTGTCAGTGCGGGCGCGCGAAGCTCTTTCTCAACCTTAACACTTCGATCTACACACAAGAAACCGATCCCAAAAGTTCCATTTCGTGAGATTTACCCTCCAAATTTTTTAAATTAATATTTATACCTGTATTAGGTAAACACAACCTCTCCCGCCAGCCAGACAGTCCGCATGCCTACCGAGATGGTGAGAAGAGAGGGGGATATCAAAAAACTAGCCTATCTGAGATTCTCGTTTTGGCGATGTTGTCAGCTCTGGTACTACATGGTTTTCGGACCACTCTAGTCGCCCATTTATAAGAACCATAAGTAGGATGAGAATAAAACATGCCCTATATCAAGCTCACAAATATAGAATAGGATTGACAAACACACCAGAATGTATATGTGGAGAAATTGCAGATTTGCAGCACCTAGTTCACGAGTGCTACAGTATTTTTATTATATAGATAATTTCATCAAGACCCTTTTTAAATTAGAATTTATTTTTCAATAAACTTAATTTTATTAAATTGAGTTAACACAAACATAAATTATGCAATTTATAAATATATCAAAACCATAAAAATAGATTTGTAAAATAGGTAGGACAAAAAACCTACTAATAAAGAAAAATTGGTATAAGTAAATATGGGAAATTACCACAATACTAATACCAATTCCTTTACAATGGGCTGGCGAATAGGCATCACCAGAGGCATTACTTCCCGCAATACACACAAAACCAAAAAAGAGTGAAAAATACCCCTACACACCCTCTGTCGACTTTGGCAACATATTACCATGTGCAATCCCTTTGAACGAAAAAGAAAAGTTTTAGAAAAAAATCGTTAGTAAGATTGATGTTAAAAACACAGAGTATACGAACATACGTGCTAAGGGCCTATCTGTTTGCGAATATTTTATTGGGTGTTTACAATATATTTATCTCTAATTATAACTTATAAACAGTTGCTTATTTACGGCGCCCACGCCCATGATAATGTACTCAAGAAACCAGCCATACATAATATGAATAGTAGGAGTAATCATATTTTTTTATATGAAACCTTTTTCGTATAACAATTGAACTCTAACAGGCTTTGTTATTTTACAGAATCAAGAAATTATGGTCGGAAAACAAAAAGCTCATTTTATTTATTTATTCTTTTTCGAATTACTAGGGCTCAGTATCTGATAATTTTTGTGGATTATGAATGAGCTCAAAATTTAACAAGTTTGCCAAATTTAAACCTGCCTTCTATCTCCTAAGTTAGGCGAGATGCCCATGGTGGTGGTCCAATTTGAATTAGCTTGTATATAACTCTGTTATCATTTTTTTTTTAAATTAGTTATTCTAAAAAATAAAATATTTATATACAGCTATAAAATGAACTGCGACTAGAAATAAATCAATAGAGAATAAAAAACTGTGCCAACAATTAGGAGTTATTTTCCAGAAAGTGATACAAGGAAGCATGGGCTGCCAATCTGGTTTTTATGCCGTTTATTACTTTTTATACATATTTTACTGTATTAAAAATATCGAGGGATAACCAGTCTTATATAATATTTTCTTATTTTGCAGGCAACGAAAGTCCGTCTTTCGTAAGAAAATGCTTCATTCAACGGGGGACAACAGGAGCTCCCTAATGAAATTTCGGCTCCTACGAGGTGCCTCAGTTTCCCATAGAACAAATTGAAAAAAACTTGCTATATACAGAGGCAGTTGAACTATAAGTACGTAGATTACATTAATTTTTATTTGTCCGTTACAAATGTATTGAGTCCTGAATTGACTTTTATTCGACAACAATCTTTTTTGTTATGTTTTGCGATTTCAGGACAATTTATATATTTTATAATGACACATTGGATAAAAAACCACAAATGATGCACATTATTCAAACTCCTAACAATAATAGGAATCATGTATATTTGAGAAAAATGGTACAGACGGTGATACCACACCTCCCCTATTAGATGGGCAACATGGGTTGACCAGAGTGTTGGGCTTCTTTGTTGGGCTTTGCTAAGAGAAAGAGACCAAGGTTCAATATTTGGGCTTTAAATTTATATCATAAAAAGGCTAAAACAGAGAATATAAGGAATACAATAACGGCATAAATCCACCAAAGGGATAGAATTGGTATCGACTTCGTCTGGAAGCTGAATTTCTTCTAAATGGTCCAGACTTTTATGGAGATCCTGTAGGTCTTCTAAATGATTTTTTTCCAATTTTACGAGTTGATTGTTCTTTTGAAAGGTTGAGACAACAATTTCTATAGTGTTAGATTAGCAATTGACATAATGTGTTTTTCGCACTGGACAATGGAATATTTAAACTTCATATAACATCCATGAGTTAAAGTTACAAGCACTGGTTGATTTATTTTCGGTAATATAGTGGATCTGTAACTTAATTCCAAATTTTGGAAAGTTTTGAGCAGTATAAGTTGAATTTGATGATATTTGTTCCGTAATATCTTCATGGAGAATAACAGGTATTAATTTACATTGACTGGTGTCTTGATTTTGAATCAGATTAGGCAACCAAGTATCTTCTTTCAGTTGAAGTTGTCCTTGGCAAATATTTTGGTTTTTTATCTCTGGACATGAGACAAATATCAGTCTTTTCCAATTAGTAGTACCGGTTTGACAGGAATATAGGTAAGATTTTGTATGGGTACAGGATAAATTTTAAAGATTTTGAAAGCTTCTGGTATAATTATTGGTATTTTCATGTCCTCATTTTTCAAAATGGAATAATGGATAACATTGAGATGAACGAAAGAAATAGCATTTTCTAAATTTTCTAGTAAATTTATCAATAGAGTTGACAAAAATGCGCCGCATGGCATAGGCATACGCATCATAATAAGTGTAATAAAAGTAATTAACTAGGATGAAAACATATGCGTATATTTTGAGAACGACCAAACGATATCTATTGATGTAATACAAGCACACTTAAAATAGTCTTTGAACTCACAACAGATCTGCAGCTGCACCATCAGTACCATCACAAATTTGTCTTAATCTAGTAAAACCGGTGTCTTGCTTTAACACACGTGAGAACTTTTCTCCAACGGGCTCATTTTTTTGCGTCACCTATAGAGTGTAGCAGTCGATTTACTTCGTCCACTATTTGCAGTGACCGCTAATGACAACTCACTTGTTTGTAAGTTTTGTATGGCATCACGTAATCCTTTATAGTTCTTGTGAATAGTTTTTAAAGTCGTTTCAACAGAAACTTCTTCGAATTTTGTCTGGCTTTTTTTAATAGCTACAGCCTCGTCTGGATTGAATTGTAGTCCACAACTTTTATTTGTTGTGGATATTCAGCATAATAAAAAGGTGCCTTTAACCATGTTCCCCAACGTATAAGAATCGGCTGTGGTGGTTCGGGAATACCGGGACACTTGCTGTGAAATGTGCGAGGATGTTTAGGAGATTTAAGAAACACTTTTTTATACTTGTTATTAATACATCTACCTCTGGAAAACCTTGTCGAATAGTTTCTGGTGTAAAGCATGCACATTACACGTAACATGTACCAACCCACAACCGTGTTCTTGAAAATAACGGCCTATCAAACGCATTGTCGCGGCACCATCGGTCACAAACATCAACATTTGACTTTTTGACAGGTCAAAATTTTCTAACGTCTCCAGCACCACACGCGTAATTGTTTGACCAGTACACTCAGTTAGTCTTTTTTGCTAGTTAGTAACAGTGGAAATGTCGATTTAAGATGGTCCAGTACACGTACTATAACATTTAAAATAGAATTTTTTTTACAATCGGTCGTCTCTTCAACACATAACCATAGCCGTGTATTTTTTAGTACACATTTGATCTTATTTACAATGTCTTCGCTCACAGTTGGTACATCATTACGCAACGTTGTGCGACTTGGTAACTCACCTAGGGATTGTATTTATTCCAGAACTCCTAAAATGGTTTTTTATCGAGTATGTGCAGTGGAACATCACAAGCAATCAGCATTAAGAGTAAATCGAACATAAACGCCATTTTTTTTTTGTTGCACAGAATTTACGTGACGTTTACAATCACGTTTGTCCCGTCACAACAAGTCTGTCTCGCACACCTTACAAATTATTATAACACCATTGTAGAATAAATTCAAAAATTCACTGATAAATTTATTCACTTTATCAGCGTATGGCCGTTTTTTACCCTTGAGCAAGTCTGAAATATATTAAATTGATATCAAGAATAAAATACAACAAATAAAATTATCACCAATACAACGGAAAGGAATAAATTACATTGTACACACCACGAGGCATAACAATAGACTAAAATCAAATGTTAGTCTTTGCTAAAATAGTAAACAAGTCTCGCTTACGTATTTGGGTAATTCTCTACCGCCCGTGACATAGGGACTGATTTGCCAACTCTATTTATCAATATTTGTGCATTCGTTTGGAGTTGTATATTAAAGTTTATTGAAAATTCTTCTGTTATTTTGTCTAATGTGTTCAATTTTTTGAAATTAGGGTTTACGGATTTAATAATATTTCAGTTTTGTTAATAACTTGCTCCTAGATGGAAGGGCATTTTTGGACTGTGCCAACAATTTTTAATAATCCTCGCTTTATGCACTTGAGGTTTATATGTTTGTAAAGATTATATGATTATTATGTTTGAGCTATATAAGTTTGCATGTAATTAAGACTAGTAGAGCAATTTTTATTATTCAAAAGTTTTAAATTGTTCTCTAGGGTGAATATTGAATGGATTTTTAGCATAAGTAAGTTTTTTGAACATCAGCATTGTCATCTGAGTCATCACGGTTATCTGGAACCACAGTTTTAGCTTTAAAAACTTGTTGCTTAAGTTTTTTAATATTTTTTCTTATGCACTTTGAGTTTATCATAAGTACGTACGTAAAAACATTTGTTGTGTCCGACAATTTTAGGTTTGAATCACGGTCCTAATTTTGTACCATTAGCTTCGGGATCTCTGATAAATATTTCTTGATCGGAATTTAGTTTTTCGGGTTCGTGTCTAGTTTTGTTAGCTTTCTTTTTTGATTTTTCTTTTTTATTTTTTTCGATAGTTTGGGATATAGTTGAATAACGAGATCTTTATATTCCTCAACGATAATTTTTTCATTAAGTTCAAAGAGTAATGTTCGGTTTTTCTAATAAAATCTCAAAGGGTGATAATTTTGGGGAAGAATGAATAGAGTTATTATATTTGAGAACTATGACGGCTACAAGGTATTTTACGATTTTGCGGTGTATTCTTCGCGTATTACTATTAAAGAGTCTAATAGTGTTGAATGAAATCTTTCAATTAGACCATTAGATTCCGAATGATTTAGTGTAACTAAATGAAATTTGAATTTATTTAATAGGAGTTTCGTATCCACCACTACTAAATATGTTGATATTTTATCGGAATTGGATAAAAATGTAAGAAAACCTCAATTTCCCATTAAGTCGTCGTTTCGACAATATTTATTGTCTTCCTAAGGACTAATGAGTAGAGCTGTCCGAGGTGGCTGGAGTATAGCCACGGTCTTGCGATGGCGTCACACGTGCCGATTTAGAAGTGATTTACGCTGCAGTCTTATTTGAAAGGTTGATGCGTGAGGTTGTACCTATAAATCATACATAATGTCAAACGCGCCAAAGGGTAAAAAACGACCGTACGCGGACACAGTGAATAAATTTATCTGTGAATTTCCGGATTTATTCTATGACGGATGCAAAATAATTTGTAAAGTTTGTAATCAAGACTTAATGTGCTGGCACAAAACAGATTGTCGTCATATCAACACCGTGCAACATCAAAATAAAAAAAATGGCATGCCTTTGACAACTCAGTTTATGTTTGATTTATTGTTAATGTTAATAGCCTGTAATATTCCGCTACACATACTGGATAAACAACCATTTCGGAAGTTTTGGAATAAATACAATCCCCAGGTGAACTTACCAAGTCGTACATCGTTACGTAGATATATTCCAGCTGTTCGTGAAGACATTGTAAATAGGATTAAATGTGGATTAAAAAATATACGGCTCTGTTTATGTATTGACGAGACGACAGATTGTAAAAAAAATTCTATTTTAAATATTATAGTACGTGTACTGGGCCCTCTTAAACTAACATTTCCACTTTTTACTAGCTAGTAAAAAACTAACTGCGTGTACTGGCGAAATAATTACGCGTGGGGTGTTGGAGACATTCGAAAAATTTGAACTTTCAACAAGTCAAGTATTGATGTTTGTGACTGATGGTGCTGCGACAATGCGCATGGTAGGCCGTTCTTTTCAAAGGAGACAATTGTAGGTTTTTACATGTTACGTGTAAAGTGCATGCGTTACATCTTGTGGCAGAAACGATTCGAAAATATTTTCCAGAGGTAGATGCATTAATAGCAAATACAAAAAAAGTTTTTCTCAAATCTCCTAAACGGCTTCGAGCATTTCACAGACAGTGTCCTGGTATCCCTGAACCACCAGAGCCGATTCTTACACGTTGGAGAACGTGGTTGAAAGCGGCTTTTTATTATGCTGAATATTTTCAACAAATAAAAGCTGTGATACTACAGTTCAACCCTAACGAGGCTGCAGCTATTAGGGAAAGCCAGACAAGCTTTCAAGACGTTTCCCTTGAAACAGACTTAAAAACTATTAATAACAATTATAGAGGACTACACGACGCAATAGAAAAATTGCAAAATAGTTCGTTGTCGTTAGTGGAATCGCTGCAAATAGTGGACGACGTAAATACACAGCTACAGGCTATAAATGACGCAAAAAATAATCGCGTTAGTGAAAAATTCGAGGAGTGTATTACAGAAAGATCCTGATTTTAGCAAATTAAGACAAATTTGTGATGGTGCATCTACAACTTCGTTAAATGAGTTCACAGATTGTTTTACTTATGCCTGTATTACATCCGTAGATGTCGAATGGTCATTTTCAAAATGCAAAACATATTTTTTCACCACAGCGAACATCGCTGACGGAGACAGCTGTAGAAACATACCTGATGCTATTATACTATAGATCTTCCCACTTTGTGATGACGACAACCAAACTACTTCATAAATCTGCTTAAAAGGGTGAGTTTTATACAAATTTTTATAAAATGTAACATTATTGTTAAAATTTATTTCCATTTACTGTACTTATTCAAGTATTATGATATGATGTAAACATATGAGTCATATGACGGCTCTGTCGGCCAGGTGACCTCGGACAGCTCTACTAATGAGGTATAATCGAAATCACGAAAGAATGCCGTTACATCACAAATTTATTTCTAATTTACAACGTACGCTATTCAAGCGTTCTTTGTTCACAAAATAATAAAACGAGGGAGACAGCGCAAGTAAGTCCATTATATGTGACTGTTAATATCTCAGACTTATGTTGTTAATGCTGTACTAGACCGTTGTTACGATTACAATAGTCTATTTTTATTAAAGAAAAAAAAAATTAAATTAAACAATTCCTTAAAACGGGAAAAGGTAGCGAGTTGCTGCCACCACCCTGCGAGGCTGCACAGAGAACAGTATGTAGGGTAACGCGCTTCGGTGACGTCGGTCCGTAGCCCTGTAAGGGGGGTTTGGGATAGAACTCTCAACCGAGAATTTTTAATACGCTCAATAATCAAGTACAAAACATTTAATGGAATGTTTAAAAATAATAAATTATAAATGACAAAATGTGAAAATAAAGAGGTGGAGAGCACCGCAAACACCCTGAGTTAACTAACAAAAATGCAATTACCTTAGACGAATAAAATAAAATAAAATACAATAAAATAAAATAAAAGTATTTAGTTCTAGCTCACCAAAACTGCCATCTCTGATGTAGCACACACTTTTATTTAAACCGCGGTAGTCAAACCGGGGGCCTCGGGATTTCAAAATGATACTACAATTACTCAATTAATAAAACGAACTCATAAATTTGGAAAACACAAAAAAAAAACAAAAAGAAGCTTAACCTAACCGTTCCGTTAAGCTCTCGGTACCCAAGTCCCTAACTCCTCGCCTCTCCAGCCGTTCGCTTACACTCAGCTCACTCAGCGAATTCTGAGATGCCCGGCTGGGAATCATATACGGGGTGTTACAATGCCTTATACGAAAACCTAACTTCTTTGATGAAAAATAAAGAGAGGGCCAGATTTCGTACATCTCAGTAACAAGCGAGAATAATATCGATCAGTCTGATCGAACGCTTTTTGACTAGCGTCGTTATCACACGTTTCATGGTTTCCTGTTTCTGCATGTCAGCTGTCAAATTTGAATTTGTTTATTTTTGAGTTTGATTGTTACCGTTTTCTTTATTTTATTGATTGTTGTATATGAAAAACAAATCTTTTCAGCACTAACGGTAGTTAATTTTAAAAACAAAAAGGTTTTAATGTGTAATAATGATGACTCTCAAAAATACATACAAAATCCTTTTTCTAGACAGTGTTTTTATTTTTAATGATGTTAATTAATTTAAATGTAATTATTAATATCTACAAGCAGTCTACATCTTGTCAAATTATATATAAAAACATAAAATTAGTTCAAATTTAAAGACTGACGAAATCGTTAAATTATTCTGACTTTTAGCGAACAAATTGTAGGTTGTTTTTACTTTTTCACCTGTCAACGAGTAAAGTTTGTTTATGTCTGGACGTACATTCAACAAGCATGAATTTGACTAACGCCGGGCTGATTTGGTTCATATGAATTATAACGATGACGTAACGGCATTCTTTCGTGATTTCGATAATATTTGGTTTTTTGTCAATACAATCATCATCGTCAAATATTGTAAAAAATAAAATACCGTAACTTATCTAGGATTTCAGTGCAAATTTGCACGATAAATAGAATGTCGACATGTAGACTGGCCACCAAAATCGTTGGAAGATGGCTTTCCTTGTTTCTGCAATTCAGCGGTGTGATGTTTTAGTTTGCTGGTAATTTTCGAGGAGATGTATCTGTTTTTGAGGGTATTTTATATCATCTAAGTATTTTCGTGATATTCGAATGATTATTTTAGGAAATAAATTTTGTTGTAAGATTCTGATAATTTTTTCGTTCAATTTCAGGAGTTTTGAAATATAAGGCATTAGTAGGGGATGGCTGCATACAATTTTTTAATAATTTTAATACGCCTTGATCAGAAGCATGTGGTCTAAAAGTTAAAGTGTGCCTAAATAAAGCTGGTGATTTAAAAGTTTGTTCATCTATGCTCGCATCAATTAGAGCGTTTGGATTTTCGGAAATGATTTGATTTGTCTACAATTTTGTTGAAAAAAGCCATTGTAGAAGTTTGTGGTCAGTGAGAATTGTAAACTTACGGCCAAAAGGTAATGGCGGAGGAATTTCGTTGCATATACCGTGCTCAATAATGCTTTCTCTATAACTGATTAATTGCATTCTTCAGGGTTAAGGGTTCTTGAAGCATAACAGATCGGGTGTATGCACCAGTTGCATATTTTAAAACATCGGTTTTGGCAATAAAAGATTTAGTAAAATCGCGGTATGCTAAATTGGTTCATTGCAAAGAAGAGTTTTACATTTTTTTAAAACAATATGTTCTAGTCTTTTCAAACATTGGGTCATTGGTTTAGTGACTTTCGCAAAAGTTGTCAGTGAAGCGGCGATAATAACCTAGCAGGCTAAGAAAGAACTTGATTTATTTTCCTGTTTTTGGAAGAGAAAGTTTTTGAATAGCCAGTATCTTTTGGGATTTGGGCGAATTCCTTCAGGAGTAATAATATGACCAAGGAATTCTATATTCTTATGTAAGAATTCGGATTTGACAGGTTGATCTTTAGCCTTGATTTCCTAAAGGCTTGGAAAACCTTTTGAAATTTTGGATGTTCTTGAAGAGAAGTGGAAAAAAAATAATGACGTCGTCCATGTAGACTAACCATATTTTGTTATTTAGACCTTTGAGTACATTATCCATAGCTCTTTGGAAGGTTGCAGGGGCATTCTTAAACCCGAATGGCATGCGAGCATACTCATAATGATTGTTTTCTACGTTAAAGGCTGTTTTGTCTATGCTTCAAGATGCATTTATATTTGCCGAAAACCTGAAGCAAGATCAAGGATGGTAAAATATTGACATTTATCTAAAATGTCTGAAATGTTAGGCAGATGGTAATGATCATCTATGGTTTTTCATTTACTTTACGATAGTCAACGACAATGCGCCATTTTTGTTGACCTGAGGCGTCTAGCTTCTTGGGTACGATCCATATAGGGTTTGACTATGGAGAACATGAAGGTCGAATGATACCATCGTTTTGCATTTGGTCGATCTGTTTTTGGACTTCAGCTTTATGAACGTAAGGGTATCGATAATTTTTGACGTGAACTGGGTCAAGATTTTATGTTTGACTTGATTTGTAAAACTCAATCTATCATTTGGAAAGTGGAAGACATCGGGGAATTGTTTACAAAAATTAGGAGGACTATGCGTTCCTTGGAGTTAAGGTGATTGATTCTAATTAGCTTTGAACTATCTTTAGTTTTGTCATTATGTATCGCGCCAGAGGTATTGATATTAGAATTACATGGCCTAAAAGTTTGATATTTAGAAAGATACTCGACTTGTAAGGGCTCCGGAAAATATTGAGTTGGAAAATTCATAATTTTATGAATTCCAACATAAGCTAAACCATTTTTTGCTGTTGTAATAGTTTTAGGAATTTTGTTAGTTTCGTTTATTTTTTCTTGTGTATATATAAAAAAACTGAAAAAAATTTCAAAAGCCTAAAAGAACTGTTATAAGTCAAATAAGATCAAAATTATTTCCAATTTTCAAAAAATTTATAGCTTGAGACACAAAGGGTTAAAAAACTTATGTTAGACTGTAAAATAAAAACTAAAACAAATTAAGCAGAGTACGATATATTATGTGTTCACAGATTAATATATATATATATATATATATATATATATATATATATATATATATATATATATATATATATATATATATATATATATATATATATATATATATTATTTCATCATCGCAATATATTTGCCTAATCACGTTATATTTCAAGATAGAGGTCCTTACATTCACCTGTCATTAATCTGTGAACACATAATATATCGTACTCTGCTTAATTTGTTTTAGTTTTTTATTTTACAGTCTAACATAAGTTTTTTAACCCTTTGTGTCTCAAGCTATAAATTTTTGAAAATTGGAGATAATTTTGATCTTATTTGACTTATAACAGTTCTTTTAGGCTTTTGAAATTTTTTCAGTTTTTTTTGCTAGCTCTTTTGGGCATTTTCCCAGAAGCGGGACTCAAAAGTCCCGTGAGGACTAAATAATAAGAATAATAAGAATAAGAGGAGAATTTATTGTGAAAACTGATGATATACCAAGAAACAATTCTTTGTTTCATTACTCAAGAACCACTAGAGATATCTGGAGTTGGCTTCTTTATATTTGATTTTATCATGAGTCCAGTACTAATCCCTCTTCTAAACTCCAAAAAGTGATATATTATCATCTAGATTGATTTTCTTATATATTACATAGGAATTTACGAAAACAGTATCCAAAATACCAAAAAATAGGCGGTGCCACCATTTTTTTAGACTACCTTTCAATGCGGTAAGCTGCTTGCAATCTGTCTGCCATGTCTATCCCTCCCATATAGCAATTATAATCAGGGATAACTTCGAGACATGGTATTTCTTTTCGGGAGCTATCCTTTTGTAGGGGCTTACGTGCGATGGCTGGCTCCATGAAAATTCAACAAGAGATAAACTGACCTATTGTCGCACTACTTGAAGAATATAATGTCTAAATTAGATAACCGATAAATTAGACCTTATCGTACCATAGGCAAGCATATTTTCCAATTTCAATTTTTCAAGTAACTGAACAGTACTAAAATAGTTATAGAAGTAAATTGTTCTGCTCTTATTCCAATAATTTTCTGTTACTGACAAAACTACTCGTTCACCGAGACCATATGATTGAAATTTTTCCTCTGCTATCTCATCTTTCCCTTGGTACACTCAAATTTTTTATATAACCCTGTTGGTCAGCAATACACCATAGCTTGTACCCTCTTTTGGTGGGTTTTATGGGGTTGTATTGTTTTATGATCGATCTCTCTTAAGTAAAATAATACTCTCATCTACTCATAATTTCCGAGTCCCGTGATATAACAAGTCAAATTGATTATTTAGCGAACTGACAAATGGTCTTATTTTATATATTTTGTCCTTATTTCCTATGGGAATTGTAGAATTGTCATTCATATGTAAAGTATTTGCTGAAACCTATTTCGAGGCATAGTTCTTATTACTATTGGTACACCCAAATCCTCAGCACTTGACCAATAATGTTTGTAGCTCTGTAAATGATGGTAACCCATAAAAAATGTATGCCAATAAAAGCTAGTAATTCATTCTCTTTTAGGTTTAATACTTTATTTCTTTGAGTTGCATGTAGATTGCTTTGATATACTATATTATCAACCCAACACTTTCAGAAAATAATACGTAGCTGTTATACATTCTAGAAAGTGCTCCTCTACAGGGTCTTCGGGAAAGGAATAATCAAAGATTGTTTTGGAAATATCTTTTTTCTTCCATTTTCTATTTACTTCTTGATTAGTTTTACTTTTAGTTTCTTCATTTCTTGGTACATCATTTTCGAATTCAACTTCATCTGCCAATGTTTCAAATGCATTTTCTTCGAGTAAGTCATTCAACTGTGACATTCCTTGTATATCATCCCTTACAACATTACTTTCATCCGGTTCATCGTCTTCACTATTTTCCTCATCTGTAAGTTATTATCTAATGGAAGTTGCTCTAGTTCAGTAGCTGCTAACTCTGCAGCCTCTAATAATTCCTCATCATTCAAAAACTTGCCTCCTTTCCAAAAGACACCAGCCATATTATTTATATTTGTTGCTGTCTATAAGTATTTTGAAATTATATTTCACAAGAATAAATAATATATATTTTACCTTACCTAACTTTGACTACAGTATTTTTAGTCCTGACGGGACTTTTGAGTCCTAGTCACAAATAGCAACTTTACGCAAACTAATTAAAACTATAACTGAAATAATGTACTTTCCCACTATCTTGAGACTCTATTATATTAATTTTTCATATATTTTGCAAAAGAAATCACACAACTATGAAAATAAACAAGTTTCAATACACTTGTTTTCACAATCTGATAACCCTTATGCATACTAACTGAAAATATTCATATATGTGAAATATGTGACTACGGTCAGCCAATCGGGTGTTCTAAACGATAGATTTGGGTGTACTTGGAAAGCCCGTCAGGTCTAAACTCGCTGCAGTGCAATATTATTAAATTTACGTGCATAAAAATATGTGGGGACTCAAAAAAGTCCCGTAGGTACACAAAAGGATTAAAGTGATGTATTTTGTTTTTTGGCTGTTTGTTACATTTAATATGGACAAATCTTTATATATTTGTATTTTAACGTAAGTTTTATCTTTATAATTTTAACCTTATATTTGCCAATTTTTACTTCTATTTATTTTCTTCTAATGTTTTCAAAAAATGTTTAATCTTTTTGCCTGAAGATGTGGTAATACGTTTAATATAAATATCACGTAACCGGTAGCTTAAACAAAGAGTTTGTGAGAAAAGAACTTATTATTACACCACCAATAATCTTAGTAAGTTAAATTTAGTTAAATCCTCAAATTGGTCGTAAAAATCATGAAAATCATACAGAAGAACATTCAGGGTCTAATTGGAGTTGAACTCACGGACCGCGAGTATGTCAGCTTTAAATGGTATGTCTGTTTGTCTTGTGCACGTTTTAATATTTGTCGTTTAGATACATTCCGAGTAATAATTTTGAATAATTTCTTCAGGTCGTATAATGGTTTTGAGCAACTTGTGTCTATTAAAATCTTTAATGGGGAATTTTGAATTGTAATACGGGAGAGAACAAGGTGTTAGAATAAAGTTGCATTCTTCGACTACGTTAAATTGGTGTTTGGGGTTGTAGTAAAATTTAGACCCTCATCGTATTCTTCGTTTACAAACCCAACTTCATTACCTTCATCGTAGGTGTAATCAGTATAATCGGAAATTTCTTGTGGTCTGAGGGTTGAGGGATTTCTTCCTCATTTAGATTTGGGAAAGAATTAATATATTGATTGGAAGGAAGTTCTTATGAAGATGAAGTTCTTGAGCGACGTATTTTGGTAATGGTCTAGATGGAAAATTTTTATGGTGAGGTTGCCTGGAGACGATTTGTGAAGATGCAGGTCTTACGAATTTATTTCCATAAATGGTAAAGACTCCTGACATAGGTGTCGATTTATTGTAAATATTAATATTAGAATTTTTTATTCCTTGATTTAAAGACATTTTGGGTTTTGCCAAAAACTTGAGCATTTGTATGGAATCATTGTCCTAGTATTTATAGTTTAAAATCAACTTTGAACTGATTGCGGCTATTAAATACTTTTGTTTTGTGACGTTATTTTCAATTGAAAAAGTCTGTACTAGATCATCACATAAATTTAGACATTTTGTTAAATTCACCGAATTCCCGTAAAATATGGGGATAATGTCAAAAAAACATATAAATATCTTAAGGGCTTACAATTATTTGCCATTTCATCTTGTATTTCGTTTAATGCCTCAAGTATTAATTTCGACTAGCATCAGAAATGATCGTGGGATTTTCTTAGAAATATTTCCTAACTTGTGGTTGAGAATCTGACTTTTCCTCGTGCTAAACTCACAAAGTGTAATAGTAGCCAAATACACTAGAAAATTTTCTTAAACCTTAAATAAAAGTTTGAAAATCTAGAAATTTACCTTTTCTTAGGTGCGTAAATTTGATTGAAGTTCCTTAAAACTACACGACTCTTATGCATAGAATCAACATAATTATGTGCTACTAAGTATTCTTACAAAGTCAGAGAAAACTAGCAGGTTGTACACTTTAACTGACACAAGGTAAGCAAATAAAATGTACGACATTTTTTAACTAACCAGAAACTCGCAAAGTCAAAATAATGAAAAGGGAAGAAAGGATAACTGCTAAAAGTTTACTCACTTTTTCTATGTTGGAGGGTGGTAGATTTTTCAACGAACTTCGGGCTGAAGGTTTATTACTTGGTTCCATTTGTTCGGAATAACGCTGAATTCTTGAGAGGAAACTTCTGGACTTGACAACGTCGTTTGGTACGGCGGTGTTCGATACACTGATTTACACTTGTGCCAAAAGGACGTTATCCAACCGACTGCTCCAGAAATGTGTTAATGCCTGTGTAGCATTTGAAAATTAACCTAAAAGACAGTTACAATCTTTCTTGTTTTGTGATTTCAGTACAATTTATATATTTTATTATCAAGCATAAGATATTGAATAAAAAACCACAAATGAAGCACATTAATCGTAACTCCTTGTAATAATATGAATTATGGATATATGGGAAAAAATGTAAGGCCGGTGATATCACATGTTAATAATATTTTAAATGTGTGCGTGCATGTGTTTGTGTGGTATGCGCTCATGTGCGTGTGATGTGGGGACGCACGTGTTTGCGCAATGATGGTATGGTGTGTGAGAGAGTGCGCGCGTACGTAAAGATTTCGGAAATCGATAGATTATTATTGAAAATAAGTATAGGTATGTTTTATAATTTTTTTTTTGAAGACGTCTAGTTTCTAAAATTCAGAGCCTTACATTTTTTTTTAGGATATATTTTTGTCTCGACTGAAATGGTTGGTATGTTTCATTTAGAGATTTATTTCTAATTTATGTGTTTTATATCCGTTTTTTTTATTTGCTATCCGCTATTATACAGGTTGTTTCTTAAGTGATGTGATGTCGACAAGGAGGTGATTCCTTGGACGATTTTAAAGAAAAAAGTTCCTATGAACATGAGCCCTGAAATGTTTCCCTTCAAAGTTAATGAAAAATGAAAAAAATTTGATTTTTCATATTCTTTATTGGAATTCTGTTCTTTGTGACAGCAAAAAGTTTATTTGTCAGATACACACTTGATCGCGAATAACATTCAATTAAATTTTAGGCAGTTTTATTGTTAAGGGGCGCCATAATTTGGTTTTTATTGCTTTATCGTATATGTAAAGTTTCATATTTCTACGTTGTGAAATGTTTGAGATAATGATGGCACAACTATTATCAGCGTCACACAAACAGATTCACAGGCACACAAACGGCATGCCGATTCGGATAAATTTTTCTATTTTCGGGTCTCAAAACTTCCATTTTCATCATCTGGAATTTTATTTTTCGCACGACGACGACACAAATACTTTCTCTATCAGTATAGATAGATGAGAAAGTAACAAATATGTGCGTCGAGTTATATATTTTTTTAATATACAAATACTGTTTTTACAAATATATGAACGAAAATAATATACTTTCCAAGTGTGTTAATCGATTGGTATAACAAAATCATAATTTGTAGCTTTATTTACTAAAAAAATGTTTGTCTGTCGGTGTCTGTGTGTTCCCGCAATAACTTTTGGATGGTTAAAGATATTTACTTCAAATTTGGTTCATGTATTGAACTTAAGGCAGCATTAGCACACCCTCGTCGCCAGGAATGCCAACATAAAACTTTAAAACACTGGAAAAAATGAAATGAAAACAAATGGTTCGTCTTAAATAACATATGGATTTAATTTATAAAACTACAGGCAATACTGAAGCATATTTTTATATTAAATAAGAAATACCGAGAAAAAATACGAGTATTTTATTTGGTATCATTTTATGAAACTGAATAATCGTATTTCCTATTAATACAAAAACACAACACGCATCAGTATTGCCTGAATTTTATATATTAAATCTGTATGGTATATTAAATCTGTATGATCTATGTTGTTTTCGTTTTTTGATATTACTAGCAGAAAAATTTAACAGCGATTCATAGATTTAAGTTGAATACCTGGTGAAAACGAATGGTTTGGATTGCTTTTGAGCACTATACCCCCACATGAAGGAGATGGGTGGATGAGTATATATTTTTTTACATTTATCGAGTTATATTGTTTTTTATAAGTAATAGTCGGTGAATAATAATTAATAGAGATATGTTTGAAAAAGGGAGACGAGAAGCTGTGTATTTTTTTATAAGACTGTATTTTATTACTTCCCACCCCCTCAAAGTGAGGAAGTTATGTATTCGGGAAAAAAATTTTGAAAATTGTTATTGAATTTCTGGATGAATTTCGATGAATTATGACGATACACAACATTTCAGACAGAAAAAATTTTTTGTCTCAAATTCACCAATGACTTTTTTGAAAAGTCAAAATGTGACTTTTTGAAACGTAAAAAATGTGACTTTTTGAAATGTCAAAGTGACCTTTTGAAACGTCAAAAATGTGACTTTTTTGAAACGTCAAAAATTACTTTTATTATAAACACCACACGTCGAATTTTACTACGGTGAGGAAGTTCTGATTCCCAAGTAATTGGCAGCGGTTTTTTTTTTTATTAAAATGCTATAGTTCTAAATTCCTGTATTATTTTTTTAGGCTAATTTGTAGTTTTTGGGGGTGGGGGGGGGGGGGGGGGGGGGGGGGGGGGGGGGGGGGGGGGGGGGGGGGGGGGGGGGGGGGGGGGGGGGGGGGGGGGGGGGGGGGGGGGGGGGGGGGGGGGGGGGGGGGGGGGGGGGGGGGGGGGGGGGGGGGGGGGGGGGGGGGGGGGGGGGGGGGGGGGGGGGGGGGGGGGGGGGGGGGGGGGGGGGGGGGGGGGGGGGGGGGGGGGGGGGGGGGGGGGGGGGGGGGGGGGGGGGGGGGGGGGGGGGGGGGGGGGGGGGGGGGGGGGGGGGGCCCGGGGGGGGGGGGGGGGGGCGGGGGGGGGGGGGGGGGGGGGGGGGGGGGGGGGGGGGGGGGGGGGGGGGGGGGGAGGGGGGGGGGGGGGGGGGGGGGGGGGGGGGGGGGGGGGGGGGGGGGGGGGGGGGCCCCGGGCGGGGCCCCGGGGGGGGGGGGGGGGGGGGGGGGGGGGGGGGGGGGGGGGGCGGCCCCGCGGCGGCCCGGGGGCCGCCCCCCCGCGGGGGGGGGGGGGGGGGGGGGGGGGGGGGGGGGGGGGGGGGGGGGCCCCGCGGCCGCCCCCCCCCCCCCCCGGGGGGGGGGGGGGGGGGGGGGGGGGGGGGGGGGGGGGGGGGGGGGCGGGGGGGGGGGCCGGACCCGGGGCCGGCCGCGGGGGCCGGGGGGGGGCGGGGGGGGGGGGGGGGGGGGCCCCCGGGGGGGGGGGGGGGGGGGGGGGGGAGGGAGGGGGGAGGAGGGGAGGGGGGAGGGGGGACCGCCGGGGGGGGGGGGCCGGCGCGGGGGAGGGCCGGCCCCCCCGGCCCCCCGGGGGGGGGGGGGGGGGGGGGGGGGGGGGGGGGGGGGGGGGGGGGGGGGGGGGGGGGCGGGGGGGGGGGGGGCGGGGGGGGCGGGGGGGGGGGGGGGGGGGGGGGGGGGGGGGGGGGGGGGGGGGGGGGGGTTTGGGGGGGGGGGGGGGGGGGGGGGGGGGGGGGGGGGGGGGGGGGGGGGGGGGGGGGGGGGGGGCGGGGGGGGGGGGGGGGGGGGGGGGGGGGGGGGGGGGGGGGGGGGGGGGGGGGGCCCCGGGGGGGGGGGGGGGGGGGGGGGGGGGGGGTGGGGACCCCCCCCCCCCCCCCCCCCGGGGGGGGGGTGGGGGCGGGGGGGGGGGGGGGGTGGGGGGGGGGCGGGGGGGGGGGGGGGGGGGGGGGGGAGGGGGAGGGGGGGGGGGGGGGGGGGGGGGGGGGGGGGGGGGGGGGGGGGGGCCGGGGGGGGGGGGGGGGGGGGGGGGGGGGGGGGGGGGGGGGGGGGGGGGGGGGGGGGGGGGGGGGGGGGGGGGGGGGGGAGGGGGGAACCCCCCCCCCCCCCCGGGGCCCCCCCCTCTGGGGGGGGGGGGGGGGGGGGGGGGGGGGGGGGGGGGGGGGGGGGGGGGGGGGGGGATGTTTTAGAAAAAAAAAGAGGGGGGGAAGGCGAAGAGGGGGGAAAAAGGGGGGGGGGGTGGAGGAAGGGGGGGGGGGGAGGAAAGGGGGGGGGGGTTTTTTTTTTTTTTGGGGCCCGGGGGGGGCCCCCGGGGCCCCCCCCCCCGGGGGGGGCGGGTTTTGGGTTGTTCCCTGCGGCTAGATAGGCCAACAATATATATATTGTTGTATTATTGTTATTATTATTGTATGCAAATTTTTACTAAGCAAAACGCTGTTAACTGGTCTTAAAATGCTGATCATTTCTTTTATATTACATATACAAACGTAATTATATCCTGGATCAAGTAATACTAATTGAATGAAAAAAGAACTGGTCAAATAGCATATTTACTGATCAAATAGTTTTATCAATTATCAGAGTAGACTACTTTATTGGCGATATAATACTGTGTGAGTGGCGATATTTTACTGGTAAAATCAGTTAAATACAAGCCGAAAAGAAATTATGTCGCGGCATTTTCTAAGTATATGTCGCAAAACCTTAATTAAACACTACTAACAATTGCGGCTACTTTTTGACGAACTCATTTTAGTTATTATGTCCTCGTTTTAAACCGTCAAATGATACTCAAATTAATGAGGTTACTTCGAATATTTAAATTGTAAATATTTCGAAAATGTTAACTTTAGCGACATTCAAACGGTATACTTTTTTTATTTAAAAATGATAAAGCGACACAAGCTTTTAATTGAAACAGTCAAAAATGTTGAGTAAAAAAAGTTGCTGCTTGATTATGACATCGAGTACAGCGCACATGGCGTCTTATAGGAGTTAGCCTGGGAACGGATTATTATTTTCCATCCTATTTCCATCCATTGCATGCCAATTTTTAGATCGATTCCGTAATTTAATTACGGCAAAAAATTAAAATTAAAATTTTGACTTTAACACACTCTGTTCCTCTTTTAATATCAACTTTTGGACTAAGGTAAGTTTGGCTAAATTGTAATATTTTGATGTTCGGAATTCACTTTTACCCTGTATCCCATTACTTAAAAACCATTTTGTATATAATTATTAAAGTTTCTGAATTTTCGCTTTTAGTTAATTGATACGCTACTCACCCTCTACATCCCGATGTGACCATTTTGTTATTGGCATTTATTGCGAGTTGTCACACGTTAGATTAGTTCGTGATAACTTGTCTGAAAGTGTAGGTGAAACATGCTATAAATGCAAAGTAACCTGAAATATAATTTGGTCTTAATTAATAAGTGATGTTTGGATATGCATCGGAGTTGCGACGATTCAAACCTTACGACAGGTGATTCTTCTTTGTATTTATAAAATAAATATTAGTGATTGTTTCCTGGAGTGAATATTGTGAGTGAAGTACACACATCTGGCAACTCTTTATGTTCTCCTTAAGTTAACCCTCAACCTAATTAATTAATGTACTTAATTGATTTATATAATTACTTAAAATTAATGACTAGCTAGGGTGTAATTCGGAAATAATTTGCACTATAATATACATTGTGTATATTATATCGATGAAATACCCGATACAAAATATTCTTTTGATCTACGAGATCTCAAAATTTTCTGTATTAAAAGTTTTGGTTGTTCTAAACTTAAAAAACCTCAACAAGAATAATTTAGATTTTTAAACTGTTCACCATCTCATCAGACTATATAGACTCTTCACATTTTTCAAAATTGTTCCTTCAGTGGTAATTATATACTTTGTTACAAAAATATTTACGTCATGTCATAATTAAAACGTGTTTAATAGTGTTATGAAATTGGAAAGCTATGGCGCCACTTTAATTTTTTAAAGGTAACGTCCCTGACAATTATCTGGAAAGACTGGTTAAATAATTTGTGAGGCAGCAGAAATATTTGTTATTTTTCAGGGCCAGCAGTTATATAAAAGATCATATATTTTAAAGAGCTTTATATAATTGAATTAATTAATATATCTCGGAAACGGTAAGAGATACACATAGGTTAAATTGGGGTGAAGTTGCAGAATTTAGCGATCAGGAATGTGCTGTTAAGAAATCGAAAATATTTCTTGTTTTTTTTTTGGAATTTTTGAAAAAAGTAAAATTTTGAATTTTCGTTTTTATTTTTTCCTGGCATTATTTGAAGAGGTATCGAAAAACAAAAAACACTTCACTACATTCCACAAAATTTCGAGGGATTTCTAAATGCAATTTCTAAACAAATTTACATAATTACTCCAGAGGCATTACACAATGTGTGTGAAAAATTGAAGAAACGAGTGCGTTTTGCCTGAAGAATTGGGATCAACATTTTGAGCTATTGTTATTCAATAAATATAAAAATGTTCGTTTTATGTTCATTACATATTTCTTTTCTAACCTAACCTTTATTTAATTTTCAGTCCGACAAATGAAATCAGAGTATTAATGTCTAATCAATTAGATGCGAAGGTGCCCTGACGTGTTTTTGTTGATCTCTCGGTATATTTCTGCTGAATATCTCACGGTCTAATAACAGTTAGGTAACTATTTTAATTCAGTTTTTGTTGAGATGGGATGTTTGGATTTTAGTTTTATATTTTCCCGTGTATGTTGGCTTTCTGCAGAAACTTGAATTTTATTTAACTTCTTCCTCTTCAAAGTTTTTATGTTTTTTTATGTTTTGCATATACCTACAATGAGATACCTATATAAGAAAATATGACTTTGTGGTTGAGCAGTAAGGACACCTTGTCCTTCACTCCGGGGTCCCAGGTTCGATTTTATGCAAAGAATGTGTGATTTTTTCGGAAACAGAAATTAATCTTAGCATATTTTGATAGTATTTCCGTTGTCTCTGAACGGCTATACTCCACCCGCGTACAAGATAACTTTAGGGATACAGAACGTTGTATTATATGTAATGCTTATGTTTAATGTTAATTCATTGTAAATGTAGGCAATTGCTAGCGATAATAGACATATCATTGGTAGGACGTAAGAAATAGGAAGGTCTAAGTAGTTGACACTTCGTGCATACCTATTGAAATGTGTTTGACCAAGTCATTTGTGGATATCAGCGGAATGTCTTCTTTGAAAATCTTCGACTGCCGTATATGTGTGTATTAGCAAGGTGTTCATTTACATATCCATTGTTTTGGCACAATGGAAAAGTGTATTTATCAATTAAAGATTTGGAGTGAGACAAGTCTGTTGGAAATGTCCATCAGAGATGTCTGAGAAAGGCACATTTTATCGTGGAAAAGAAGGATGCGCATGCGCAGCAAATCTTGTAAATAGCTGTTAGAAAATTTGGTGAGTTACTAAGAGCAGCAACATATTTTTTGAACATTTATTGAAAGTCTGTAATAGTAATAAAATAAAAGTCAAAATCATGACAGTGTCGAAATGTTTTTGCCGGGAAAGAAACAACATATTATAGAATTGAAATGGTGGGTTTAATATATATATTTTTTATTTTATTAAGTTTAAATTTTTCAAATCTATCTAACTGGTTGTACCAATTGCTAAGTCTCAAATAGATTTTTTTGAGGTTAGGTCTTACTTTCCGGAAATGTCCGTGGAAACTTGTTCCAATTTTACTTTTCCGTGAAATCCACGTCTCTTTTATAAATATTATTTTATTTACATTAATTATAAAAATATGTTACGATGCCATAAATGCTAATATTTATTGTCGTGTACTAGTTTTGTAGCAAATCATGTAATTAAATTCAAATTAATCGTAAAACAGACCTGACTGAAATCATCTGTTGATATTATACCAATATCTACTCGTCAACAGAGGACGTCGCATCGGACGAATTTTTTGTATGATTAATTTAATATAATAATTAATCACATGATAATGATGTGTTGTTGTAAAATTAACTCAAGATGATAATACTAATATTTATGATACCGTAACATAATTTTTTTTTCGATTGTATTTGAAAAGTGATGTTTTTTTCGAATATCTGCATGAAAAGATCACCTTTTTTATAACAAGTATTATTTTTGTTGTAGTTGCTAGGCGACTATTTTTTTCAAACAAAAGTACTTTTTGTCCTAGGACGAAAAGTACAGTTGTATTCATTAAAAAAGCGTACAAGTATTAAAATGAGCGAGCTTTGTCATGTTTGTCTAAAAACCGACTTGTCACATGTCATAGGTTTCACATATAATAGATTTTCAGAACCTATGACGTGTAATAACCTCCAATAAACAAGCATTTACATCACCGTTTTTATAAATATGATAAAGCTCGCCTCTCATTATAACACGTACGCTTTTTTAATAAATACGACTGTGCTTTTCGGACGGTAAACAATTATGAACAAAATAATGGATACAATGAACAAATGAAACACTGTCATGAAATTCTTGTTAGTTGTGTCAAACTGACGTGAAGTCGATTACGATAAGATTTTTCAATTAAAATAAATATAAGAAAGAAAAATTTATTATTTTCTTCTTACAATCGACTAAAAATAGTGTATGATACACGAACGAAAAGTGTTTTTCGTACTCATACGGTTGCTTATTTTTTCGTAATGAGGGCTACCGTTTTTAGGCTCACCAGTTGGCGCCACTGGCGAGGTCCTGTTAAAAGTTATTGTTAGGCGCGGAAGTTTATAGAGTTTTATTATAATTATTTCGTACACCAGTATATAAAAAAAATGTTAATTATGCATCAGTGTTGTGCAGTTCCATTTTGTTCGAAAACAAAAGGCGGACATATGCTTCCGAGAGACAAACACTGCTTCCAAAAACAGTGGTTGGTAGCGATTCGCAGGGATAACTTTACTCCTTCGAAACATTTGTGTGTTTGTAAGGAACATTTTAATCCTGACGATTATGCGTTACCAAAGGAGTCTACTCCAGAAAATCGTAAGTAATAATCATGCTAATTCGTTGTTTTGATAAGGCTCATGCTTGATATAACCTAACTTTAATGACATAAGATATCTCTGATAGGTACAATAATTTCCCTATTGAGCAAGTAAATTACTACTTTCCCCTTCTGCCATCATTGTGTTAAATGTATTTCAGTTAATTTTTATAAAAATTACTAAAAACCAGCGTCAAAAAGCCGTAGTAAACAGTAACGTTCAGTAACATGGACCTTACCTTACACTAGCGCATCTCGTGGTGAATTCAAGCGCGGTAGCCCTCATTGTACGAAAAACTGCATTTTTTTGTCCTTGTCATAAATAACTATTTTCTCCACAATATTCTTCAAATGTCACTAAATACTTGAAATTACACTTTTCCATTGTTGCTAACCTCGGATAATTAAAATAGTGCCGTTTAAACAAAAAAGTGCATATTCTTCATCAAAGTATTCTCACATAGACATATTTCAAGAATCAACCAATCATAAATACCTAGGTAGATATTTCGTCATTTATAAAATGTACACCCCTTTTTGTATTTTTTTTTATTTTAGAAAAATTTTATGATATTGATGTTAAAATGAAATTTTATAACGTTAATGTCTACTTTCAGGACCAGATTAACACCCTTGGGAGACCCTGGGCATATAATATAACTTATAAACTAATTCTTGGGTGATTTATTTTTATTTTAAGTTGTGTCAACAGTTATTATTTTGGCAGGCATTGGGGCCCCTCTGGTGTCTAGGTGCCCCGGGAAATTGCCCATTTTCTTATATGGAAAATGATAATCCGGCCTTGTTTGCATAGTTTGTGTGAAAATAAAACCAGCTGCAAATCTGAGCGTATGGTTTAGATGTCCGTCTCTATATAAAAAGAAACACACTAACATGTTACTTTAATTTCAGAGTTTTAGAAGAAAAACGAAGCCACTATGAACCTTCCTTACCAGGTGCAGTTGAAGTTGATGAACTCGACGAACATGATCTGTTTGTACCTCACTTTCAAAGAGTTTCAATATCTGGAGAAGACACAAGTGGGGTAAGTTCTTTGATAAAGGCATCTGTGAAAATATTATTATATTGCACGAAAAAAATTATCTAATTACTCATATTAAATTCTTAGAAAACTAATTTTAAAAACGTATGCCAATCGCCGCAGTTAGTTTTTTTTATATATTTTTTTCTTGTAAGCGCTGATAAAAATATCAAAATTAATAAAAATACAATGTTTGTACAAGGTATGCCCAAAAAAGATGTCAACGAGTTTCTCAACAGAATATCCGCGAGAATATCATTTTCTACTGTTAACTTTAAAGTTGTACCAAACCAAAAAAATCTGGTTTATAGACGTGAAATTATTTCATTAATGAGTATGTCAAAATCCACAAATCCTGCTGAAACTGTTTAGGAATTGCGAATTTTTGTTTAAAATGTTTTGTTGAATAATTTATCGACGTCTTTTGTGACATCCCGTGTACAGCAATAATCCAGTACAGCTGCCGTAGTATCGATCAGAGAGAAAAAAAAGTTCGATGTGATTGGCCTAATAATAGAATTATATGCCATCGAAATAACTCATTGTTTTCATTTCTTTTACATAGACTGCCTATATAAAACAAATGTCTGGAGAAGACACAAGTATGGCGACTGGTAAATTTATAATAAAGGAAGCTATGCCTGCGAATTCTATAAAATCCTTATATTGAAATATAAAATTTAAAATACAGTATATAATTAATAAATTCTTGTTTCTGTTATTCGATTCTGACAAAAATCA